>CM033642.1:193197652-193557959 GCA_019512145.1 Engystomops pustulosus | reverse complement strand
CCCCGATGTCTCTGCCCTTCCCGATCTCTCTGCCCTTCCCTATGTCTCTGTCCTTTTCCCTGTTCTCTCTGTGCTGCTCCCCAATGTCTCTGCCCTCCCCGATGTCCTGTTCCATGATTTCTCTGTCTTCCTCCCCGATGCCTATGTTCTGTTTCCCGATGTCTCTGTCCTCCCTTATGTCTCTGTGCTGCTCCTCGATGTTTCTGTGCTGCTCCCTGAAGTCTTTGTCCTGTTCCCGGATGTCTCTGTCCTGCTCCCCGATGTCTCTGTGCTGTTCCCCGATGTCTCTGTCCTCCTCCCTGATGTCTCTGTCCTGCTCCCCGATGTCTCTGTCCTGCTCACCGATTTCTCTGTGCTGCTCACTGATTTCTCTGTTCTGCTCCCGACGTCTCTGTGCTGCTCCCCAATGTCTCTGTGCTGCTCCCCGATGTCTCTATGCTGCTCCCCGATGTCTCTGTCCTGCTCCCCGATGTCTCTGTCCCGCTCCCCGATGTCTCTGTGAACAAAATAGTATGTGAAGAACACATTGAAGAACACGGTGAGCAGCACAGAGACACCAGGGAGCAGCACAGAGACACCGGGGAGCAGCACAGAGACAACGGGGAACAGCACAGAGACACCGGGGAGCAGCACAGGCAGCGGCAGGCACGGAGACAGCGGGGCAGCTGCAGGCACGGAGACGGCGGGGCAGCGGCAGGCACGGAGACACTGGGGTAGCGGCAGGCACGGAGACATTGTGGGCAGCGGCAGGCACGGAGACAGCGGGGCAGCAGCGGGCACAGAGACAGCGGGGCAGCGGGAGGCACGGAGACAGCGGGGCAGCGGCAGGCACGGAGACAGCGGGGCAGCGGCAGGCACGAAGGGCAGAGAGATCGGGGAGACTTCAGTGGAAGAAGAGGAGCAGATCCCGGGACAGCGTATCTCCCGACAAGTAAGCAGATGTGCAGAACATCTGCAATCTATTCTTCACTGTGTTTTTCACTGCGTTTTTCAAGCGATAATAGTCAGTGTCCTTCTGCTGGTGACCACGCACAAATCGATTATATAAAATTAGGCCAGTAGTGACTCATTTTAATGAGAAATTTATGGAAGCTTACACTCCACAAAAATATAGCCATCAACCAGTCACTTGTACTCTTTAGAGGTAGGCTTAAATGTCAGTAATATTTACCAAGCAAAAGACACAAATTGGAAAAAGCGAGCAGCACACTAGAGGTAGAATTCAAAAGTTGATGATCTTTATTGAGGCAAGTAGCAACTTTTTCGGTGTTGGACACCTTACATAAGCCTTGAAAAAGGTGTCCAACGACAAAACATTGCCACTTGCCTTGAAAAAGGTGTCCAACACCGAAACGTTGCCACTTGCCTCAATAAAGATCACCAACTTTTGAATTCTACCTCTGGAGTGCTGCTCGCTTTTTCCAATTTGTGTCTGCTTAAGGAACAATCCAGGACCTAGGCGGGTTTGCACCTTCCCCCCTCCTCAGGGGTTCCACAAAGCTGTGCGGACCTGAACTCTAATTTTTGTACCAAGCAAAATAGCTAGATACAAGATCAAAGTTTCCAAGATCTGTGAAAGTGAAAGCGGATACACCTTCCATATCTATGAGGGAAAGGACTCCCACATCTCTGTCTACCTGAAATGTCCCTGTATAACAAACAAATTGGTAAATGGTGGGGATCTTTGATTCACCCTGACCCTTATGATTTCTATACACAGTTCACTCTCTTTCAGTGCCTCCTTGAAAATGGAACAGTGGCCTGTGGAACAATAATGAGGAATCAAAGAGGCCTCCCAAAAAATCTGGTGGACCTTAAATTGAGATGGGGTGAAAGCAGGTCCTTGTTTCAGAGTAACATCATGCTGACAAAATACAAGGACAAGAGAGATGTTTGTCCTCACATCTATTTATGCAGATTACAGCACCACTGTCTCTGTTAGATGAACCAATGCCACAGTCCTCAAGCCAGTTTGCATACAGGAGTACAGCCAACACATGGGAGGGGTTGATCTAGCTGATCAAATTCTACAGCCATATAATGTTATTTGGAAGTCCCGCACTTGGTATGAAAAGGTTGCAGTGCATTATACATTGTATAATTCCTTTTTTCATTTACCGAAAGACCCAGCAACAAGTAACATACTTAGCATAGCAAGATAAAGTCATTAAGCAATTACTGCTCCATGAGGGTGAAGAGGGTGCATACACATCCCATACTAGTCATGCCAGCAGAATTGTGCCGGGACAACATTTCCCGTCTGAGGTCCCCCTTACAGAAAAGAAAAGATGGCCTTAACCCCTTCCCGACGCGCGCCGTACCGAGTTGTTCCTTTGAGTCGTCGATCATATGAGGACATAACTGGTTTGATGATCACTCTTTAGAACATTTTTTGTGATGAATCAATGTAATTGCGGGTAAGTTTTTCCGTCTTTTTTTCTCTTTTTTTACGTTGTGTCAACGATTGGGTTCAATATTGAATTTCAATTTAATTGTAACAGATCAATACTGATGAGTTGATACCAAATATGTTCGTTTTTTTTTGTTGTTTTTTTGTGTGTATATTATTTCATTTATTAGATTAGGAGATTATTGGCTATTTGGGGCGTCTCATATGATGCTGTCAAGCCGTTCACTGCAATTTATTGCGTGTACAGTGTAAGTAATGGAGTTTTGTTTTTCTTGATTCCCGGGGTTAGTTGTCAGGTCTGGGCACAGCCCGACACCCGATCACTATACTGACGCCGATTGTCCTAAAACTTCTTCTGACACGGCCGCCCGTAAAACGGTCGCGTCAGAAGAAGTCACTAATGCCACTAAGACCGCCGTGATTCACAAAGGGAAGGTTTAAAGAAATTTTTTTTTCCATGCCAACCAAAAGAATGTGCTTTAGTGTCCAGTGGTAAATGTTATTGTAAATGGTTATGCTGTTTTTATGAAAACATGGAAATGTAGCAAAAAATTTTAACCTACACTAATAAACCCTCCGACATTGACGAATATACGGCATCGCGGAGTCGTTCCCCCGCAAATGCCGTCTATTAGGTCACAGCTCTGGCGCTGGCTCCTGAACGTGAGCCGCGCCAGAAGACTGCGAGGTGCGGCTATTAATTATAGCTGACACCCGCCTCTAACAACCCGCGATCGGAGAGTTCTCCTATCGCGTGTAAACACCAACACACCTGCAACGCGGGTGCTTACGGTGTTACGCATTAAGTCACTTTTGAAGCGGTCGCGGCTGACCTTGCGGCCCCCCCCCGTTAAGGATTCGTCCGCACCCCATCGGTGCCTCCCCGATAATAAGTTGACATCGGTGCCCCCCCACCCCGCCGTGGCTCGTTACGTGAGCGGGTCCGCTGCCCGCTCGCCAGTCCCCGTATGCCAGTGCCCGGTAGTCGAGATCTCCCTCCAAAGCGCGGTTCCGTGCTTCCTGCGTCATGGATACGGCTGTAGACAAGACACTGGGTCATGCGCAGGCACGCCATGTCATTACATTACAACACGTGCAATACATCGTCATTGACACTGGTGTAACCTGTAAAATAGATTCAAAGATCAGAAGATCACTTGTCAGCTAGGATGTCAGAAGTGTAAAAAAAGTCAAAATAAATAAATAAAAGGTTTTTTCAATAAAATAATAATAAATAAAAGTGATACAGAGTCCTCCCCAAACACCACATTTCCACTTTACACAACAGTACATAAAGTATAAAAAAACACTAAAGCACACACGAAAAAAACACCCACTTATTTTGGTATCGATGTGTCCTTAACAATCTGTAACCAAAAATCCTCATCTATATTGGACCCGCTAGGTAACGGGTGGGTAAAAAAAATAAAAAACAAAACTTGCAAAAATTTAAAACTTTTTATCAAAATTGCTTTACAAAAAGTTATTCTAAGAGTGATCGAAAAAGTTACAAGAACAGCACAAAATGGATACCAATAAAAAGAGCAATTGTCACGCAAAAATACTAACTACACGCCCAGCTCTGAATAACCAAAAAATACATAATGTATTAGCCGCATAAAAATGGCTAATACAAAACAAATGCAATGTTTTTTCTATTATGTTTTCCTTCAATGAAAGTTGGACAACTAAAATAAAACTATATGAATGAGGTATCACCGTATGTAGTGATCCGTAGAATAAGATTAATATTATTGTTATGCTCGTGAACAGCCCCCCCCCCCCAAAAAAAGGTCTAAAAAGATCCAACGAAGATTGATTGAGTTTATTTTCCTCCACACGTAAAAGTTAATTAAACATGCTTCATAGCATAAAAACTCCACTAAAATAATTAAAAAGTTTTTTTTTTTACAGTGCATCTCGTCTCGCAAAAAAAGCCCTTATTGTTTCTAAATGATACTAAAAATAAATAAAATGTGATAGCCTATTCCCAACGAGATTGTTATAAACGTGTGCGCAAGTAGTGACTTGCCACACGTTCGGTCTGTAAGGACGGCTGGCTGTTCACTAATAGATCGGGTAAGACGCGGCGTTCCTCCACATTCTGCCATCTCCAACATCCATCCGCCCCATGACCAAAGGGTAGTCCCCCACCCATACACCCCGTTTATTATCGCTGCTATTGGCTCATGAATCAGATGAGCAACTGACAGCGAATTTACTATGACGTCATAATACCAACTGTCCCATGTGATGTAGAACGGTGATTCGAGGGCGGGTCTGTTTGGGCTGTTCCTGAGACACCCAATTTTGGGCCTTGCGGTCCAGAGGGGTTTTGTTGCCCCCCGCTCGTTGCCTCGCACTCTGTTTGCCGCTATTGGTGGTCCGGGTGTGTTGTCCAGCCAAAAGCAGCAATATTGTCACAATGAGGCGTTGCTAGGGTGAATAAGAGCATAACACTTCGATAAGTATTTCCCTACGAAAACGAAATATTCGCGTACAAAGGCTGCGATGTGCACATTGTTAGATATGATGCTGTACAAACTCTTTCGACTATCTAAAAATGAGCTGTTCCATGTGATAACAGAGTCCCTGCCCGTATCATTTCATTTCTATCGCTCCGTTTCCAAGGAAGATATAGGAAACTAATATTGGGACAAGAAGGACGGGGCCACAGTACCTCTGGTTTAGATGTCCTGTTGTTTTGCCAGGGAATCATTCTCCCGGTAATCCTGCTAGCTGACTTCTAATGCGAGATCAATAAAGAGAATTCGTTCAAAGAGAGTTAAGGATGGACACCAACCACATACTACTAAGAGACGCTGACACCTCCAATGTACAAAATTAGTTGGGTGCCATTGATATATGACCGACCGTCCTTATACACTAACATTCCCAATTCACGCCCAACCCTATTGTGAATAATTTGGTAAATGATAATTGTCACTGTTATGTCCCGTTGTTGCTCCCATATAAACCCCTCCATATGTTTTCATAAGGCGAGCCCCACGTAAAGGGCATGAAACTTCCAGAAAATAATTGAAACAATTTCTCATCTTGGACTCCATTCACAGGATGATTTTGAACCACCTATATGTCAAAGTCATTTCAAAACCTCAACACATTCATTCACCTCACCTACCACGTATGCGTACACTTACAATATTACCAACAAACGCAATAAACCTTGCTACTATATTAATCCCCAAGGGTTTGGTAAATTCAACAATTAGGCGTCACTTTTCGGTTTTCCTACTGTTTTGTGAGTCCACAACGGGGCTCTCCAATGTGTATCCTGACACATGTGAAGATTCTTTTTTTATGTCAAGTTGCCTCTCAAAAGAACAAACTATCCCTCGTTTCTCCTCTACTGTGCGTCGCTAAAGCTTTTTATGCACATGTTGGGTACTTTCTACAACTCGGAGAAATAGTTTTATATACCTTTTTGGGGTTATTTAATAATTTTGTATTTTTTCCCTGTGTGTGGCTTACATAAATTAGGGTAAAGTGCATTTATAGGAAATTTTTCTACCTTTTTAATTTAACATAATAATATTAGGGCCCTAATTTGGATCATTTCACCTGTAGGGGCAACTACATATATTACATCATCGCAAATCTCTAAAGGGGTGTGCGTTCAAAAACAAAAATATTAGGTCCGTTTCGATTATTTCTCTGTTTTATAAATCCACTAGGTCTCCAAATGCAAGTCACAACCATTTCTGTTCAAACTTGGCTTCGTAAAGGCAACAACATTTCCCCTTTTCCTTCTTAACTGGTGTGCCCATAAAATCAAAACATTTTATATACAATGTGGGGTACTTCTAACTTCCATTAGGAAATAGGTTTACACTAATTTTGGGGGGTTATTACATTTTTTTTAGAACCCTTGTGGCTATATAAATTAGGAGTAAAAACAATTACCTTTAATAAGTAAAATGTTCACCATTTTACTATTATATTCCTAATTAATCAAAACAACAAACCCTTTAACGACAAATACACATATTACACCTTGCTAAACTTCTCTAAGGGGTCCTGTGCTCCAACATGTGGACACTTGTTGGGGTTACCCTCTGCTTGTAACGCCCGCTAGACGTCCTAAGCATCCGGAAACGAACTGTAAAGGATTTCGTTCAAATTGGCTTCAAAAAGGCCAACGCCCTCTTTCCCTCTAGCTCACTGCGTACCCATACATACAATTTATTTGGCGTGGGGCATTTATACTCGGGAGAAAATGCTAGTACAAACAAAGTACACCTTTTTTGGGGTTGTTTTCATCACTCTGAATATGTTCAAATTTATTCAATTAAACTAATATAATATAAGCCTGGATAACAAAATTAGAAGCCGTAAAAGTCGACTTTTTTTGGAAAATGTTCATCCTTTTTTCTTTTCCTTTTGGGGACCTAATGATGAAGTCAAACAACTGGTGAAGAAAATACACATATTACACCTTGCTGAATTCGTCCAAAAGGGTGCACTTTCCAAATGGTGACACTTGTTGGGTTCCCCCTCTGTTTTGGTACTCACTAGGCTCTCCCAAATGCATCCTGACCACAGATGTAAGGATGATGTCAAATCTGTCTTCTATAAAAGGCCAAAGCCCTCTTTCCCTCTGAGCCTAGCTTGTACCCTCACAAAGACACTTTATATGAAAAGTGGTGGTCAGTTTCTGCTGTCTTAGGAGAAAAATAGTTTTTACCACATTATGGGTGGTTTCAACCTTGTTTCTTTAAGTTCCTTGTGCTAACCAAAAATTTGGGTTAACAGTGACTTTTGTTTTAGAAATTGTCCAGATACACCTTTTTTTGTTTTTTTTTTCACCTTTTTTTTTTTGTTTTTTTTTTTTTTTTTTTTTTTTTTTTTTTTTTTTTTTTTTTTTTTTTTTTTTTTTTTTCACCTTTTTTTTTTTTTTTGTTTTTTTTTTTTTTATTTCAACCTTTTTTTCTTTCTTTTTTTTTTTTTTTTTTGTTTATTGTTTTTTTTTTTTTTTTTTTTTTTTCACCTTTTTTCTTTTTTTTTTTTTTTTTTTTTTTGTATTTTTTTTTTTTGTTTTTTTTTTTTTTTTTTTTTATTTCACCTTTTTTAACTTTTTTTTATTTTTTTTTTTTTCTCTACCTTTTTTTTTTCCCTTTTGGGGGGGGCTCTACATTAAAAACAATAATCAACACCTGTTGGGGGGAAAATACACAATACACGTTGCTAAACTCTCCAAGGGGTGTACTTTCCAAAATGGTTCCTCATGTTGGGGCTTTCCCTTCCCCCCTTGGTCCTCTCCTCTGTTTGGTACCATATGTTGGCTCTCCAAATGCGCCTGACCCATGAAAAACTTTTTCATCCATATTTGCCCTGCCAAAAACAACACAACGCTCTTTCCATTCAATGCCCCCATGTGCCGTACAATGCAGGTACACCATGAACAAAATGGGGTATTGGCCAACTCAGGGAGAATTGCCCTCAACATTGTAAAATCATTTCCCTTTTTACAACCCATTGGAGGTGCAAATTTTCGTGTCAAATGAATCTTAATAAGAATCAAATTAACATTTCTCTAATTTCAACTTTCATTTATCAGCTTTCACCCTCATGAACGCTCAAGGGTTAAACAATTCCCAAAGTGGTTGATTTTGATATTTTGAAGGGGTTAGTTCTTCAAAATGGTGTCCCAGTTTGTGGGTGTTTTTCTTTCTGTCTGTGGGGGGCCTTATAATAAATTCACTTCTCCAACCTAAAATTGACCGCTCCAAAAGATAGTTTTTCAGATAGATTTCCGTGAAATTTGAAAAATTGCACTCTAAAGTTATAATAAGCCTCCTAACCTCCTAAATAATGGAAAAGAGGTTTGAAAAATGATGCCAAAAGTTAAAGAAGTGCAGACATATGGCAAATGTTGTTAGCAATTTATTTTATTTTAGTGATATGAGAAAACCCGAACTTTCCCTCCAAAAAGTAAAAAATTTGAATTTGGAAAACCATTGTTTTTTTTTCAAAATTTTTGGCCAAAGTTTTAATTTTTTTCCATTTAATATTTCATACAAAACATACTAATATATTGATTAAATTTTCCCCTTTTCTCTCAGCATGACTTAACAAATGTTCAAAGAAAAAAAAAAAAAACACTCTCAATCAACTGGAATATGTTAAGCGTTCCAAATTATAACCAGTTAAAAAACACATGCAGATTTTAAAAGATTTTAAAAAACTGGCCGTGTCAGGAAAGTGAAAAGTGCTTCACAGGCTTCACACGCGTTAAGGGGGTTTAAAATTTAAGTCGTGCAATTTTCCTGATAAAATTTTTTTTTTTTGACAGCGAACATCTCAACCATCCAAATTAGTAATAATAAAATTACCCTAGCTTTTGCATATAATGTGAGAACTTAACTTTTGTAAACAATTCTTACATTTTTTTTCTAGGATGTAACAACCTCAAACTAGCAACAAGCAATTTTTAGGAAAATTTTAAAAACTACTGTGTTTATTAACTATTACTGTGTTTATGAACTATTGCAATTAAGAAATGGCTTTTTAAAAGACCCTTGCAATAGGAAGCCTTCACCAATCACTACTCTAATTCTGCATAAATTGCTCCCATACAGCTTTCAAACACTTTTTAGAAATGCTTGTTACCTATCCAAGTTCACGGAATTAAGCAAAATAATGAATCGAAAATTTGAAAAAAAAAAGAAGTAAAATTTGAAAAAAAAAAATGTCAACATATATAATAATTTAGGCCTAAAAAGTTTACAAGATTTACAATGGTTGTAGGAAACATCACATCCCTCCCCCCTAATTAATTATTTGCAACAAATATCCCAAATGTGGTGTAACTGCTTTTAAATAAAACAAACCCCTTCTCCCGCCGCGGTCCTTTTTTCTTTTTTTTTTCCTTTTTTCGATTTTTGTGGCGTTGTTTCATTTTTTCATGTCAAGTAATTTTTCACTACCCCACATCAAAAAATCTGTAAAACTTTTTTATTTGTTTTCCATGACAATCTGTGGATGCTTATTTTCTTCGTTAACACATACACTTCAAAATGGTCATATTTAATATTTCATGGCATGACCGGGAAGCGGGAAAAAAATTCCAAATGTTCAGTGAATCTTAATAAGCCCTTAACCAGATCTGACAACAGAAAAATACAGAAGTCGGGAAGGGGTTAAAATTTTTTGCTACATTTCCATTTTTTCATAAAAAACATAAACCATATCAACTAACATTTACCACTGACATAAAGCACAGTGTGTCATGAAAAAACTGTCTTAACCTCCCTTTTGTGAATCTACGGCAGGTCATTAGTGGCATTAGTGACTTCTTCTGACGCGACGGCTTTCTACGGCGGCGTGTCAGAAGAAGATTTTAGGACATCGGGTCAGTATAGTGCTGGTGTCGGGCTGTGCCCAGACCCTGCACTAACACCCGGGATCAGAAAAACTCCATTACTTACACTGTACACTGCAATACAATTGCAGTGAAAAGGCTTGAACAAGCGATCAGATGAACGCCCCAAATAGTCCAATAATCTCCATAATGCAAATAAAGTATATACGACACAAAAACACAAAAAAACGCACATATTTGGTATCAACTCATCATTATTGATCTGTACAATAAATTGAAATCAATATTGAACCCAATCGGTGAACAACGTAAAAAAAAGACACGAAAAACTTCCCGCAATATACAATGTTCCATCACAAAAAATGTTCTAAAGAGTGATCAAAAAAGTTATGTTCCCTCATATGATACGACTCAAAGGAACAACTCTTAATAAGCCCTTAACCAGATCTGACAACAGAAAAATACAGAAGTTCTGGCATGAAAAAGTTTGTCTAAAAAAACTTGGTGATTTCCTCCAATATTGGTTTGCTCGGTTAAAACTGAGCCAAGAGATAAGAAAAACATATAATGATGGTATCACTGTAATGCATCGTGATGAACAGTAATAAAGGTAAAAATATTAGTTTTACGTTGCGGTGAGCGTTAAAGGCTAAAAATCCAAAATTAAAAATTGATGAGATTTTTTTTGTGTCCCTTGAATAGTTAAGTAAACATGTATTTATTTGGACAATACCTAAATTGCTTTGTAACTGAGCCTGCTTTCATTCATGCCGGCCGTTGTGCCCACATAGAGCAGTTACCCACAGGATGGGGTATCAGTACACTCAGGAGAATTGAGCATCAAATGTGGCCGAGCGTTTCATCATTTAATGAATTATGAAACCATCAGTTATGCCTAAATGAATTTATTTCACCAAAATTCTGTAAAGTTGTCTAAATCGCAGGTCCATTTTTGTTTTAAACCCATGTGGATGTGAAACCTTAAAGGTTAATAGACTCAATAGAAGTGTGTACATCCGTTGCGGCGTGAATGAAGTTTCTATAGTGGGGTAATTATGGGTTTAACTATTATTTAGGCTTTTCAAGGGCACTTGGAAGCTAGTTGTGCCTCCAAAATGTGAGTTTTCGGGGATTTTCATGGTAAATGCGAAAAATTGCACCTAAAGTTCTATGCCTCATATACATCCTAGAAAAAGAATGGAAGCATAAAATATCATCTCCAAACATAAAGCGATACTCTGTAAATGTGAATATCAAAGCTTTTTGGGTAGTTTTACTTCACCTGTTTGGGAAGAGCTCGCACATTTCAAAAACGTGGAAAATATGAAGATTTACGAACTTTGCCAAATTTTTCACTTTTTTCACTGTTTTTCAGACCGCAAAACTGATCACTTAAATTTTACAACTAACATGAAGTACAAATTTGTGTCACGAGAAAACATTCTCAAACTCCCTGTATGTTAAAGTGTTCCGAAAGTTTTTTTGTTAATAAACAAAATAATCGATTATCCTATGTGGTATATCAATCTCATAAGGTTTGGAGTAATCTTCCTTTGCCAATGAATACACCAAAAGTATTGTAATATTATGGTGATTTAAGGTGCATGAGATAACATGGGTATACAAGGGTCAATATATGCGAACATTATCCATAATATGTCTATAAATAAGTCGGAATTATTGAGTGTGAGGGGACTATATCCATAATTGGGGGCTATCAGGAATTATAGTGGGGCTTATAGTAAGAATGAGGATTTATTATAAATCGTGGAGGCTAGTTTTGAGCATGTGGGGGGCTATTAGTGATGGCTATTACTGAGTGTGGGGACTATTAGTAAATTTTGGGGGCTATAAGTAAGTGTGGGGAGCTATCACAAAATGTTTGGGCTTATAATGAGGGGGCTAATAGTGAGTGTAAGGGTTATTATAAAATATGGGGGCTATTAATGAGGGGGCAATTACTGAATGACTGGTTATAAGTGAGTGGGAAGGCATATTAGTGAGTTTCAGGGGCTATTAGTGAGTGTGAGGGCTATTACTGAATGTGGGGCCTTTTATTAAATGTGGGGGCTATGAGTGAATGTGAAGAGGCTATTAGTGAATGTGAGGGGGCTATTAGTTAATGTAAGGGGGTTGTTAGTGAATGGGAGAGGAGTTAAAAGTGATTGTGCGGGGCTATTACTGAGTGGAGGGCGATTACTGAGTGCAGTGGGATATTAATTTTGGGGGGTCTATTTCTGAGTGGTATTATTTTGTGGCATTATTGTCAGGCCACATTACTAAGTGTGTGGGCCACAAGAGTGGGGTGTGTTGTAAAGTATTATTCTCTACACTGTGTGGTGCAGTAATTAAAGCTTAGTTGTAAAATGAGTAAAAAGGGGTATATTACGAAGGGCTGTTTCACATTACTCTGTGATAAGTCTGTGTTCATGGCCGTTGCGAGTGCCATGTCACAGACTGATGGCTCTGCTACATAAGAAGTTCAATCCCCTTAATAGTGGTCAGTCGGTGGCACGGGACTCGTCACGTAAATAATCTGAAATAGCCCAAAGTGTGAGGGTCATAATTGATTCCCCCAGACGAAGCCGTTTCCGGGCGAAACACGTGTCGGGGTCTTTGCACACTGCCAAACGGTCTGTATGTGATTCATTTACCTATATGCATACTATGTGGGTTTTCCCCTTACTTAGTGCAATATATACCTTTGTAATTCATACTAAGCACCTTTGTATTATCAGTAGCTGCCTTATCCTGGCATGTTAGGGAACCCTTGCTGCTATACATTATAGTTCACTACTGGGTTTTGTGCAATCTTCTTTTCTGTGTGTTGCCCTATTTCTGTTTGTCATTTAATATATGTGTATAATAATAATAAAATGTAATGAATTTTTTACCACAAGGTTGTCTCTCAAAAATTTCTTTTTTCTGGCCATTTCAGTATGTGAGTTGTTTCTCTGGGTGATTTGTGATCAGCGGCCCACTGATCACATCCCCTCCTTTCCTGTTGGTATTTAGGGTCATAATTGGGACATAGTATACCAGAATGTGACCCTTAAACATAGTATAAACAGGGGAAAAATACAGGGAACAGTTCATAAATTGTATTCATATAATAAATAGATATTATGCAGAGTTAGATATAGAATACTACTGTAAGGGCAGCACTGTGGCTTAGTTGTTAGCCCCACAGCCTTGCAGCGCTGGGGACCTGGGTTCAAGTCCCAGGGTCAACATCTGCAAAGAGTTTGTATGTTCTCTTCATGTCTGCGTGGGTTTCCTCCCAGACTTCAAAACATACTGGTAGATTTGAGCCCATGGGGCCCCATGGAGCTTTTGCAAGCTCTGTGTAGTGCTGAATAATCTGTGTTCATTTTATAAATAAAGGAATTATTATTATTACTGGGCATCAATAATTCTTTATAGTAACAAAAAATGGAGAGAGAAGACCTATATATATATAGTAATTTGCATTTAAACTGTGGAATTTAGACAGTTAGCAACCATGCTCGATGCCAGCACCAATCTCAGGTGTTACTTGTGGTGGTTCTACCAGTACCAAACCTGGACCTGAACAGATTTGTAAAATGTGTAATATGTAAAATTTAGGGCATAATTTTGGCCAACCCCAAATTTTAATGGGTTAGCTCATCACTAGAGAGGAGTAACACTTTCTGGGTATTATACTGTTGTACTGTATCTTTAATTTTTTTTAAGCTTCACAAAAGGAGGATGTGATTTGTTTAACTCTTTTTATCTTTTCTACGACTGTAAAATAAGCATATTTGGCCAACTAAGAGTACATTCTATGTTCTTAATAAGCCCTTAACCAGATCTGACAACAGAAAAATACAGAAGTTATGGCCCTGAAAAGTTGTAAAAAAAATGTGATTTCCTCCAATATTGGTTTTGCTCGGTAAAATTGAGCAAAGATAAGAAAAAATATATAAATGAGGTATCACTGTAATCATAGTGAACCAGATAATAAAGGTAAAATATTATTTTTACGTTGCGGTGAGCGGTAAAGTGCTAAAAATCCAAAATAAAAATTGATGATTTTTTTTGTGTCCCCCTTGAAATAGTTAATAAAAATTTTATTTCATTTGTGACAATACAAATCTGCTGTAAATGACGCTGCTTTCATTTCATGCCCGGCCGTGTGCCCATAGAGCAGTTTACCACCACATATGGGGTATCAGTACACTCAGGAGAAATTGAGCATCAAATGTTGCAGAGCGTTTCATCATTTAATTATTATGAAACCATCAGTTTATGCCTAAATGAATTTATTTTCCCCAAAAATTCTAAAGTTTCTAAATCGCAGGTCCATTTTTGTTTTAACCCATGTGAAACCCTTAAAGGGTTAATAGACTCAATAGAAGTTGTTTTACATACGTTGAGGGCTGAAGTTTCTATAGTGGGGTAATTTATTGGGTTTAACTATTATTTAGGCTTTTCAAAGTCACTTGGAAGCTGAGTTGTGCCTCAAAACGTGAGTTTTGGGGATTTTCATGGAAATGAGAAAAATTGCACCTAAAGTTCTATGCCTCATAACATCCTAGAAAAATGACTGGAAGCATAAAATATCATCCCAACATAAAGCAGATATTCTGTAAATGTTAATTATCAAGCTTTTTGGGTAGTTTTACTTCCTGTCTGGAAAGCAGAACATTTCAAACTTGGAAAATGAAGAATTTTTACGAACTTTTGCCAAATTTTCACTTTTTTTCACTGTTTTTTCAGACCGCAAAACTTATCACTTAAATTTTACAACTAACATGAAGTACAATGTGTCACGAGAAAACATTCTCAAAATCACCTGGATATGTTAAAGTGTTCCGAAGTTATAAACAAATATCGATATACCTATGTGGTATATCATCTCATAAGTTTTGGAGTAATCTTCCTTTGCCAATCGATATACACAAAGTATTGTAATATTATTGGTGATATTAAGGTGCATGAGATACACATGGTATAACCAAGGTCAATATAGCCACATATCCATATATATGTCCTATAAATAAGTGAATTATTGAGTGTGAGGGGACTATTCCATAATATGGGGGCTATTAGGGAATATTAGGGGGCTTATAGTAAGAATGAGGATTTATTATAAATCGTGGAGGCTATTTTTGAGCATGTGGGGGGCTATTAGTGATGGTTATTACTGAATGTGGGGACTATTAGTACATTTTGGGGGCTATAAGTAAGTGTGGGGAACTATCACAAAATGATGGGGCTAATAATGAGGGGGCTAATAGTGAGTGTAAGGGTTATTATAAAATATGGGAGTTATTAATGAGGGGGCAATTACTGAATGACTGGATATAAGTGAGTGGGAAGGCATATTAGTGAGTTTCAGGGGCTATTAGTGAGTGTGAGGGCTATTACTGAATGTGGGGACTTTTATTAAATGTGGGGGCTATGAGTGAATGTGAAGAGGCTATTAGTGAATGTGAGGGGGCCATTAGTTAATGTGAGTGGAGGTAAAAGTGAGTATAGGGCAGATATTGGTGAGTGTGAGGAGGCTATAAGTGAATGTAAAGGGGTTATTAGTGAATGGGAGAGGAGTTAAAAGTGATTGTGGGGGGCTATTACTGAGTGGAGGGCGATTACTGAGTGCAGTGGGTTTTTAAATTTGGGGGGTCTATTTCTGAGTGGTATTATTTCATGGCATTATTGTCAGGCCACATTACTAAGTGTGCGGGCCACAAGAGTGGGGTGTGTTGTAAAGTATCATTCTCTACACTGTGTGGTTCAGTAATTAAAGCTTAATTGTATAGTGAGTAAAAAGGGGTATATTATAAAGGGCTGTTTCACATTACTCTGTGATAAGTCTGTGTTCATGGCTGTTGCGAGTGCCATGTCACAGACTGATGGCTCTGCTACATAAGAACTCTATGCATCATATCAATATAATGCACAAAGTTCAATCCCCTTAATAGTGGTCAGTCTGTGGCACGGGACTCGTCACATAAATAATCTGAAATAGCCCAAAGTGCGAGTGTCAGAATTGGGACATAGTATACCAGAATGTGACCCTTAAACATAGTATAAACAGGGGAAAAATACAGGGAACAGTTCATTAATTGTATTCATATAATAAATAGATATTATGCAGAGTTAGATATAGAATACTACTGTAAGGGAAGCACTGTGGCTTAGTTGTTAGCCGCACAGTCTTGCAGCGCTGAGGACCTGGGTTCAAGTCCCAGGGTCAACATCTGCAAAGAGTTTGTATGTTCTCTCCATGTCTGCGTGGGTTTCCTCTGGTTTCCTCCCACACTTCAAAACATACTGGTAGATTTGAGCCCATGGGGTCCCATGGAGCTTTTGCAAGCTCTGTGTAGTGCTGAATAATCTGTGTTCATTTTATAAATAAAGGAATTATTATTATTACTGGGCATCAATAATTCTTCATAGTAACAAAAAATGGACAGAGAAGACCTATATATATAGTAATTTGCATTGAAACAGTGGAGTTTAGACAGTTAGCAACTGTGCTCGATGCCAGCACCAATCTCAGGTGTTACTGGTGGTGGTTCTACCAGTACCAAACCTGGACCTGAACAGATTTGTAAAATGTGTAATATGTAAAATTTAGGGCATAATTTTGGCCAACCCAAAATTTTAATGGGTCGGCTCATCACTAGAGAGGAGTAACACTTTCTGGGTATTATACTGTTGTACTGTATCTTTAATTTTTTTAAGCTTCACAAGAGGAGGATGTGATTTGTTTAACTCTTTTTATCTTTTCTCCGACTGTAAAATAAGCATATTTGGCCAACTAAGAGTACATTCTATGTGGACCTAGCATTTATTATAATAAAAAGAACATCTAGAAAAAAAAACCTTCAATAGAGAGTTCTTGTTTCTGTAAATATTTGGATTGCTACTATTAGATTTCAAAAATTTCCTTTCCACGTGCACATAGTATATATCTCCATTGTTTCATTTTTTTGCAAAGCCTATAGCCTCCAGCCATTTCCTATAATTTACATTCAGTGCTAGGTGGGGCAACTACTATGCCAAAAGCCAGCAAATAGATAAATGTAGTTATGGATCCATAGAAACCAACAGATAGCTGATGTTTATCCAGTCTGATGACTAATCCCCTGAAGAAAAGCAAAGGTAAATAGCACAGTTATCTTCAAATGAATAGAGAACAAATACGACTTAAAATAACCCAGAAAAATAGAGTTTGCAGCCAGAGGCAACTTACTTGCTTTTAGTGATCAAAAGAATTTGAGCAAGCCACTGAGCCAGCTCCATTCATGTAAATGTTGTTCTATATTTTATGTGTTGAAAGACATGGATTTTCCTAGATGAATAAAAGTACAAGGTTTTTATATATTTTCTCAAATCACTTACTGTTTGAATTTTACACTTTTAACCCAATATCTTTGCAGTGAACCTAAATATTTTCTTGATTTCCTGTTTTTGGGAAATTGGGAGAAGGAAGATACACAAAAAGATTTTCAAGGATAAGAGGAACAAATCAAAATCCTTTTTTATAACATATTATACATTTTAGTGTGCAAAATTTACACATCACTATGTTTCTTAAAAAGACCCCCAGATGGAGGCAGGGTGCCGAAACGTGTGTCAGGGTGTCAGTCATCCTGGTAGACGCTGGCACTCTCAGACACAGGTATGTATAATGCTCTATACATGTTTTTTTGTACACCTAAATGTAGATCATGAAGCCTATTTTCTATTCTATTCTATTCTATTTTGGTACTTAAGGTTTGGTAAGTTGTCTGACTTTTTATGAATGCTAGAATTTATTCATTCATTAAATTCCTTATCACTGCTGAACTTAGAATGTCATCAGTTATCGGATATCCTATGAATTAAAATACAAACCTTTTAAATTGATTTTTCATTAGGTTTTGGAAACAGTTCTGTAAACTTTAACATATAAGAACTTTTGTGTTTATATTATATGTGTCCTGTTACTCTAGTGTCACCCTATTGTATCTGGTGTGTTCCTCCAGTATAGTGTACTCTTTTAAATGTCTACCCTCTACTCTTTTTTTAGGAGAACTAATTAAATTTATGCATACTTTTGGACAATTTGGATGTTTGAAGTTGTTTGTTTATATAGGATGTAGTTTCTTAAAAGGGGTATTCACTATTGGGGAAAACCTTGTAATAAGCAGATTTTTTTTAAAAACAATGCATAAAAAAACATATTTACTAGAGTGATGATGTCACATACATTGTGCACATAGCAGCTGAGCAAATTCTGAACCATGTGCACTTTTCTGTTTATATTGTGGTCTCCTTTATTTACTTTATTATTATAAATTTACATAAACATTAATTATGCTGGATAAGTGTTATCAAAGAACACATAGTGGTAGTCTAGACAGTGGCTGATATGTATGGATCGGCTGCAGCGATCTGAGGCAGGGATAACAATTTTGAAAGCACACAGAGTGTAGATATAGGGGGAATATGAGAGGTCACTATATGAATAATATAATAGAAAACAAACAAACATTATACCAAAACTATAGTAAAAAAAATACTGGTTGTTTAATTTCCAAAAACTTTTTATGCTGCCCAGCACCAGGAAACACCAAAGTTGCATAAAGATGCAAAGTAATCTTTATGCTGAAAAACAAGAAAAGTATGTCTATAAAACTTAAAAAGTGTCTACCCAATACAATTTTAGTTTTGAGGTGATTGAATATCTGGGTCAATACTGTCAGGTATACTTGGTCAATGACCACAGTGTTTCTCATACATTAATATCTGTCATGGGTGTTCACGCAACCCATATCACTGGTCGTGTGCTAACCCGTGCCCCTCGCTGCCTGCGGGTGCAGAGCCAGCGCCAATCACCTGTCCCCACTCCTGATTCCCGTCCTCGCTCCATGCACATGTGTCCCTGTCTCGTGCACCAGCTTCAGGAAATTTAAAGGGCCAGCACACCTTTAATTTGCGCTGGCAATTTTCCCAGAAGACTATTTAAACCTGCCTCTCCCATCACACCCTTTGTGCCTACATCTTAGAGAAAGCTCCCCAGTGATATTCCTGCATTCCTGTGTCTTTAGCGTTCCTGTGTGTTCCCTTGTATCCTGTGTTCCTGCTCTTGAGTTCCCGTGTCCTGCGTTCCTATGTCCCGTGTGCCTGTGTTCCTGTTCCCATCTGCCTGGACCTCCTGTTGCTGACCTCGGATTGGACTTGACCTTGCATCTCTGCTGCCTGCCCTAACCCTGTGCCTGAACCTGACTACGAGACTGTCTCCTGCTAAGGTACCTCGATCTCGGCTGCCACCGCGGGCAAGTCGCACCTGTGGAGTGACCTGGTGGTACCGTGCTGCAGCAAGACCATCCCGCTTTGCGGGGGGCTCTGGTGAAGACCAGGTACCACTTAGATTCCGATCCCAGGTGTCGGCTAGTACCACCTCCTGCGGTGGTACAGTGGATCCACTCATCCCGAATCCTGACATTAAGATCCGGCCATGGATCCCGTCAAGGTTCTGCTTCCTGGTCGGCCCGATCTTCCCACTTTCGTGGTCTAGCAATCCCAGCAGATTGCCACACAATGTGAGCAGCTATGACAAGTCACTGCCATGCTGCAATAGCTGCTAGCCACTCAGCATCAGCAACAGGTTCCTGAGGCTGCTCCCGTGACTTCTGAAACCCGGGTTGTCTTCTTGCCACAGAATTGAGGCTACGGCTGTTTATGCCTGGCAAATATGATGGAGATCCCAAGCTGTGGAGGGGGTTTATAACTCAGTGCTCCCTGCACATAGAACTCATGCCATCTCAGTTTGTTATGGAGCGATACAAGGTGGCATTTATCCACAGCCTTCTATCTGGAAAATCCCTGGCCTGGGCTACCCCTCCCTGGGAAAGAGACAGTCTGGTCACGACTACCCGAATGGCATTTTTGGTGGAGTTATGGTCCGAAGAACCTTCACAGGCCTCTGAGACTGCATTGTTGAGCCTGCACCTAGGCGACTTATCCATAGGAGAATATGCTGGCCAGTTCCGAACCCTGACCTTTAGAACTCTCCTAGAACTATGCAGCTCTGTCTGCAACTTTCAGAAAGGGTCTCTCTGCTCAAGTAAAGGATGCATTGGCAACTTGTGACCTGCCGTCTACACTGAGTTGTCTCATCTCCTTAGCCACTCAGATTGACATGCGGTTTAGGGAACGTATCAAGGAGTTATGTCACGAACAACATCTAGTCCTTCCACGATGTTTACCACAACTAGCTCCTGCTTTCCAAAGGCCACTCCAGCCTCCGGCCAAACCATCTACAGAAGAGCCTATGTAGGGGGACATAACCTGAATCTCTCTTCCGGAGAGTTCCAGGCAATGTCTGGGGAATCTCTGCCTGTTTTGTATCAGCCCAGAGCACTTCATTGGGACTTGTCTGTCCTTCCCCAATGTCCTGGAAATACCATCACCTAGGGTTCTTGGGAGAAGTGTCCCTAGGTGTGAGCCAAGCTTCACGCTTAACTATTCCTGTGCTCCTCAGCATTGGCACCTGTGCCCAGATCCAGATCTCTGCTTTCTTGGACTCTGGCTCTGTGGGGAACTTTGTGGATACCACCCTGGTCTCCTGGCACTACCTCCGTGTGGTCCTTCTCGAGAGGCCTCTGGTCATCTTCTCAGTCAGCGGACAAATCCTCTATGATCCGGTCAGGTACCGCACTAAACCTATCTCCCTGTAAGTCAATGCTCTATATAAGGTGACGCTATGTGCTGACAAACTCTACCTCATCCTTCCTTCTGGGTCTTCCGTGGCTGACACTTCATGCACCCATTCTCAACTGGATGACAGGGGAGATTTTTTGTTAGGGTCCAGAGTGTCAGTCCTGCTGTATGGAGGCGTCTCGGCCCGTGCCTGCCTTGGCCTTCTCTGTGACTCCTAAGCCTCTAGAGGGCCAACCTACATGTTACTTGGACTTTACCGATGTGTTCTCTAAATATCAGGCATTGCCACCACATAGTCCCTACGACTTCCCTATTGATCTGTTTCTGGGTACCTCTCTTTCCCAGGATCGGGTGTACCCTCTCTCCATATCTGAGACCACTGCCATGTCAGAATGAATAAGTCCTCTCCAGCCAGTGCAGGTTTTTTTATTGGGCCAAACAGGATGGCTCTCTGCGTCCCTGCTTTGATTATCGCAGACTTAAATAGATTACAGTTATGAATCACTACCCTCTTCAGTGATCACTGAGCTCTTTGACCACCTGCGTGGCTCCAAGAATTTCTCCAAGCTGGACTTTTGTGGGGCCTACAACCCCATCCGGATCCGCAAGGGAGATGAATGGAAGACAGCATTTAACACCAGAGATGTGCATTTCCAGTACTTTGTGATGCCATTTGAACTGTGTAATGCTCCAACTGTCTTCCAGGAGTTCATCAATGACATGTTCAGAGATTTGCTGTAATCTTGTGTCATGGTCTACCTAGACAACATTTTGGTGTCCTCTCTAGACCTTGAGACCCTCCAGTCTCATGTACGGCAAGTTCTTGGCCGTCTACGGACTAATCATCTCTATGCCAAGCTCAAGAAGTGTCAGTTCCACCACCGATCTCTTTCTTTCCTCGATTACATAATCTCCAACAAGGGTTTCCAGATGGATCCAGCCAAACTGTTGGTAGTCCTGCAGTGGCCGCGTCCAGAAGGTCTACAAGCCATTCAGAGGTTCCTTGGCTTTGTGGACTATTACCGGAAGTTTATCCAACATTTCTCTACCCTGGTATCCCCCATTGTGGCGCTCACCAAGAAGGGCGCTAACCCACACCTCTGGCCGCTGGCGGCTGAAGAAGTTAAAGTTCTCCCATGGAAAGGAATTACTCTATAGGGGATAGAGAACTTTTGGCCATCAAACTTGCCCTGGAAGAATGGTAGTGTCTTTTGGAGGGAGCTCGTCATCCAATCTGTGTATACACAGACCATAAAAACCTCTCGTACCTCCAGACAGATCAATGTCTTAATCCCAGGCAAGCCCATTGGTCACTCTTCTTCTCCTGCTTTAACCTGTTGATCCACTTCCGACCTGCGGAGAAAAATATCAAGGTGGATTCCCTTTCCCGTGCCTCAGACATCTTTGGAGAAGAGACAGTTCTTCAGTATATTATCTCTCTGGAACAGCTTCCCCCTGGCAAGACATATGTCGGACCTGCTCTGCGGAAGACAATTTTATTTTGTGGACATTCTTTGTACCTGGCTGGGCACCCTGGGGTGCAACGCTACGTGGCCCTCATCTCCAGCTACTACTGGTGGCCTGACTTGGTCAAGGATGTTTGGGACTTTGTGGGATCCTGCACCTTGTGTGCCCGTAATAAGCTTTCCTGTCTGAAACCGGCTGGTCTCTTGCTTCTGTTGCTGATACCCAGTCGCCCGTTGTCTCACGTGGCTATGGACTTTGTCACAGACCCTCCATCTTCCTTAGGCAATATCGTCATCTGAGTGGTGACAGACCGGTTTTCGAAGATGTCTCATTTTGTCCCTCTTCCAGGTCTTCCATCTGTTCCATGTCTTGCCAGCCTCTTCTATCAACATCTTCCAGCTACATGGTCTTCATCAACACATCATCTCAGTTTGTTTCCCGCTTCTGGAGTTCTCTTTGCAGCCAACTGCAGGTAAAGTTGGATTTCTCCTCAGCTTACCACCTTCAGCCCAATGGACAAGTGGAGAAGGTTAACCAGACTCTGAGATGTTACCTCCGTCATTTTGTTTCTGCCCGTCAAGGCAACTGGCCCGCTCTGTTGCCATGAGCAGAGTTCTCTTATAATTACTTGGATTCTGAATCTTCTGGCTCCCTTCTTAATTGTCTATGGACAGCATGCACGCCCTCCTATTCCTCTGCCTAGGTCCTCGGATGTCCCTGCTGTTGAGGAGTTGGTAAAAGATCTGGGAGCAGACTCGCCTTTCGTTGTTACTGGCTTCTGCCCATACCAAGCTCCAGGCTGACAAGAGACATAAGTCTCCTCCTGTCTTCTCTCCTGTTGACAAGGTCTGGTTATCCTTTAGGTACATCAGGTTGAAGAGTCCCAGGTACAAGCTTGGTCCACAATTCTTGGGTCCTTTCGAGGTCCTGACTCGCATCAATCCTGTATCCTATAAGCTGCGCCTTCCTCCCACCATGCGCATCCCGAACTCCTTCCATGTCTCACTACTCAAGCCTGTCGTCCTGAACCGCTTCTCCCAGCAAGTATCTTCTCCTTTTCCTGTGGTTGACTCCTCTAAAATCTATGAAGTAAAGCCTAAGGACAACATCCTGGACCATGATCTCTTGCAGAGATTTTTCCAGCCCAAAAGGAGGGCAAGGCCGAAGGGGGGGTACTGTCACGGGTGCCTCACCCATGCCCCTTGCTTCCCGCGGGCGCAGTGCCACCGCCACTCACCTGCCCCTGCTCCTGATTCCAGTCCTTGCTCCGCACATGCGTCCCTGTCTCCTAGGGCCCCTGCGCACCAGCTTCAGTGCATTTAAAGCGCCAGCACACCATTAATTGGCACTGGCCATTTTCCCAGAAGGTTATTTAAACCTGCCTCTCCCATCACGTCCGGCCAGATCTTTTGTGCCTACGCCTTAGAGAAAGCTCCCCAGTGATATTCCTGCATTCCTGTGTGTTCCTGCTCCTGTGTTCCTGTGTTCCTTCATTCCTGTGTGTCCCTGCTCCTGAGTTCATATCTTCTATGTTCCTGTGTTTCTGCGTTCCTGCGTTCACGTGTCTCATGTGCCTGTGTTCCCGTTCCCATCTGCCTGGATCTCCCGTTGCTGCCCTAGAATTGGACTTGACCTTGCATCTCTGCCGCAACCCTGTGCCCGAACCTAACCATGAGATTGTTTCCTGCTAAGGTACCATGACCTCAGCTGCGCAGGGGGCTCTGGTGAAGGTCAGGTGCCACTTAGATTCCAGACTCATCCCGAATTCTGACAATATTCAGCACTGGTGAAAAAATGACAGTTGTACTTAAAGGGAACCTGTCACCAGGAGACCCATTTTTAGCACTCCCCCAGTCCCCACAGAGCATAGTACATACACTGCCAAAGTGTTTTTGTATTAAAAATTGGTTTTACAGAAAAAAAGATATGTTATATTGTACCTTTCATTAGCATCTGCTGTGTGACTAGGCAGTTGCCAAATGGGAGGGACAGGAAAGGAGCAGTATCCCCCCCACCCTTGGGGAACAGCTACTCCATGTGACCTTTTCAAATATATGAAAACACCCATCACTGGGCTTAGCAACGCCCCCTGCTCCTCTACAGCCAATCCCGAGTAAGGGGAGTTATTCATATATTTGAAAAGGTCACATGTTTCCGAAGGGTGGGGGGGGACTGCTCCTTTCCAGCCCCTCCCAATAGGCAACTGCCTAGTCACACAGCAGATGCTAATGAAATGTACAATATAACATATCTTTTTTTCTGTAAAACCAATTTTTTATAAAAAAAAAAACACTTTGGCAGTGTATGTACTATGCTCTGTGGCGGCTGGGGGAGTGCTAAAAATGGGTCTCCTGGTGACAGGTTCCCTTTAAATAACTGTAGAAAAATACCATGTCTTTGCGTAGAAACAAAAGAATGTTTTAACATTTTGTGTATTTTTTCCGCATAATTTGGTATGACAAAGACCAAAATACTTATGCAAATGACCTGATTACCAAACATTTTAGTTGGCAAATCCTCAAATATGCTTCACTGAATATATGAAAACCCATCTGAAGGTTTACTGTTGAAAATATTAACCTACTGGGGCACTATTACTGCTCACATATTATAATTGCAGTGTACAGATGTAAGAGAATTTGCCAAAATTTTTGAAACACTTTACTACCCTTAAATCTGGAAGGTGGTAGTCAACACACAACAACATAAATGTTCGGATAAAGCAGGCTCAACAACAAAACAGTTGGTTTTCCAAATACTGCCAACTAACAGGTACACTACTCAATGGGTGTCTTTCCCTACTCCATGTGGCCACTAAAGGGCAGATTATTAGAGTGACAAAAAATGTAAACCCCTGTTTAATAATTAGTGATAAAACGAAAAAAAAAAACAATCAAAGTGCTAGATACAAAAGAAGAATGAAGAAATCAGGAGATACCTTTTTGAGGCTAATTGAGTATATTTGATTTTGAGCTTTCGAGAATACTAGTTCTCTTTGTCAAACATGATGTTATGCATGAAACAGAAAGTAGAGATTCAACAGCTTACTAAGTGGTCTTAACATTTATGCCAGCTTCATGACCTCTAACAAGCCACAAGCCAGGGCTCTCTTGTCATGCCTCATAGGTTTTGGTGTGTTTATTACCATCCTGTCGTAAATAAGATCTCCCTGTATTTATCAATTTATTGTTTTAAAGTTTTAATATCCTCTGATGATCACTGCCTAGTGTGTATAAAATGCTGTGAATTTTCTGTTTCATGCATAACATCATGTCTGATGAAGAGAACTAATATTCCCATCAAATATACTCAGTTAGCCTCAAAAAGGTATCGCCTGATTTCTTCACTCTTCTTCTGCTCTGCATGGCTATCACAGTACAAATCTACACTACTAGTTGTGGGAAATAAGCCTCCAAACATACTATAGTCTCACATTTCATGGGGCAAACATATTGTATACCAAAATAAAAACACTGTTCTCTATGGTTCTGTATGCAGCTCTCTGGTTCCTTTTTAGTCTGGATATGTAACATGTAATACTGAGTATTACAGAGTATGCTATGGGTTCCCTATTACATATCTGTACAACTTTGATGTTGCTATTTCTTATGTTCCTGAATGCAGCAAAATGGAAATGAATCTCAGGGAAAGTCCTAAAATACCACCAGTGATGAAAGTGTTCATCTTTGAATTAGTTTGTAAATATTTCTAGAAATCTGTTTGACAGAATAGAACATTTGAAATATGACCAGTGTTTAGCTAAGACAAACATCTGTATTAACACAGACTTTTAGAGACACGTTGTACAAGAGACTACCTGTTGACCTGTTTATGGGTCATTAAAGATTACCTAAAGATTAGACTGAGACTATGTAGTGTCATGTAGCTGAAGGGGGTAATTGAGTTAAATAGGAATCCTGAAAAGTGAAATGGATCTTCCTAATGACGAATAGGATTTAGTGATCATACAAAAGCTGTTTTGTCTTTTGAAGAGCAAACAAGCAAAAACCTTACCTTAACAAATTGATTCTTCAACTTGTTTGCAAACGCTTGTGGCAATGTGGAATTTTTTTCATGCTTTATATAGGTGATATCCAGGGGGAAGTGAAAGCTTGGGCTTTTAGTAGGACCACCATGGGGGTAATTTTTCCACAAAAGTACATCTATGCAGATAAAAAACCTAAAGAAGAATCACTACTGTCAAATTGCTAAAAAAAATACAAATAATTAACTAGTTAAATGGTAAAATGCATAAATACAGTATTAATGGGGTCTGAAAGTTTGGGTTTTTGACTGTGATATGTTGACTGTAATGTATAGCAAGATATCTTGTGCCTTCACAAATCCAAGACATAAAATGGCCCACATATATTTTTTGTGTTTGCGCCAGTTTCTTGTGCAAGTTTGCAAGTAAAAAATGCCTGGTCTCAAGATAAAATTTTCATGCAATCTTCCTTTATTGAGAGTATTTTACACATATGTTGTATAACGCAATCCAACAAGTACATTTTAACATTTCGGTCCTGTCTGTGGAACTTCATCAGAAAACTAGGATGTACATCACAAAACAATTCTTCAGTATACAGGTAACTTACATATTTCAAAACGCAATACAAGTGAATACTCACAATCATTTTTATCATATGGTTAGCATTACAGCCTTGCAGTGCTGGGGACCTGGATTCAAGTCCTGGGTAAACATCTACAAAGAGTTTGTATGTTCTCTCTGTGTTCAATGGGTTTCCTCTGGGTCCTGCGGTTTCCTCCCACACTCCAAAACATACTGGTAGGTTGATTAGATTGTAAGCCCCATTAGGGACAGGGACGGATTTGGCAAGCTCTGTGCAGCACTGTGAAATCTGTGTGCGCTATATAAATAAAGGAATTATTATTATTATTATAATCAAATCCATAACAGAAGTATTATCTGATATATGACAGACTGCCTTGAATATCAAGGGACCCATGTCTGATGAATCAGCAGTGGGACCAAGCACAATGCAGTCTATAAAGTGCATATTACGTGCTTCAGCAGGTGTGGTGAACTGTATATCAGGGTACAAAAAACATCTCAACCTCGCAAATTATAGTCCAACAAATCCATTTGTACCACTGACTATAGGCATTAAGCCACAACTTCATTCAGCAGAAGAACATCTTTTATTCATACAAAAAAAATGTTCATATATAAACTTTACCATGCAATACGCATAAGTGGCATGAACCTTGTTATACTCTTCTTTAGTCCATAAGTCCATAGGAAAATTGTAAATCCATGGAAAATGTTCATAAGCCACACCAAACACACTAACGTGCAGTTCAAAGAGGGCTCCCCATACTATGACGTTTTGGAGGTCACGCCTCCTTCCTCAGATATGCATGGTCAAAGCACAAGTAAGCTTATATTGAAATTCCTGATGACATCATTTCACAACTCACAAATACATAAAATCTAACTTATCCACCTACCCTAATTGCTTCACATAACTATTAAATAGCTACATTACAAGAATACATTAAAATTACACAATTTATTAAGACCGTGGGGTTGCAGCGCTTCCATCTTGTCAATCCGAAATACTTCGCGTTGGAACAATTTCTGTTTGACATCGGACACCTGTTCTAACACCAACCATCTAAAGTCGTATACTTTATGCCCCTTTTCCCTTGAGTGCTACGCAACTCCTGTGCCTATTGCGTTTATTTCTCTCCTCTTTTCTTGGACCCTGTTCACTGTAAATTATCTTTTGTTTGTAAGTATTGTTTAAAATTAGATTTGTGTTTTTTTAGTCGTGTTTTTATACGGCAGGAGGTTTGCCTGATGTAAACCATTTCACAAGAGCATTTCAACATGTATACTACAATCTGACTATTACATGTAAAAGTCACTCCTAACTTGTTCTTTCCTCACTTCCACATCTAAATAGTGTATCATTTTTTGATCTTTAACCAAGGTAAATTCTAGAAGGGGATGGCAACTGTTCAGGTAATTAACGAAGGCATTCATAGAATCTAAATCACCTTTCCATAGTACACAAACGTCGTCCACATACCTTGTGTATAAAGCTATAATTTATCTTCAAAAAATTCCATAAACATATTGGCGTAACTTGGAGCTACAGGGGCCTCCACAGAGGACCCCTGCAGCTGCAAGAAAAAATGGTCACCAAACCTAAAATTTTTTTTTTGTAAGAATAAATTCCAAGAACATCATAAGAAACTGTATAAATTGCTAAGTTCTGAATCCCTGCAAAGGGCTTCTTTCGCAGCTTCTACCCTTTCTTCATAAGGGATGTTGGTGTAGAGACTCTTAATGTCTAACGTGCACATCCACCTTACTTCTTGGGCATCAACTTCCCTTAATCTCTGTAAAAAACCACTAGTGCAATGCATCATGGAATATGTAGTTCAAAGTGATGTCTGTCTTTACTGTATCGGCCGTAGAATATGGTGTTTATTTAATCATTTTGTAAGAGCAATCTGTATAGATACACTGAAATTAAGTAAAATAAAAAGATAACTTGTGTGTAGTGATGTGTGAAGAGTGTCTGTAGTTACACTGTATCTAGTATGCTGTATGGATGAATCTAAGAGGCAACTATATGAATGTATGTATATAGCTGACTGGAGTCCAATGAGTGTAATGGTATAGGTTGTATGGGAAAGTGTGGAAAAATTTGAGACCTGGCGGCATTAGAAGCCATAGAAGCTCAATGTAAAATTAGTGTGAAAATGAGAGAAAAGAATGTATGTATGAATGTGCAGAAGGTTAACGGAACCTGGGATTCCTGGCCATTCTCCCATGTTGGTACTTGCCAGGCCTGAAGATGTATCGCTTCCGCGATCTGATGAGAGCAGGCATTTTTTCTTAGGACGACTATTGAGTTTCATTGATGGAATCTATGCCAGGAGATTTAGATGAACTTTATATGTGTTCCCCCAGAGCAGGTCATGGGTATGATAGTAAAAGATGAGTAATCAATCCTGTGATGTAGCAAGGAACATTTATCAAATCTGTAAGATGAAAAGCAGAATATTAGTATCAAAGACATTTTACATAGGCCTTAATCATCATGTATATAAATTGTGGAGGTAATTTTGCCTTTTAAGTTTGTGGATCCAATATACCTCTCTATATTTAAGTCGTTGGGTCTTATCCCCCCTTCTCCTCAAGACTGATATTTGTTCAAGGATTTGGAATTTCAGTTGTGCAATAGTGTGGTTGGCTCTCAAAAAAATGTTGTAAGATGGGTAAGGTTTTCACACAGGGGATGTCAAATTTGTGATGTGATGTGCGTTCCCGTAGATGTTGGGTAGTTTCCCCCACATATACTAGAAGGCACAGACATTTAATCATGTAAACCACACATGAACTGTCGCAAGTAAAATACTGCTTAATGAAAATACGTTTTGCAGTTTGGGGGTGTTGTCTGTTATCTCCTTTCTCTACATTGTTGCATTGTGCGCAACTTAAACAGGGAAAGGTACCTTTTTTTGGGAGGACCTAAAAACCTCTGTTTCTGATTTGGTGGAGGATCCTTCATTGGCCCTCACTAGTTTGTCACGTAGGTTAGGTGGTCATATATAGCAGTGAAGAAAGTGTGATTGTAATTCTGAGATCTGAGGAAACTCCTTCTAAAGGAACATCCAATGTGATCATATAGCTTTGTATAGCCTAAAGATCGTTGGGTGGTATTGGTGAACAAAAGCTGTCTCTTAGTGGGAGATTGTCTCGCCCTTCTTGGAGAATTTGGATCCAAGGTCGATTCTGCATAACCCCTTTCTCAAATCCTAGTTTGCGATACATTTATAACTGATATGCGAAACAATTCTTTCGCAACAACATGCAGCACCAAGAAAAAATAGATATAAGAGATGTCACATCCTGAAAGCTAACCGGATCAACTAAGAGTTGATCCGGCACCTGGCACAAAGAAAGTGCAAAGAAAACGAATCCACAACCTACCTGTTTTAATATGTTTGGGACAATGGAGCACATTTACTAAGGGTCCGTCGGCCGCATTTCCGCCAGGTTTCCCGAATTTTTTCACTTTGCGCTGAATTGCCCTGGGTTTTTGGCGCACGAGATCGGATTGTGGCGCATCGACGCCATCTTTTCTGCAACACAAATTGGGGGCATGGTCGTCGGACAAGCCAACTGATTCGGATAAACCGCAGAATTTTAAAATGAAATTGTGTCGCAAGATCAGCACATCAGCATGCACCGGGAAGAAGAAGGTGTACTTCGGCGGACCTCAGAAGGGAAGCGACACATGCAGGAAATTGGACACATGATCAGTGAATCGCGGCGGCTCCGAATCCTCGTCAGACATTCCGGATCGGTGGCGTCAACGGGGTGGGTAAGTAAATGTGCCCCAATGTGTTGTAATGAAAAGTTTACTCTTTCAAAAAAAAAATTACCACATTTTTAGCAGCATATGTCGCTGGTGATGTGCAGTAGAGAAATGTAATATCAGTGTGTGTAAAAAGACCTCTAGCAATTACTTTGTTTATTTCTTAGGAGTCAGGCAATGGGTAATAGATAATAGATAGAAAGAAAGATAGTACTTTTTTTGTCTTTCATTAGATTCCTTTAGTTAGCACATGAAATTTTAAAGTATAATCATTTCCTACTTTTTAAAGAAGGATATAGATAACAGATGAAATAAATTAAATTGTGAAAATCCATGTTGACCCTGACATGACCCTTGCTCCTGGCAGAGTCTACAAAGCTGAACCTATATGCAGGGGCAAAGAGCACATTGATGTATTAAGTGCATTGCTTTAAAGAAAGCTTCTTTTTCCCCAGGTCCATGTTCTGCAAAGTTCGTAGGTTGCTAAACTGTAAGGCAATTTAGCAACCTCAAAACTGATTTTTAAGGTTCCCCTCCAAAAGCAAATAAAAAGCTACATATAACTTTTACATCTTTACTGGAGTACACTATCATACTATACTTTTATTAACAAGCTGAAACATTACTATAGACACTGAATTTTATATAATACTTCAATTTTTTGGGAAACTATAAAACAATTTGCTATCAGTTACTGGCAATGTTAGACCACATACATTCTATCTCAATCTTCCTGGTTTCCATCCACTGTTTCCTCCTCTCTCTCCTTTTCACTATATATAGTAAATAGTATATATACTAAATCCTTCATGTATCAGTGGTGAAAATTAGGATAATTTAATATGATGGAAGTGTGTCATGCAAATCCGTCTTAATGGTACTTTTCCAATATTTTAAACCCATTTATACAGATATTCTTTGGCCTATTTATGCAAATAAAGTGGGACTGTCCTGTTGGCAAAATCTCTAACTGGAGAACTATGTAATGTAGTAACAAAGTCTTAATCTGGTAAAGTTCAATATGCTCTTATTAGTCTCTTTTTTATTCACTATTATGTATGACAGCTACTTTTATACACATGGTACTAACATGGCCACTTTAAAACAATGTCATGGGGTATTTCATCTGCAACATTAGGATTTCAATTTTAAATAATAAAAGCATCTATAAAGTAAATTCAGGAAAACTAGATACATTTTTAGTGCCTTAAATGTTGTTTTATTTACTTTTTTAATGGAGCTGAAAAGATAGTTAACTAAGGGCTTATCTCATCTTTTTTATTAGAATTCTTAATACAGACTTTTGCCTCATGACTTGGCCATGGTATTTTAATTGACCCATTAAATGTCCCATTCATTTTCCCATTGAGTTAAATAATAGACCATTGTATTGTATGTCCTGACTAGTATTTGAATTTGTAAAGGAAAATTGTGAAAGATTTGTGGCACACAGAAGCCATTACAAGGCTTGGAGTCCACACATATAAAGAAATTTGAAGTCTTTCATTGTACATAATAATCATCAACTACATTAATTTCATAAAGAAATTTGTAGCAGCACTCGGAAATATAAATATCTCTCAGGTGCACTTCCCAGAACCCGGACCAAAGTTCCTCCAAGATATACAGTAAATAAAAAGAAAATGGCAGCACTATGAAATTCAAGGTGAAAAAAATGTACTGATTTATTCCAACATGTGTCAAGCTACGTTTTGGCTCCCAAAGCCTGGTGCCTTTTCTTGAGGAAGGCTCCATGCTTTAGGAGCCGAAATGTAGCTTAGCATATGTTGGAATAAATCTGATTTTTTTTCACCTTGAATCTTAGAATGCTGCCATTTTCTTTTTACATATACACTCACCGTCCACTTTATTAGGTACACCATGCTAGTAATGGGTTGGACTCCCTTTTATAGAATATTTTTTCATGAGTAGGTTAAAGGGTGCTATTGTGTTGCCAGATCTGATGTCTTCTAAGGAGTGGATGCCCAGATAATGCCAGGAGGAAACATTTATATTAGATATGTTTAGTTTCAGCAGTTCCAATGGAATTTGCTGGTATGGAATTGATTTCCCTACTTTTTGGCTGGAATTTAATTTGCTCCAAGCATTATCCGTGGCACGCACGGTGAGAGCTATCACCAAAACACACCTACGCTGGTATTTTACCCCAACTAGGCCAGCAGTTCCAATGGAATTTGCTGGTATGGAATTGATTTCCCTACTTTTTGGTTGGAATTTAATTTGCTCCAAGCATTATCCGTGGCACGCACGGTGAGAAAGTTTGATATCGGGGGAGATATGTTCCATGCTAGAGATAATATTCTACATCTTAGAGGTATGCCTTTTTGATAGTGTTTCTCAATTGAACACCATAGCTTGTCTGTGGAGTTGTGCCACCAATGTTGTGATTGCTCTAAAATCGCTGCATAATAATAGTCTCGAATATCTGGAATGTTCAGGCCTCCTGACAGCTTGTGTTTAGTTAATGTTTTAAAGGGGACCCTCGGTTTCTTATTTTGCCATATGAATCTCTTTAGCTGAGTTTGAGTTTCTATAAAAAAGGAGTTGGGGACTGGGATTGGAATTGTACGAAATATATAAAGATATTTGGGAAGCACCATCATTGCCAAGAAAATATTCCCCACACCATGACACCACCACCACCAGCCTGTACCGTTGATACAAGGCAGGATGGATCCATGCTTTCATGTTGTCGACGCCAAATTCTGACCCTACCATCCGAATGTCGCAGCAGAAATCAGACCAGGCAACGTTTTTCCAGTCTTCTACTGTCCAATTTCGATGAGCTTCTGCAAATTGTAGCCTCAGTTTCCTGTTCTTAGCTGAAAGGAGTGGCCCGGTGTGGTCTTCTGCTGCTGTAGCCATCTGCCTCAAAGTTTACGTACTGTGCGTACAGAGATTGCTCTTACCTTGGTTGTAACGGGTGGCAATTTGAGTCACTGTTGCCTTTCTATCAGCTCAAACCAGTCTGCCCATTCTCCTCTGACCTCTGGCATCAACCAACCACAGAACTACCGCTCACTGAATGTTTTTTCTTTTTCGGACCATTCTAGAGATGGTTGTCCGTGAAAATCCCAGTAGATCAGCAGTTTCTGAAATACTCAGACCAGCCCTTCTGGCACCAACAACCATGCCACGTTCAAAGACACTGATTAGAAATTAAGTGTTAACGAGCAGTTGGACAGGTGTACCTAATAAAGTGGCCGGTGAGTGTATATAGCTGGAGATGTAAGAGAGAGGAGGGCTCATACATGCATATATGGTGGGAGTGCTCTTCTGGGAAATAGAGGACATCTGTCGCTTATGTATACCTAGAGCCCCTGCCTAGTTCTGTTTTGGCGACCAATGGAGCTCTTCCAGCCAAAAAGAGACAACCTGCTAACCCAACTTTTGATGTCAGGCAGACTATTAATTCCAGCATTCTGGAATCGCTTATGTATACCTAGAGCCCCTGCCTAGTTCTGTTTTGGCGACCGACGGAGCTCTTCCAGCCAAAAAGAGACAACCTGCTAACCCAACTTTTGATGTCAGGCAGACTATTAATTCCAGCATTCTGGAAACAAGATAAAACCCCCTCCCTAGAAACTTGGAAAAATAAAGTTTGTGAAATCTTCTGCCTGGAGGAACTGGTGGCCTGGGACAGAGGGAATAGGGAAACATTTTTGAAGATCTGGAGCCCATGGAGAGCTTATGCACAGAGTAAATGACTGAAGTGAAGAGAGACCTAATAATCCCCTTCCCCATTTACTTGCTACAAAATCCCCCTCCACCCAGGCTCCAGCTATATGTTAGGTGCCGCAGTACCTCATAATACACACATTTGCTGCTGCAGAACCTTGTAATATAAAGTTTATCTGCTGCAGAACATCACAATACACACTTTACCTGCTGCAGAGCCTCATAATACAGACGTTATCTGCTGCATAACTTCAGAATGTACACAAGCTGCTGCAGAACATCACAATATACACTTTACCTGCTGCAGAACATCACAATATACACTTTTGCTGCTGCAGAAAATCACAGTACAAACTTTAGTTGCTTGGGGGGTTTCATAATACATAAAAATGCTGCTGATTTTCCACACAGGAATTCTTCAACGTTTCTGTCCAGAGTGGATATATCCTTCTTCTCACAGATGAAAGATCCTTTCCAGCATATCCTAGAAATATGTCATTACGTTATAGGGTCATCCTGTATAGTATGCACAAAAGGCTGTCCATTATAGGGTCCAGTTTTATCAGTGTTAATAGTTTCCCTTATCTTCTTTGGTTACAGAAATACAGAAAGTGATTGGACGGTTTTCATCCCTCCTCCATTCCCAGTAGTTACATATATATTCCCTACATTGAATGCCAGAGAAGATTGTGATTTTTAGAAATCAGTCGACAATGAAATGACACATAACATAAGATATTTTAGTAACACTAATAAATATTTAGAGCATGACCAATGCACTGTGATAGATTGCTGGAGTGTAATGGTAATTGAAATTTCTGATGTTTACACATTTTATAGAATCATTCAATTCAAATGTGACTATTGCTTATTGAGGAAATAATCTAGGTCCTACACACCTAGGTAAGCGTATGAATCCATCACTACCCTGAAAACCATAGATGATCTGAAGCCCTCTGACCACCATCGGAGAAAGCAACCAATAAGGCTACAATTAATCACAGTATCCTGTAGTTGTTTTGAGGAAAAGGAAAATCTTTTAGTTTTCAGCAGTTTTATCCCTATTTTTAATGAATAAGAAGAACTATGATCATTTTTTCTTTTGTCAGGCATAAATGTTTAATATATATCACCAATAGATGGCATAGGTCTAAATGCTGTAGACAAGAATATATACTATCATATCAATAATACACCTAAAAAGTAAAAAAATACACCTAGAGCATAGAACAAGGTGTACAACTGACTAGATTTACATGTGCTTTTTCCACCTCCATTGTAAAGAGACACAAACATATCCTTATAAAGATGGCTTCAGTGGGACACGTCTTCTTTCGGTTCGCAAATCGTCAAACAATTGAGAGGCAGTAGCAAAAAAAACTCTGCAGGCAGCCAATTATTCTCATTGCTGAGATGGGATGTTTGGGGTATCCTTGCATGAATTATCAACGTTCCTATATGGGAATCCGAGCTAATGCTCAGTGGGGGGGAACAAAATGGATGCAATAGTTAGTATCTGTGCACCAGTGAGGTCATATTGATGTCTGCTCGAAGTTTTGGATATATACTGCGTTCTCGGAACAGCTGGACTTAGTCAGGAGGATAAATTGCAGGCTGCGCGTGTTCTCGGAATGTAGACGGAGGTCCTTACAATAGCAGATCGGGTTTTCGAAACGGATGCTTCCTCGTTCGTGTCATATTGATGACAGGAATGATAGCAGGGCGGCCCAATCCGCGGTGGCAAAATATAACATATTTAACCACAGCTCGACAAAAGAAAATGAGTAAACATACTATGTGTATGGGACCTCATTGTGACTCCAATGGTGCATCTTCTGAAGGGAAACCTTGCTTAATGATTCATATTGTACATAATTGTAGAATAGTGTCAATCTTCTTATGTTTGGTGTTACTTATATACTCTATATCTGGGCTGCTTGTGTATCCAATGTTTAAGCTCTTAGTGTCATCCAATCTGGACAGTTCATAGTTTACATCCCACTCAATTTGGATCCCACTGCTTCAGACATTTCATGCTACATGCTGTAACATTTATGAACAATCCAGTTTTTGTTTAATACACATTTTATCAACAGTAGTTGTATCCTGAAGGAATGCACCGAGAATATGTGTTCTCCAAGGTCCTTCACTTCACAAGTAGGACAGAAAGTAGAATATATAATAAATATATATACTGTATATTAAAACATTTGCCTAATCATTTCAACAGCAATGGAGAGTATAGTAATGTCCGAATATAGGACAAGAATAGTTTAGCAGTGTATGGTGTGAAAAGAGGGAGTAACAATCGCCGTTGCGGGGGGATGTGCCCGTGGCTGGGCCCACAAGAAAGGGGGACCCATTTGTCACTGTTCAATATCTTTCCCTTCTTCTGTCGTGGAACCTGATACAGCACTCAAGACAGATACAAAGACAGGAGTAGCCATGTGCTCCTGGCTTTGGCTGTAGGGGGGCCCCCGCCGGTGAACCGGGAGCTCTGGGCACTATGGGTACTTTAGCAGTTGCAGAGTACCTTATCATCTTCTTTCTTTTCCCTCATGCTGGAAGGGTAGCAGAAGAGAGTTCTGGTTTCCAGCAACACAGGAAGAGCAAGCTGGGGCTATTTGTGTATCCCTCTGCCACCACATAACTTTCTGCAACTGGATTATGCACAATCCATAGATTGTTTGTAATGATTTATTATGTTAGAGGTAAAAAATAGGACATGAATCCGCGCTTCTCAGATTAAATACTTTATTCGGAGTTGGACTACACGTTTCGGGGGCGTAACGCTCCTTCTTCAGGTCGTACAAATACACAGGGTTCTGGTAAAAATACCATAATAATAAATCTGGTCTCAGTGGGAAAGGATAAGTCCATATTAGTATACCTGCGATTTAAGCAAGTATAATAATGGATGAGTATGATAAAAGCTGTTTTGTTTAAACATATTGTTGGAGTCATCGTACATTACATCATGTGGTAATCTACATAACCAAAACTTGTGGTGTGATATTGTAGAAAATGCAGAAAGCATATACATGTGCAAAAGCACCAATAGATGTAAAAATACAAACATAAATATAAAAAAAGATAAATAGTGTGAAAGAAGAAGTAAAAATAAGTAAATTAAATAAATGCACCAACCCTATAGTGATCTTAGCTTCTCTATGAAGATGTTGGGTATATGGTCCTCTTAGTGATTGGCACTGTTATCTGGGTATAGCAAAGAATGACTGTTAGGCTCAATTGTTTGAGTAACCAGTGTTCATGTAAACGACTGAAGGGTGAACCTACCCCGGATGGGAAGGGGTTAAAGGTAGTACCGTCGGTGTTGGTTGGAAGTTGACCGCGGTATTGGGAGTTAGCCTGGAGGAGGAGTATGCCTAGTCGGAGGTAATAGATTAGAACGAATTAGTTCTGTAGTACTGGACGGAGCTTCTATACTTACTTCTGGGAGCCACGGCAGGAAAAAGCCGAGCGGATGACGCGCTCACACAGCGCTCCCGACTGCCGTGGCTCCCAGAAGTAGTAAGTAAGAAGCTCCGTCCAGTACTACAGAACAGTAAGTCCGTTCTAAATTCTCTTAATTGAATAGGTATACTCCTCCTCGGGCTAACTCCCAATAACGGCGGTCAACTTCCAACCAACACCGACGGTACATACCTTAACCCCTTCCCATCCGGGGTAGGTTCACCTTAGGTCGTTTACATGAACACTGGTTACTCATAACAAATGAGCCTAAACAGTCATTCTCTGTATACCCAGATAACAGTACCAAGATCACTCTAGGGTTAGTGCAATTATTTAATTTACTATTTTACTTCTTCTTTCACACTATTTTCTGTTTTTATATTTTGTTGTATTTTATATCTATTGGTGCTTTTGCACATGATATGCTTTCTGCATTTTCTACAATATCACACCACAAGTTTTGGTTATGTATATTAACACATGATGTAATGTACGATGACTCCAACAAATGTTTTAAACAAAACAGCTTTTATCTACTCATCCATTATTATACTGCTTAAATGCAGGTTATACTAATTGGACTTATCCTTATCCACTGAGACCAAGATTTTATTATTATGTATTTTTTACCAGAACCCGTGTATTTGTACGGACCTAAAGAAGGGAGCGTTACGCCCCGAAAGCGTATAGTCCAACTCCGAAATAAAGTATTTAATCTGAGAAGCGCGGATTCACGTCCTATTCTTTACCTCTACGACCACTGGCCTTTTATCCCAGCTAAGTTATTGCTGGGATACCGGACGACGCAGCTTTATCTCAGTACTACCTCCACCTGGAATCCCTGAAGATACTATAGTGTTACACTTCATCCACTATTGATGCGCTGTGGTTTCGTTTTTTTGTCTTTTATGTGATATATGTATGTAGGGGAGAATTCAGTTCTCCATCCTCCTGTTCCTTTGCTTAAAATGGCAGTAATTCGTTCGTGCCTATAATTAAAACAAACCAAAACAAAACATGAATTTGGCATGAATGTTTTATAGTTTTTTGTATAATTAAAAAAACATGACAGAAGGATCTTTTTGTTCTACCATAAATAACAGAAGAATGAAAAAGGAAATGGGGAATGGAATGGATGGTGAATGGAAGACCTATCTATAATTGGACGGTTTTCATCCCTCCTCCATTCCCAGTAGTTACATATATAGGTCTTCCATTCACCATCCATTCCATTCCCCATTTCCTTTTTCATTCTTCTGTTATTTATGGTAGAACAAAAAGATCCTTCTGTCATGTTTTTGTTAATTATACAAAAAACTATAAAAACAATTCATGCCAAATTCATGTGTTTTGTGTTTTTGTTAATTATAGCAACGAAAATTACTGCCATTTTAAGCAAAGGAACAGGAGGATGGAGAACTGAATTCTCCCCTACATACATAAATAATCACATAAAAGACAGAAAAAACGAAAACCACAGCGCATCAATAGTGGAGTGAAGTGTAACAATAACGTATCTTCAGGCGTTCCAGGTGGAGGGTAGTACTGAGATTAAGCTGCGTCGTCCGGTATCCCATAACTTAGGCTGGGATAAAAGGCCAGTGGTCGTAGAGGTAAAGAATAGGACTGAATCCGCGCTTCTCAGATTAATACTTTATTCGGAGTTGGACTAAACGCGTTTCGGGGCGTAACGCTCCCTTCTTTAGGTCCGTACAAATACACAGGGTTCTGGTAAAAATACATAATCATAAAATCTTGGTCTCAGTGGGAAAGGATAAGTCCATATCACTATACCTGCATTTAAGCAGGCATAATAATGGATGAGTAGATAAAAGCTGTTTTGTTTAAAACATATTGTTGGAGTCATCGTACATTACATCATGTGGTTAATATACATAACTAAAACTTGTGGTGTGATATTGTAGAAAATGCAGAAAGCATGTACATGTGCAAAAGCACCAATAGATATAAAAATACAAACATAAATATAAAAACAGATAAATAGTGTGAAAGAAGAAGTAAAAATAAGTAAATTAAATAAATTGCACTAACCCTAGAGTGATCTTGGTACTGTTATCTGGGTATAGCAGAGAATGACTGTTTAGGCTCAATTGTTATGAGTAACCAGTGTTCATGTAAACGACCTGAAGGGTGAACCTACCCCGGATGGGAAGGGGTTAAAGGTATGTACCGTCGGTGTTGGTTGGAAGTTGACCGCGGTTAATTGGGAGTTAGCCTTCCCTACATTGAATGCCCAGAGAAGATTGTGATTTTTAGAAATCAGTCGACAATGAAATGACACATAACATAAGATATTTTAGTAACACTAATAAATATTTAGAGCATGACCAATGCACTGTGATAGATTGCTGGAGTGTAATGGTAATTGAAATTTCTGATGTTTACACATTTTATAGAATCATTCAATTCAAATGTGACTATTGCTTATTGAGGAAATAATCTAGGTCCTACACACCTAGGTAAGCGTATGAATCCATCACTACCCTGAAAACCATAGATGATCTGAAGCCCTCTGACCACCATCGGAGAAAGCAACCAATAAGGCTACAATTAATCACTGTATCCTGTAGTTGTTTTGAGGAAAAGGAAAATCTTTTAGTTTTCAGCAGTTTTATCCCTATTTTTAATGAATGAGAAGAACTATGATCATTTTTTCTTTTGTCAGGCATAAATGTTTAATATATATCACCAATAGATGGCATAGGTCTAAATGCTGTAGACAAGAATATATACTATCATATCCAATAATACACCTAAAAAGTAAAAAAATACACCTAGAGCATAGAACAAGGTGTACAACTGACTAGATTTACATGTGCTTTTTCCACCTCCATTGTAAAGAGACACAAACATATCCTTATAAAGATGGCTTCAGTGGGACACGTCTTCTTTCGGTTCGCAAATTCGTCAAACAATTGAGAGGCAGTAGCAAAAAAAACTCTGCAGGCAGCCAATTATTCTCATTGCTGAGATGGGATGTCTTGGGTGTTCCATGCATGAATTATCAACGTTCCTATATGGGAATCCGAGTAATGCTCAGTGGGGGGGAACAAAATGGATGCAATAGTTAGTATCTGTGCACTCAGTGAGGTCATATTGATGTCTGCACGAAGTTTTGGATATATACTGCGTTCTCGAACAGCTGGACTTAGTGAGGAGGATAAATTGCAGGCTGCGCATGTTCTCGGAATGTGGACGAAGGTTTACATAGCAGATCGGGTTTTCTAAACGGATGCTTCCTCGTTCGTGTCATATTGATGACAGGGAATGATAGCAGGGCGGCCCAACCGCGGTGGCAAAATATAACATATTTAACCACAGCTCGACAAAAGAAAATCAGTCAAACATACTATGTGTATAGGGACCTCATTGTGACTCCAATGGTGCATCTTCTGAAGGGAAACCTTGCTTAATGATTCATATTGTACATAATTGTAGAATAGTGTCAATCTTCTTATGTTTGGTGTTACTTATATACTCTATATCTGGGCTGCTTGTGTATCCAATGTTTAAGCTCTTAGTGTCATCCAATCTGGACAGTTCATAGTTTACATCCCACTCAATTTGGATCCCACTGCTTCAGACATTTCATGCTACATGCTGTAACATTTATGAACAATCCAGTTTTTGTTTAATACACATTTTATCAACAGTAGTTGTATCCTGAAGGAATGCACCGAGAATATGTGTTCTCCAAGGTCCTTCACTTCACAAGTAGGACAGAAAGTAGAATATATAATAAATATATATACTGTATATTAAAACATTTGCCTAATCATTTCAACAGCAATGGAGAGTATAGTAATGTCCTGAATATAGGACAAGAATAGTTTAGCAGTGTATGGTGTGAAAAGAGGGAGTAACAATCGCCGTTGCGGGGGGATGTGCCCGTGGCTGGGCCCACAAGAAAGGGGGACCCATTTGTCACTGTTCAATATCTTTCCCTTCTTCTGTCGTGGAACCTGATACAGCACTCAAGACAGATACAAAGACAGGAGTAGCCATGTGCTCCTGGCTTTGGCTGTAGGGGGGCCCCCTGCCGGTGAACCGGGAGCTCTGGGCACTATGGGTACTTTAGCAGTTGCAGAGTACCTTATCATCTTCTTTCTTTTCCCTCATGCTGGAAGGTAGCAGAAGAGAGTTCTGGTTTCCAGCAACACAGGAAGAGCAAGCTGGGGCTATTTGTGTATCCCTCTGCCACCACATAACTTTCTGCAACTGGATTATGCACAATCCATAGATTGTTTGTAATGATTTATTATGTTAGAGGTAAAAAATAGGACATGAATCCGCGCTTCTCAGATTAAATACTTTATTCGGAGTTGGACTACACGTTTCGGGGGCGTAACGCTCCTTCTTCAGGTCGTACAAATACACAGGGTTCTGGTAAAAAACCATAATAATAAATCTGGTCTCAGTGGGAAAGGATAAGTCCATATTAGTATACCTGCGATTTAAGCAAGTATAATAATGGATGAGTATGATAAAAGCTGTTTTGTTTAAACATATTGTTGGAGTCATCGTACATTACATCATGTGGTAATCTACATAACCAAAACTTGTGGTGTGATATTGTAGAAAATGCAGAAAGCATATACATGTGCAAAAGCACCAATAGATGTAAAAATACAAACATAAATATAAAAAAAGATAAATAGTGTGAAAGAAGAAGTAAAAATAAGTAAATTAAATAAATGCACCAACCCTATAGTGATCTTAGCTTCTCTATGAAGATGTTGGGTATATGGTCCTCTTAGTGATTGGCACTGTTATCTGGGTATAGCAAAGAATGACTGTTAGGCTCAATTGTTTGAGTAACCAGTGTTCATGTAAACGACTGAAGGGTGAACCTACCCCGGATGGGAAGGGGTTAAAGGTAGTACCGTCGGTGTTGGTTGGAAGTTGACCGCGGTATTGGGAGTTAGCCTGGAGGAGGAGTATGCCTAGTCGGAGGTAATAGATTAGAACGAATTAGTTCTGTAGTACTGGACGGAGCTTCTATACTTACTTCTGGGAGCCACGGCAGGAAAAAGCCGAGCGGATGACGCGCTCACACAGCGCTCCCGACTGCCGTGGCTCCCAGAAGTAGTAAGTAGAGAAGCTCCGTCCAGTACTACAGAACAGTAAGTCCGTTCTAAATCTTTAACATTCGACATAGGGTAACTCCTCCTCAGGGCTCCCGTCGGTGTTGGTTGGAAGTTGACCGCGGTTAATTGGGAGTTAGCCCGGAGGAGGAGTATACCTATGTCGGAAGGTAATAGATTAGAACGGACTTACTGTTCTGTAGTACTGGACGGAGCTTCTATACTTACTTCTGGGAGCCACGGCAGTCGGGAGCGCTGTGTGAGCGCGTCATCCGCTGTCGGCTTTTTTCTGCCGTGGCTCCCAGAAGTAAGTATAGAAGCTCCGTCCAGTACTACCCCCCCCCCCATTACTCTAACACCAGTTCCCCCCAAGTAATTATCAGCTCCCCTCCGATTCATGTCCTAAACACTCCCTTATTACAATAACACCCCCAGCCTCACCTGTACAATAAGCTAGGGCGCTGGGTCCTGTCGCTCCAAGCCCTCACAGGGTACACAGGCGCGGGTCAATCACTCTCCTACGCATTCTTTTGGGCGCATAGAAAAAAAGCAGACAGCGGGAGACGCGCGCACACTGCGCATGTGCGTTCCTTTGGGCGCATAAAAAAGCCGACAGCGGGAGACGCGCTCCCGACTGCCGCGGCTCCCTGAAGTAAGTATAGAAGCTCCGTCCAGTACTACAGAACAGTAAGTCCGTTCTAATCTATCACCTTCCTACATAGGTAAACTCCTCCTCCGGGCTAACATCTTAATTAAACGCGGTCAACTTCCAACCAACATCCACGGTACATACCCTTAACCCCTTCCCATCCGGGGTAGGTTCACCCTTTAGATCGTTTACATGAACACTGGTTACTCATAACAACTGAGCCTAAATAGTCATTCTCTGCTATACCCAGATAACAGTGCCAATCACTAAGGAGGACCATATACCCCTAAACTTCTACATAGGAGAGCCTAAGATCACTCTAGGGTTAGTGCAATTTATTTAAATTTACTTATTTTTATTTTTCCTTTCACACTATTTATCTGTTTTTAAATTTATGCTTGTAGTTTTATATCTATTGATGCTTTTGCACATGTATATGCTTTCTGCATTTTTACAATATCACACCATGAGTTTTGGTTATGTATATTAACCACATGATGTAATGTACGATGACTCCAACAATATGTTTTAAACAAAATAGCTTTTAACTACTCTTCCATTATCATACTTGCTTAAATGCAGGTATACTAATATGGACTTATCCTTTCCCACTGAGACCAAGATGTTATTATTATGTATTTTTTACCAGTACCCTGTGTATTTGTACGGACCTGAAGAAGGGAGCGTTACGTCCCCGAAACGCGTAGTCCAACTCCGAAATAAAGTATTTAATCTGAGAAGCGCGGATTCACGTCCTATTTTTTACCTCTACGGTCACTGGCCTTCTATCCCAGCTAAGTTATTGCTGGGATTCCGGACGACGCAGCTCAATCTCAGTACTACCCTCCACTTGGAATCCCTGAAGATACTATATTATTACACTTCACTCCACTATTGATGCGCTGTGTTTTTCGTTTTTTCTGTCCTTTATGTGATAAAATTTCCATTGTGTAACACTAAAATGCATAAGCTAGTGATTGGCATGGGTAAGGTCAAGGGAAGCGTTCTGCATATCTGGCAGGAGAGCCATGCCTGTGCTGTTTGATCTGTGGATGCAAAAGTCTCAATTAACCTCTTGGCGCTCAGCGTCCTATATATCTTAAGCAGCGCTGATGCCGGTTCAGCTTAAGATCTGAGCCGAACCGGCGTTGGCATACATGGTGTGCTGGCTATAACTTATAGCCGACACCCCAGTGTAACACCCACGGTCGGAGTGGGCTCTGATGATGATTGCTTGTTCATGCCCCATGGTGGAACTAGTGAAAAAGTAAAAAAAAAAAAACTATGAATTACTCTTACCGGTAATGTTGTTTCCTCAAGTCACGACGGCACCACCAGAGAGAGATAGGGATCCGCCCTCCAAGGACAGGAAACCTGAGCATAAAAAGAGGCTCCTCCTACTCCACCTCAGGTTTGGTTACAGAGATTTTCTTGGAAGAGTCGTTTAGTTAGTAGACAAAACATATACACATATTCATTCGGCATATATATATTCTTCTTAATGTCTCTTTTTTTTTATTTATTTTTTTTTTATTGCGACACCCGTGAACCAACAGCACAAAAAGTAACACCCGGGTGGGAATACCAGGTGCCGTTGTGACTTGAGGAAACAACATTACCGGTAAGAGTAATTCATTGTTTTCCCCTTCATCACGACGGCACCACCAGAGAGAATTGCAGAGAATCACAAACAATTAGGGGGGGGATAATAGAGGATAAGACTTTTCTTCCAAATGAAAGAGAAGAAGAACCCATCACATCCACCCTACAGTGTTTCAGGAAAGTGTGAGGGGTAGACCAGGTGGGCGCCTGGCAAATTTGTTCCAGCGTAGCATCCCTACACTCGGCCCATGATGTAGCTAACGATCTAGTTGAATGAGCACGGATGCTGTCCGGAACAGGAACTTCTGAAATCTCATAGGCCATCTGAATGGTCACTTTAATCCATCTAGCGATGGCTGCGGAAGATGCTTTATTCCCCTTATTCTTTCCTGAAAAGAAAATGAACAAGCTATCTGATTTCCTCCACCTAGAAGTGGCATCCAAATACTGTACAATACTCCGTCTAACATCAAGACAATGAAAAGCCCTGTCCTTCTCTGTCTTGGGGTTACTACAGAATGATGGAAGGATGATGTCCTGAGATCTATGGAAATCGGATACTACCTTAGGCAGGAACCCTGGGTCTGGTCTAAGGATAACCCTGTCATCCAGGACTCTACAATATGGATGTTTATGAGACAAAGCTGCCATTTCGCCTACTCTTCTGGCTGAGGTGATGGCTGTAAGAAAAATTGTCTTAAGTGTGAGAAGCTTTATAGAAATACTTTCTAATGGCTCAAACGGAGGGCCTGACAAAACTTTGAGAACCATAGATAGATCCCAGGGGGGTAACTTACTCCTAATTGTGGGCCGAATTCTACCTGCTGCCCTAATAAACCTGGAAATCCATGGATGTTTGGCTAACTCCTGATCAAATAAGGCTCCTAGAGCTGATACCTGAACCTTAAGAGTAGCTGGCTTAAGAGCCTTCTCTAGGCCTTTCTGCAGGAACTCAAGAATCTTACTAACATTAGGCTGAGCCAACCGCTCTGGGTCCTGACCAGAGAAGGAAAAGTAAGCCTTCCAAATTCTATGATAGATCTTATATGTTACTGGTTTCCTACTCTTCTGTAGAGTGGAAATCACCTCACGAGACAAACCTTGCTTTTGGAGAATCATCCTCTCAATAGCCATGCCGTCAGATGCAGAGCTTTTATCTATGGATGGAGGATCGGATCCTGTGACAACAAGTTCATGGATTCCGGAAGCACCCAGGGATCGGCTACTGACAGCTCCCTTAGACTCGAGAACCATGCCTGACGAGGCCAAAAGGGAGCGATCAATATCACCTTTGCCCTGTCCTGTCTTATCTTCCTGATAGTCCTGGGCAGGAGAATCATGGGAGGAAAGGCATAAAGAAGAGGACTGTCCCACTTTTGAGAAAAAGCGTCCACAGCTAAAAGGAAGGTCTGCCCTGTTGAGGGAAAAAAATCTTTCTACCTTGCGATTTTTCCTTGTGGCAAAAAGATCTATCAGTGGCATCCCCCAAAGCATACTTGCTTAAATGCAGGTATAGTGATATGCACAAATCCATTCCCACTGAGACCAAGATTTTATTATTATGTATTTTTTACCAGAACCCTGTGTATTTGTACGGACCTGAAGAAGGGAGCGTTACGCCCCCGAAACGCGTAGTCCAACTCCGAAATAAAGTATTTAATCTGAGAAGCGCGGATTCATGTCCTATTTTTTACCTCTACATACATAAATAATATCATTACAAACATATCTATGGATTGTGCATAATCCAGGTTGCAGAAAGTTATGTGGTGGCAGAGGGGATACACAAATAGCCCCAGCTTGCTCTTCCTGTGTTGCTGGAAACCAGAACTCTCTTCTGCTACCCTTCCAGCATGAGGGAAAAGAAAGAAGAGTGATAGAGGATACTCTGCAACTGCTAAAGTACCCATAGTGCCCAGAGCTCCAGGTCAGCAGGCTGGGGCCCCCCTACAGCCCAAAAGCCAGGAGCACATTGCTACTCCTGTCTTGTATCTGTCTTGAGTGCTGTATCAGGGTTCCACGACAGGAAGAAGGGAAAGATATTGAACAGTGACAAATGTGGGTCCCCCTTTTCTTGTGGGCCCAGCCACGGGCACATCCCCCGCAACGGCGATTGTTACTCCCCTTTTCACACCATACACTGCTAAACTATATCTTGTCCTATATTCAGGACATTACTATTACTCTCCATTGCTGTTGAAATGATTAGGCAAATGTTTTAATATACAAGATAATTAATTAGTGACTCAGATTATATATTCTACTTTCTGTCCTACTTGTGAAAGTGAAGGACCTTGGAAACAATATTCTCGGTGCATTCCTTCAGGATACAACTACTGTTGATAAATGGTGTATTAAACAAAAACTGGATTGTTCATAAAATGTTACAGCATGTAGCAATGAAATGTCTGAAGCAGTGGGATCCAAAATTGAGTGGGATGTAAAACTATGAACTGTCCAGATTGGATGACACTAAAGAGCTTAAACATTGGGATACACAAGCAGCCCAGATATAGAGTACATAAGTCCACCAAACATAAAGAAGATTGACACTATTCTACAATTATGTAGCAAATATGAATCAATTAAGCAAGGGTTGCCTTCAGAAAGATGCAGCCATTGGAGTCACAATGAGGTCCCTATATACATAGGGGGTCATTTATTAAGGGCCCGATTCGCGTTTTCCCGACGTGTTACCCGAATATTTCCGTTTTGCGCCGCTTGTACTTAAATTGCCCCGGGATTTTGGCGCACGCGATCGGATTGTGGCGCATCGGCGCTGGCATGCGCGCGACGGAAATCGGGGGGCATGGCCGAACGAAAACCCGACGTATTCGGAAAAACCGCCGCATTTAAAAACCGAAAATGTGTCGCATAAGGACCGCTTACCTTCACCTGGTCCAGCTCGGTGCATTCCGGCGCGATGAGTTTACTTTCAGCGCAGCAGCGCCACCTGGTGGACGGCGGAAGAACTACCTTATTAAATCCCGGCCGGACCCGAATCCAGAGCGGAGAAGCCGCCGCTGGAACGCGAATGGACCGGGTAAGTAAATTTGCCCCATAATGTAACTATTTCTTTGTTGATATGTAAAGCTTGGTTCAAATAATGTTATATGTGTCCACCAGGGGAGCTCCCAGCATATAAGTTCAATGTATCAATAGACACTGAAAGATGGAAGCATCCGTTTTGCCTCCATCTGCTCTGTAGATGTCACATCCAGAAGAAACAGCAGCAGACTGCATTTATCCATCCTACTTCCAGCTGGAGAACGCAGTATATAATCAGCGGAGACTATAATGACCTATGGGGGACAGATACAACTATATTGCATCCATTTTGTTCCCCAGCTGAGCGTTAACTCTGGATGATTCCCATATAGGACTGTTATATCATGCAGGAGACACCCAAAACATCATCTGCAGCAGAGAATAATTGGCTGCTGCAGAGTTTTGCTACTCCTCTCAATGTTTGGGACAAGTTGCGAACCGAAAGACGTGTCCCACTGAAGCCATCTGTTATAAGGATATGTTGTGCATCTTTACAATGGAGGGGGAAAAGCACAATGTAAATCTAGTCAGTTGTACACCTTGTTCTATGCTCTAGCTTTTTAGGTGTATTATTGATATGATAATAATATTATTCCTTGTCTGCAGCAATTATGACCTATGCCATCTATTGGTGATATATATTAAACATTTGATGCCTGAAAAAAGAAAAAATGGATCATAGTTCTTCTATATTCAATTAAAAAATAGGGATGAAAACTGCTGAAAACTAAAAGAGTTTTCCTTTTCCTCTAAACAACTGAGGAAATGTACAGGGTACATGTGGATTAATTGTTAGCCTTATTGGTTGCTTTCCGATGGTGGTCAAGAGGGCTTCAGATTCATCTATGGTTTTCAGGGTAGTGAATGGATCGATGACTGCTTACCTAGGGGTGTAGGACCTAGATTAATTTCCAATAAGCAATAGTCACATTTGATATTGAATGATATCTATAAAATGTGTAACATCAGAAATTTCAATTACCATTACACTCCAGCAATCTATCACAGTGCATTGGTCATGTCTCTAAATATTTATTAGTGTTACTAAAATATCTATGTTATGTGTCATTTCATTGTCGACTGATCTTATAAAATCACAATCTTTCTGCATTCATGGGCCATTATGTATCTTTTTTTTATCAATAAATGAGTGTTTATATTCTACACTTTCTTAGTTATTGAGCCTACTATGGTAATTGATATCCTGGAGAGGTATTCTATGGAGAAGACAGCAGCAGATGCAAAGAACAGAAGGAAATCTGATGAATCCATTGAGAAGGCAGGGTTATTGTGTGAGACTGGATGGATGAGAGATTCCTTATTGATAAGCAGCCATGTGCTATAGAAGTACAAAGCAGACAGAACATGCAGATGTTTCAGTGGCAGAAAGTAACATTTGAAAACAAAGCTAGAGCTAAGCTACATACATTTTCCCTAAATGTCAGGAAATCTGCTATATTATATTTTGTTTGTTTTTTAGAAAAATACATTTTGTATGAAACAGTCCGTGTGTGATGCTTTAATGCAGATAGGTGCCTCCACATGGATTTTATCGGCTTCTAATGAAACCCACAGCAATTTTCTGTATACACAAAAATGCTGTATGTTAAGGTTGTAGCCAGCAAGTAATTTAGAAAGGACAATATTCAAGTTTTTTCCTTTTATGGTTGATTTTTCATTCAATCTGGAAAAATTATAGTAGCATGCAAACAAAGCAACAGACTGGCGATGCTGGATGCTCCAAGAGCAATGCTTTCCTGCTGTGAGAAAGAGTTTACATGTTCAGCTGGTTTGAATTATATTCTTCTAAATGTTTTAAAGCTTCTTTTTTATTATATCTACTTTTTTGTTATAAAAATTGAGAATAAAAGGATGTAAAGGTGTGCAAAGTGAACATGGCTACAGGTAACAGCATACAGAATACCCTAGTGGGGCCCTATAGCAAAATTTAGTATGGCGACCCTACTACATAATGACAAGTTCAACAGTACATTTTAAATTGGGTTAGACAATAAACACCATCATGTTAGAGAACATAGATAATCAATGCAGGGATGTCAAAGTACATAAATAATCAACTGTCAGTGACTGACAGTGATGTCATAGTACAGGGATGATATACACAGTGATGTCACAGTACACAGATAATACACACAGTTATATTGCAGTACAGTGATAAAACACAATGTAATTTCACAGTTACACAAAAATAGAGTGATCTCTACATATAGTGATAGTGAAGCTTTATCGTCTGTCTGCATTGAGGATACAGCATGTAACCATGACATACCTCCAAAGATAACCACAGAAGTCTAAACACGTACAGCTCAAATGTGCTATTAATTGATGATGATGCAGCAAGTTCCTGTATATTTTTGATGAAATGTGTGAAGCCTTATGATATAAAATGCCACGTCGTTATTCACCACAATAGCTAAGACTATTTGTTTGAAATCAAAGATACTGCGCAACTATCTACCTACTATTTTTACTGTGATTGCTAAAAAAAAAAAAAAAAAATTGTATGTTTTATGATATGCAGATGTAATGTTTCAAGCCCATACTATAAACATAATACATAGAATATTAATAATGTAATCGTTTTTATATATAGGCCATGGAAGTATTCAAGCTGTTTCCATAACAGAGATATTTCATGGTATAAAATAGCAACAACTGATGTGGGTACAGTTCTAGTTCTCTTATAACAATGTCTTTCTCCTTCTCTCCCTACTTCTCCCCTCTCACTCTCGGGCTTTGTCCATTGAGTGTACGTGACATAAAAGAATTGTGAGGATCAAAAGGCTGCGCCGCCAAAATAGTGTGACCAACAAAAGGCGTGTGGTATTGCGAAAAGAAGTTAAATTGCGGTGCCAACAATAATAATATATGGCACAATATGGCCATTAAACGTAAAAAAAAACATCCACCATTAGAAAGGACCACTATAGCCAATAAATAAATGTCCCCTACAGTCCTAGGGTTGGGGGTCTACCTTTTGGAAGAGAATTACTGGCCTGTCGGTCTGAAAGCCAGGCGTTGATTAATAGAAGCTCTGTTTAATGGTACTTCTAGATCATGTCCGCCAGTAATGCTCATGTTCACACATTTGCAAGAAAGGTCTCCAATTAATTTCAAAGGAATTTTTCTTTAGGAAAATTTTTTTTTTTCTCAAATAAAGCAATGATCTGAAAGTAGATTCTGTGGAAGTCTTGTAGATTTGAACAATTTTGTGTCAAGTACCAATGGGAGCTGAAAAAAACTGCATGGGCCAAAACTTCATAAAAAACTAATGATTTGCCAAAACCTCATTCCAAACCATTGGTATTAGAAGAGCTTTGGAAGTGGAAGTTGCTTTTCGTTATTCAGACACGCCCCCACGAAAAAACCGGCCAGTGCGCACAGCTGTGTGTAGAATAGCAAGGCCAGGCAACACACGGGCGCACACGCACGTGCGCGACACTGGTTGTTGGCCATATTTTTGGCTGTCGGCTTTTGAATAAAAGATATTCACAGGTTGGGGTGATAGTGAGTGCCACAAGTTTTCTTTTTGCTAAAGGATGATAAGCAGATAGCTGAAAAAGGAACCTGTACTAGACAGTAGGTTGTGTATGTTGAAAGCGTTCCACGTCATTTGAATGGCATTTATATATTCTCTGTTTTACTGCTGAACCAGCCAGAGCTCCCTGCAGCTGTAACAGCTGATTGTAGGGTATTTTTTTTAGGATGGATTTACTGCTGATCAGAAATCCCTGGGTCTAGCCGCCTTAATCGGAAAGGGTTCGTAAGCCTCTTAATTTGTCCTACTAAGTGTTTAATAACTGACACGCTACAATTTCTAATATAAAATAGGGCTGATGTTTCAAGGACAACAAATTGAGTAGTAGTAATGGCGTGATCTTCAATGAAACTGTGGGTATATATGGCTTTATGTCAACATTCGACACAAATCATATCACAATACAACACGCTAGACCTGTCATAGATGATTCCTACAGCTCGAGCTGTAACAAATTTGTGAAGTGTTCCTAAATATTTGCAGCTGCCAGTCCTGATGATCAGTACTGGGGACGATGTACGGTACATGGATTTCTAGTGGTGAATCTCTTCAGTTTTATCACGCCCATTATACAGAAACAAAAAACGTATGAATGAAATGTGTGCGCAACATGTAAAATATGCAAGGTATAAAAAACATCCTATTTGTATCATTATTGTAAAATTCATTGATTTTCATGTTTGTAAATAATGCCAGGTCAGGCTATGATTACATATTTCATAATACACTTTTAATGTTTTGGTTTGCATTCAGGCAGATCGCCATGTTTTTACAAGAACAGGAGAAGAAATCTTTTCTCTCCTAATTAAATGATCCAGCATGTTTAAAGTATTGTCTTACACAATGGAGTTTTTTCTCTTGAGAAAATATTCATTAGTAATATAGTTATAAAATTGTGTGATGACCGAGTGTATTTGGTGAACGAACGGCGCGTTTCTTCCTGTTGGATTGCCTTGATGAGTCATGTTTGAGAACATGCTCCTACTCTTTATGTACTTATATGTTACTCACAGCTTGTACACAGAAAATTGAAAGTTTGGGAAATGATTCTGGAATGATGGAATGAGATTGCAATGAATCATCAGCCATGCTTCCAAGCTGATCACTGGAGGAAAGTTACCGAGTTACTCTTAGAACTACCTTTCTCCTAAGAGTATTATTTCAGAGGAGTGTATATTATCTTTAGAAAAGTACGAAGGGTTCCCTTTTATAAGAATAAAGAATTACAGGGGGATATCAAGTTCTAAATCTGTACAAAGAGAAAATCACCGAAATAAAACCAGAGTCCCACTGTATAACACTCTATGTCCTTCCTCCAATTTCAGTCACCATTTAAGTTATACTTACAGTAATACTACATTGACAGGGTTTTACTGTACCCCAGCTTACATTTCTATAATGTGATTATATGATCTTAGTTTATATGGACCCTCCTCATCCACCCTTAATTTTGTTAAAAGCATCTTATTCCTTCAGTATTTTTAATATCTTATGGTTTTATGACTCCAATGTGCATAACTGTGGATTAATAATTGGCCAATATATGTCTGACCCTATTGTACCTACTACTCACGGACTTCGTGAAACTGCTTACCATAGTTACTTTTTTGGCGAAACTATTGAAGAATTAAATAAAACTAGACCCATTTTTGCATACGGTCAGACTGGATTCCGGTCATGGACAACCAAAAACTTAAAAATGATTATTGGTTTTTGTATTGGGCCAGTGGGGTTAGAAAATAGAGGAAGGGCCTTGGGTATATTCCTAGGGTAGATGCATAAAGAAGAACACTAAGGGGACATATCAGATGAGATAGAGGGAACATTGTGAATGAAGGTGGAACGCAAAATTGCTTTGTTTTCTTACAGACTGTAGCAATTCACTCACTGCAGCATCATACTTTTTTCCATACTCCTAAATATAATGTGGGGTTATTTATCATTGCCTTTTTTAAGCAGAAAACTGCTACTCTTCTGCATAATTATGAAGTTCCAGGCCAAACTTGGTTGTTTTCGACAACTAACGATGTTTTTGGGCGCAAAATTGTGTCTTCCAGCTCTTTTAATTTTCCCCCTGGTTTTGTGGCTATTTTTGTCGCCATATTAGATCAGCTTAAAAGTGGTAATACGAGTTTATTGCCCTTCATGAACAGGAGATAGTTCTGTATAAAATTGGTTTTTGTGTTCGCAAATCATTAATCCCTTGTGCCACAAACTTTATCACACTGAAAAGCATACTTCAGGCGCCCACCCTTGCACCTAAATGATAATGACCCACTTGGTGTGCATTATCTGAGTTTATATGGAATTCAATTACGTGCATCACTCCTTTACTATGATATATATCTCTCTCTTATCACTTCACTATATGTGAGGATCACTCATTTTTGTGTAGCTGTGTATGAATAGAGATGAGCGAACACTTAAAATGACTCGGGTATCGTTATTCGAGACGAACTTTTCCCGATGCTCGAGTTGTCGTCTCGAATAACGAACCCCATTGAAGTCAATGGGAGACTAGAGTATTTTTTCAAGGGGGGGACCAAGGCTCTTGCACAGGGAGAAGCTGTCAAATACCTGGGACTCAGAAAAGGTGGAGACTACCACGGAGGGAAATGGAACAGGAACAGCAGGGGCAGCATGTATGGAGCCTTCTGAGGCTTGCATAACGCACCCATTATGCCAAAATTATGGGCAACAGAATGGCCAGGACAAGTGACCAGAATGAAGCTAGATAAGCATCTAAAACATTCCAATAATTGACCCTGACACTCTAGGGGAAGGATGCTGAGGCAGCGGGCAGCAGGCTAGAGAGTGTCATGGGAAACCTTACCCTAAATGCGAATCAGGCTTCAAACCAATGGGGGTGGGGGGGCTGGCAGAGAGGAACCAAAGAGGTGAGCAAGAAGCGCTCAAATAATATCGGTACATGATGATAAATAAAAGTTTTGCCAGTATTATATTTGGGATTAACACAGCCAGGTCCGGTTGGCGCAGTTAACATGGAAGCATGAAAACATCCCAATGATGCCTGACACAGCCGTGAATGGGGACGATGTATGGAGGCAGTGAACTAGTAGTGTTAGATTACATGTGCTGCACGTTAAACTATGTTAGTTGGATCTTGCATGGAGCGGCGTCCGCTGCCCAGGCGAGCTTTCGCCAATCCAAGCCCGTATCTAGGCACTCCCAAACAGCATTCTAAGAACACCTTTGTATTAAGATCAAGGTAGTAGCGTTCTTATAAGGTTTGGATATGCGGGGTGAGCGGGAATGTAAACAGTAGGCGCAAGAAGCGCTGAAAATAAGATCCCTAAATGCGTTTCGTAAAAGTTTGCAAGTATATTTTGGGGATTACACAGCCCGCAGGTGGCGACCAAAGTATAAAACTTTGAGGGGATATGCCCTGTAAAGCTCTTGGGCGGCGTTTGTGCCTTTTATCGCTCAGGCTCAGCAAGTTCAGCACCGCCTTGTGTCGCTTAGCGACGTGCACGGCTGTGTGCCTAGAGGTACCGAATGATGGCCGCATGCCCGGATGTAATTCGGAGAGGAGGAGGAGGTGGAGGAGGGGTGGGAGGAGGTTTTTTTTATAGTAGCCTTGAGACCTGGACCGAGGCTGCGGTATAGGCCCCGCAATCTCTGCGTCGCAGTCAGTATATGGCCTAGCACCAGGGTCAGACTCGGTCCAGCTTGCAAGACCGTTAAGTTGTTGGGTCTAGCTTACTTTTAAGTTTGGGATTGGATATGGCTGGGACGGGTGAGGGGAATGTCCAATACAGATGCCCAGGAAAGCGCATGATTGCGCATGGACGCTGCGTTCCGTGCCAGGCGAGTTTCGCCACCAAGCTCCTGTCTCTGGGCTACTCCCCAAATAGCATTCTAAGGACCGTGTTGTAAAGATCAAGTGTAGTAAGCTTCTTTAAGTTTTAGGATATGCCGGGTGAGGGAATGTAAACAGATGGCGCAAGAAGCGCTGTCGACAATAAATCCCTTAATGGAAAAGTTTGCCTGTCTATTTGGGGATTTATTCAGCAGGGTGGCGACAAAGTTGACAACTTTGATGTGGAAATCCATGAAAAACATCCATTTTCTGCTGTCTCACCTCGTTTGCAATGGGGCAAGAGTGTATGGAGGCAAGCTATATGGGTACGACTTTGGGAGTCTTCTGTGTCGGGGTGGGGTAGGTTGTCGGTCGTTCTGGTTTTTGGTTGCATGGATGACAAACGTGGTGGAGGAGGATGCTATGGAGACCAATTAATTGGGATAGGTGCCTGGATGTGGCCAGTCACAAAATTTTCGTCATAACCGAGGAGCAAGTTGGTGGCCTCCAGTACAATGGATGAGATCGACGTGCCTGTATGTGGCAGTCCCAAAATGTTCAAACCAGAGGAGCAGGTCGTTGGCCTGCCAGTAAAAGGGCATAGACACGAGTGCCTGTATGTGGCAGTCCAAAATTGTTCAAACCAGAGGAGCAGGTGGTGGCCCTGAGTTTATAAAAATGGAATCGATTGAGTGCCGTATGGGCTGTCCCAAATAAAAAGTCCCAAACATCTGGTCAAAACAGGGAGCAGGTAGGTGGCCCTGCCAGTAAAATGGAATAGATCGAATGTGCCTGTAGGGCAGGCCGCAGTCCCAAAAATGTTTCAAACCAGAGGAGCAGGTAGGTAGGTGGCCCTCCAGTAAATGGGAATAGATTGGTGCCTGTATGTGGCAGTCCAAAAAAATTGTTCAAACCAGAGTGCAGTAGTAGGCCCTGCAGTAATAATGGAATAATAGATTGAGTGCTTGTAATGTGGCAGTCCCAAAAATGTTTCATCCAGAGGAGGGCTAGGTGGCCCTCCAGTTAAATGGAAAGATTGAGTGCCTGATGTGGCCGTCCCCAAAAATTGTTCAAACCAGAGGAGTAGGTAGTGGCCCCCTGAAGTTAAAATGGATAGAGTTGGAGTATTGAGTGCCTGTATATGGGCAGTCCCAAAAAAATGTTTCAAACGGAGAGCGGTAGGTGGCCCCTGCAGAGTTAGTAAAATGGAATAGATTGAGTGCCTGTATGTGGCAGTCCCAAAAATTGTTCAAACCGAGGAGCGTAGGTGTGGCCTGCCAGACAAATGGAATAGATTGGTGCTTGATGTTGGCGTCCCAAAAATTGTTCAAACCAGAGAGCAGGAGGTGGCCTGCAGTAATAAAATGATAGATTGGTGCCTGTATGTGGGGGGGGGGGGGGGGGCAGTCCAAAAATGTTTCAAACCGAGGAGAAGGTCAGGTGGGCACTCAGTAAAAGGAATAGATTAGTGCTCGTATGTGGCAGTCCCAAAAACTTGTTTACAAACCAGAGGATGCAGGTAGGTGGCCTTGCAGTAAAATGGGGAAATAGATTTGAGTTGCCTGTATGTGGCAGTCCCAAAAATGTTTCAAACAGAGGAGCAGGTATGGTGGCCATCCAGTAAAATGAATAGATTGAGTGCCTGTATGTGGCTCCAGTCCCAAAAATTGTTCAACCCAGAGGAGCAGGTAGGTGGCCCTGCAGTAGTAAAAGTAAAAATGGAATAGATTGAGTGCCTTGTATGTGGCAGTCCCAAAAATTGTTCAACCAGAGGAGAGGTAGGGTGGCCCTGCAGTAAAATGGAATAGATTTGAGTGCATTGTATGTGGCAGTCCCAAAATTTTTAAACAGAGTGACCGGGTAGGTGGCCCTCCAGAAAATGGAATAGATTGAGTGCCTGTATGTGGCACTCACAAAAAATGTTTCAAACGAGGAGGGGGTAGGTGGCCTCAGAAAAATTAAATGCATAAAGTACTATAGGCTAGAGCCAGGGGCCCTGTCAAAACAAAGCCAGTTCCTCTGCTTTACTGTACAAGAGCAGGAGAAGGAGGAAATAGGAAAATGAGGGAGGAGGAGGAGGAGTGGATAAATTATTTCGGTTGAGCTTCCTTCACCTGGCTGAGATTCGGAAATTAGGAGAATCAATGCTTTATTCATCTTGATAAGCGGTACTGTCACTGACGCGTCAGTCATAGCGTCGTGACGCTTATCGGTGATGAATGCCACCAGCTGCACCTGAAAACCCGCTCGGACAAGACGCTAGCAGGAGGGCAGCAGACCATCCAAGTGCGTAGAGCGCCAGTTCGTGCACAGTCCAGCTTTTGAAACCAACGTATGTTGTAGGGAGCTGGACGTGTCCTCTTAGGACATGGTATGGTACAGCTATACTCCCTGCACCATTTTCTGTAAAGATCAGCCCTACTTGCCGAGACTGGGGAAGGTGACACGTTGTCTGTGCTTGGGGTGACAAAAAGCTGGCAAAAGCCCTGTAAGCGCTACCCCTTGCCCATTGCTGACAAGCTGACCTGCTCCCGACTCCCCTTCTGCTACCCTTGTCCGCAACCTACGGCACTCTCTGCCGCTAGCGCTGTCAGAAGGAAAATACGGTTTCAGCTTGCTCACCGGCGCCTGCTGGTATTCATTCATTCTCACACTCCTTTCCTCTCCAGGATGAGCAGTGGGAAGAATTTGCTTGCTACCGTGGTCTCAGGAGAGTTAACACCCAGAATACGGTGCTGGAAATAAATTCTTTTGAAGCGAGGAGGTCACGTGGATAGGCAAGCCTGCTGAAATCTGCCATATGGCAGACCAGAGTAACTCAACGCTAAGAATTCATCCTCTCACTGGCCTGGAACTTCCTATTTCCTCCTCCTCCAACCTCCTCCAACTCCTTTCTTTTGCCCATACACGCTGTGAAACAGGAAGGACTCACAATTGGTCCCCTCTTGTGTCACGCCAACATCTTCCTCCTCTTCCTCCTCATCCTCCTCTCAACTCCAACACCTCCTCTCTCGATATGCGCTGAGAAACACCTCACGGGTGCTTTGCTATCAACAAGGATATTCTCCCCGTATCTTGTGACCGCGCAAAGCTTTCCGACGTCATGCTGACCAGAGAGTTTTTCAACAGCGCTCAAGCGCGGGATGGTGGAGGCTGATGATGCGCGGCATCGCCCACCTGACCATCTGTGTGTACTCCTCAAAATTCGCTACGCCCTGACAGATATCGACTCCCACGTCCACTTCCTCATTGTAGACTGTGAGGAAGCTGACTGACCTGACTACCAGTTCTGGTGGAAAGATTGACATCGGGCAGTCTACAATCGCTCTGCCTGCATGGTAAACTCTGGAAACATGGTCAGTGTTGAAATTCCACCTCTGTGGGCACGTGCTCACAACAGTCGGTGATGGTCGGGCAGTTTGACGGCGGTCGCTGCGCTGCCCTGAGTAGTTGGTCAGCCATCTGGGACGGACTTCCTGCCAATGCGCACTAGTGGGCCGCCCCTTCGTGAGCAAATCAGACAGATGTGGGGTATTTCTTAGGAAACGCTGCCCTATCAGACTTAACACTGGCCAGCATGCCACATGTGTCAGTCCGGCGAGTTGCAGAGCCGCCCACAGGTTACGGCCCGTTTCTTCCCACACCATTCCCGGCTGAGGTTTGGCTACAGCGGTGCAGCCACAATCAGTTGAGCCGTGATGCCTGTAGAATAGCTCGTGGGCGGGTCGTCCTTTTGTCGCCTAGGCTAGCAGTTTTAGCACCTGCCTGGCTGTCGCTAGCCGACGGCACTGCTGCTGTGCCTAGACTACATCCGATGATGGCGGCCGTGCCCACGGATGGTAGTTCGGAGAGGAGGTGGAGAGAGGGGTGGGGAGGAGGAGGGCATAGTAGGCATGAACACCTGGTACCGAGGTGAGCACCCCCCCCGCCTCCCGGGCGGCGGCCAGTTCTAGAGCGCCCCAGGCCCAGACTCGGTCCCAGCCCTCCAACCAAGTTCAACGCCAATGTCCCGTCAGCGTATCGAGTGGCCTGCCCTGCCAGACTGTTACACGGTCCGTGGTCAGTGGACTTGTCAGAAACGGCGTTGGTCAGGGGCAGGATGATGTTGTCCGACACGTGGCTGCTGCGGGATGACGGCACAATCGTGAAAAGTAGTGGCGAGCTTGGGAGCCCGCTAATCACCGAAACGAGGGCGGCCGCCCCATGGATGGCGATAAGGCTCGGTCTCTACTATCCTTAGGGCCAGCATCCTTCTTTCCCCCCCAGGGGCTAAGCAATCTGGGCGACTTGCACATTAAGGGCTTGGGCTTGCGGGTGTTGGGTGACCATATATGTGCGTGTCGTCTCCAAAGCGTCTGGTGTGTATGGAGAGTAACGCTGGTGGATCTGGGAGAGTGTGAGGCGACGTGGTTGTTTGTGGCATGGTCCTGGCAGGGGGGCTGACTAGCAGCTGACACAGTGGGAAGAGAGCAAGTGGTGTGCACGCCCTGAGGTGTAGGGCTTGTTGCACCTCGGAGTGGGTGTGCTTGCTTCTTTCCGCGCATACTGGTGGTATTAGCTATAGGGTGGAACCCCTGCTGAGCTGGCTGTTTTGTGCTAAATGTTCCGCATACCCATCCGTCGGTCATCGGGTTCCTTAAGAAGCACTCCACACTTTTAGATCTCAGCCACTCGCCGTCAAGAGCCCCTCACCCACGGAGCTTCACTAGTTGGACAGTGCGTGATGCACCAAGCCGGCCTGCCCTCTCCGTCTGGCCCCACCACTGCTTCTTCCAACTGTTAGGGCGAGGACTCTCCTTCGTCTCAGAAGCACTGTGTTCACCCGCCCCTCACCCAGCTGGGGTCTGTCACCTCTCTCATCCTCCGCATCCTCTCAGTGCTGCTCCCCCTCGGGACTTCCTGCTCCATAAAAAACTTCCCCACTGCTTCTGACAAACCGTGTCTCCTCCTATCGGTACACTCTGTTACACACGTCACTACGTCACGAAGTCCTCATCACCCACAGACTGTGACGTGGTGGAAAACCTGGGCATCGGAAAATGCTCAGCAGCAACCGATCAAAGTGGTTTGTGACTGTGGGAAAGGTCAAAAACAGTTCCTCAATGAGTTATTCCGGTATCAAATGCCAACTTTCCTGGAGTGGGCAGAGGGGGGGAGGCGGCTGAGGTGCAGGGAGCTGGAGGAGTGGCGATTTCGGTGACAGGTGACTGCGTGGTAGAAGACTGGACTTGGTGGACAAAGGCTCGAAGCATTGTGCAAAATCCCTACGATCAATGTTCGCACTGTTCTGCCAACAGTGCACCACTCTACCACGGAGTCCAGTAACCTTCAAGTACATGAACCTAGGGAGTGTAGACCGCTGGCGCTTCCGCTGCTACCTCATCCAGGTGGCGTGTACCACCCCCAGGACCACGGCCTCTGACCCGCCTGTCAAGTTGGAACGCCACCAACGTACCCGCCCTCGTCCTCTACCCCTAGCCTTGGGTAAAAATTTTTTTTTTAAAATGAGATTTATAACTATTATTTGTTTTTTACTTTTTTTTGTTTTTTGGTTTTTTTTTTGTTTTTGGTTTGTTGGTTTTTTTGAGTTTTTCAAAACCAAACATGCATGCCTATTGCTATGGTATTTTAGCCAAGATCAAGAAGCACAGTACATGCCAGATGAGATGACACTGGTTATGGCTAATAGAATCACAACCCCTACCTGAATTTGCCACTCGGCCTGTGCTAGGATGATGTGCGCCACTAAGCGCAGACACACAGCTGGTCGCAAGTCCCACTACAAATTGCTCAGAATTGGCAGTACATGCACGAGAAACTATCCAGCAGCCAAGATCAACCAGAATCAAATATATAGAACGCTACTGTAGGGCTTCAAGATCAAGAAGCTGTTTGTATTCTCCTATGGACTATTTCTGCCATGTTATCAAAGGAAAGCACAGTACTATATGCCGGTGAGATGACACTGAGTTATTGCCTATAGAAATCCAACCCCTACTGAATTTTGCCACTTCGGCCTTTGCTATGGAATTGTGCGCACTACGCGCAGGAACCAGCGGTCGCAAGTCCCACTACAAATTGCTCGATTGGCAAGTACACTGCAACTGCAGCAACTACAGCCACCAGCAGATCAACCAGAAAAAATCAGTATAGAGAACGCTACTGTAGGCTTTCAAGAAGCGTTTGTATTCTCCTAGGCTTTTCTAGCCAAGTATCAAAGGGAAGCACAGTACTATGCCAGATGAGATGACACTGAGTTATTGCCTAATAGAATCCAACCCCTAATGAATTTTGCACTTCGGCCTTTGGATGTGGATATGTGCGCCATAAGCGCAGAACCAGCGTCGGCAGTCTCACTACAAATTGCTCAGAATTGGCAAGTACATGCACTGCGAAACTACAGCCACCAGCAGATAACAGAAATCAAATATATAGAACGTCTACTGTAGGCTTCAAGAAGCTGTTTTGTATTCTCCTATGGCATTTCAGCAAGTATCAAAGGAAGCACAGTACTATGCCACGATGAGATGACACTGAGTTATTGCCTAATAGAAATCCAACCCCTACTGAATTTTGCACTTCGGCCTTTGCTATGGATATGTGCGCCACTAAGCGCAGAGAAACAGCGGTCGCAAGTTTCATACAAATTGTCAGAAATTGGCAAGTACATGCACTGCAAGAGAACTACAGCCACCAAGCAGATCAACAGAACATACATATTAATAGAACGCTACTGTAGGCTTCAAGAAGCTGTTTGTATTCTCCTAGTGGCTATTTTCTAGCCAAGTATCAAAGGAAGCACAGTACTATAGCCAGATGAGATGACACTGAGTTATTGCCTAATAGAAATCCAACCCTACTTATTTGCCACTTCCGCTTGCTATGGATATGTGCGCCAATAAGCGCAGAACACAGCGGGTCGCAGTCTCACTACTAAATTGCTCAGAATTGGCAAGTACATGCACTGCAGAAACTACAAGCACCAGCAGATTCAACCAGAAATCAAATATATAGAAACGCTACTGTAGGCTTCAAGAAGATGTTTGTATTCTCCTATGGCTCTTTTTAGCCAAGGTTCAAAGGAAGCACAGTACTATGCCAGATGGAATGACACTGAGTTATTGCCTAATAGAAATCCAACCCCTACTTAATTGCCACCTTCAGCCTTTGCTATGGATATGTGCCGCCACTAAGCGCAAACACAGCGAGTCGCAAGTCTACACAAATTGCTCAGAATGGCAACGTACATGCACTGCAGAAACTACAGCCACCAGCAGATAAACCAGAAATCAAATATATAGAAAACGCTACTGTAGGTCAAGAAGCTGTTTGTATTATCCTATGGCTATTTCTAGCCAAGTATCAAAGGAAGCACAGTACTATGCCAGATGAGATGACACTGAGTTATTGCCTAATAGAAATCCAACCCCTCTGAATTTTGCCACTTCAGCCTTGCTATGGATATGTGCGCCACTAAGCGCAGAACCCCACAGCGGTCGTCGAAGTCTCAATACAAATTGCTCAGAATTGGCAAGTACTGCACTGCAGAACTACAGCACCAGCAGATCAACCAGAAATCAAATATATAGAACGCTACTGTAGGCTTCAGAAGCTGTTTGTATTCTCCTATGGCTATTTTCTAGCCAGTATCAAAGGAAGCCACAGTACTATGCAGATGAGATGACACTGAGTTATTGGCTAATAGAAATCCAACCCCTACTGGATTTTCCCACTTCGGTCTTTTGCTATGGAATGTGTGCCATAAGAGCTAAACACAACCGGTAGCAAGTCCCCCTGCAATTCCTCAAAATGGTAAAGATGCAAATTAAAATAAAAAAAGTAGAACGTTATTGTAGCCATAAGAAGGGCTGTTGGGTTCTTTGAGAATCACTCCGCCTAACAGTAAGCTAATAGAAACACCCTAATCGCTTTCCCTGAGGAGCAGAGCTCTCTCCCTAGCGGCATCCAGAGACAGATGATTCCGCGCAGCTGCGGCCAGCGGCTCGTTATCCCAGGGCACCTGATCGCCAGCCAACCACTGCTATCGACGTTGTAAGGGTACACGTCATGCTGGGTGGAGTGCGAGTCTTCCTGGCTTGTGATGGCTCTGTTTCTGGCCGCCAAAAAAAGCAAAACGGCGGGAGCTGCCATTTTCTCGATTGCGGGCGAGAAAGTAATTGTCGAGTTAACGAGCGCAGTTTTCGCAGTACCCTAATGCTATCCCGAGCATCAAGCTCGGAGGCGCATGTTCGCTCATCTCTAACGCTGCATTCATAATTCTGCTGGTTACTATTAGCATCAGTCAATAGTTGTGCTCCTGTCTTAAAGGGGTTTGCCACTTTTCAATAAATCTCTTTTATTAGACATGACTCTGCATGTATATGTCCCAGTTAGAGATGAGCGAACATGCTCGTCCGAGCTTGATGCTCGGTCGAGCATTAGGGTACTCGAAACTGCTCGTTGCTCGGACGAATACTTCGCCCGCTCGAGAAAATGGCAGCTCCCGCCGTTTTGCTTTTTGGCGGCCAGAAACAGAGCCAATCACAAGCCAGGAGACTCTGCACTCCACCCAGCATGACGTGGTACCCTTACACGTAGATAGCAGTGGTTGGCTGGCCAGATCAGGTGACCCTGGGATAGACTAGCCGCTGCCCGAATTTGCCATTTGAACCGGCATACTCTGAGGAACTGTTTTCTGGACCTTTCCCACAGTCACAAACCACTTGTCCGGTTGCTGATGAGCAATTTTCTGATGCCCAGGTTTTCCACCAGTCGCAGTCTGTGGGTGATGATGACCTTGTTGACGTAGTTGTCTGATATCTGTCAGGTGCTGAGTAACTTTGAGGAGTCAACACAGATGGTCAGTGGCGATGTCGCTATCATCAGCCTCACCATCCCGCTGCTTGGCCTGTTGAAAAACTCTCTGGTCAGCATGAAGTCGGAAGCTTTGCGCTCGTCACAAGAGACGGGGGAAGAAGCTGAAACAGTATTTCCCTTCTGACAGCGCTAGCGGCAGGGGGCGTACTTCTGCGGGACAAGTAGCGAGGGAGATTAGGCGAGCAGGCAGCTTGTCCAGCACTGGCAGAGGTACGCTTTACAAGGCCTTTGCCAGTTTTATGTCACCCCAGCAAGACACTGTCACCTGTCCCCAGTCTCGGCAGAGTAGGGCTGATCTTTACAGAAAGATGGTGAGGGAGTACGTAGCTGACCATACCATCGTCCTAAATGATCACACAGCTCCCTACAACTACTGGGTTTCAAAGCTGGACATGTGGCACGAACTGCATATCCTAAACTTATAAGAACGCTACTACACTTGATCTTATACAAAAGGTTCTTAGAAGTGCTGTTTGGGGAGTAGCCTAGAGACAGGGGCTTGGATTGGCGAAAGCTCGCCTGGCAGCGGAGCGCCAGCTCCATGCCAAGATCCAACTAACATAGTTTTAACTGCAGCACCTTTAATCTACTACTAGTTCACTGCCTCCATACATCGTCCCCTTATCAAACGAGCTGTGTCAGGCAGAATTTTGGGTTGTTTTCATGGCTTCCATGTTAACTTTGTCGCCACCCTGCTGTGTAATCCACAAAATATACTGGCAAACTTTTATCATGTACCGATATTATTTGAGCGCTTCTTGCTCACCTCCTTTGGTTCCTCTCTGCCACCCATTGGTTTGAAGCCTGAGTCCATTTAGGGTATGTCGCCATGACACTCTCTAGCCTGCTGCCGCTGCCTCTGCATGCCGTCCCCTATAGTGTCAGGGTCAATTATTGGATGTTTTAGATGCTATCTAGCTTCATTCTGTCACTCTGTCATGGCCATGCTGTTGCCCATAATTTTGGCATAATGGTGCGATTATGCAGCCTCAGAGGCATCCATGCATGCTGCCCCTGCTGTTTCCTGTCCATTTCCGTGGTGTTTCCATCCTTTTCTGAGGTTCCCAGGTGTTTGGCCAAGCTTCCCTGTGCAGAGCCTTGGTCCCCTTGAAAAATGCTCGAGTCTCCCATTGACTTCAATGGGGTTCGTTATTCGAGACGAGCACTCGAGCATCGGGAAAAAGTTCGTCTGAACTACGAGATACCCGAGCATGTTTTAGTGTTCGCTCCATCTCTAGTATGATTTCAGAACAGAAGTGGGTGATGTGTAGGTGAGTAAGAACAGAGTGGTGGGAATGTGTGTAATGTAAGAGAACAGAGTTATGTGGGCATAAAGTAGTGATGTAAAAACAGACGTAGTGTGGGATAGTATAGTGATGTAGACAGAGCGTGGCATAGGTAGGATGTAAGAAACGAGTAGGGTGGGATAAGTATAGTGATGTTACAGAACGAGTAGGTGCTATGAGATGTACGCAAGAGTGTGTATGTAGATGTAGAACAATAGCTGGTGTTAAGAACATGTGGGTTAGTGTAGTGATGTAAGAACCGAGTAGGGTGGGAACTAGTGCTTAGTGTAGAGAGACAGAGGAGGTGGGATAGTGTCTAATGTACGAATCAAGTAGTGGGTAAGCGGAGATCGTTTGTAGAAACCCTACAGAGACACATAGTAGGGAGAGTAATGTGTAATGGTAGCGAACAGAAGTAGGTGGGAAGTTAGTGGTAGAAAGTAGGAGATGTACTGTAAGAGAACAGGGGGAAGTGTATTGAAACTAGTAGGTGGGATAGATGTAGTAATGTAGAACAAGTAGGTGAGATAGGTGTAGTGATCGTAAGAACAGGAGTAGGTGGGATTGTAGTGATGGTTAGAACAATTAGTGGGATCTGTTGTAGTGCTGTAAGGCAGATTAGGGGGCATGTGTAGTGAGGAAGAACCGAGAGGGATATGGGTGGGATTTAGAAAGTAGTGATTGTGTGATGTCCAGACCAGTGGTGGGGAGTGTAGTGATGTAAGAAGATAGGTGGGGTTATCTGTCGGAAGGTAGTGATCATTATTCCTGTAACGACAAGTGGGTGGTTATCTAGTGGATGTAAGAAGGTAGGGGGATAGTGTTGTGTAAGGAACAGAGTAGGTGGTGTATATGTGTCGTAGTAGGTATAGGTACAGGGAGGTGGATATTAGAGGATAAAAACATCGAGTATCGGTGGGATAGTAGTGATGACAAGAGCAGATAGGTGGTGTCTAGCGAGTGATTAGGTAAGAACACGTAGTGTTGGATAATATGTAGTAATGAAGAGAAAGGAGTGTGGGATAGTGTAGTGAGTAAGAACAGAGTAGGTGGGTATAGTTCTAGAAGTTTTAAGACCAAGTAGGTGAGATGTGTAGTGATGTAAGAACAGAGTAGGTGGGCTAATGTAGTAATGTAAGAGAACAAGTAGGTGGGATCGTGTAGTAAATGTAAGAGAACCGAGTAGGTGGGATAATGTAGTGATGTAGAACAGACGTAGAGTGGGGATAGTTATGATGTAAGACCAGAGTAGTGGTGATAAATGTAGTGATGTAAGAACAGAGTGCGGTGGATAGTGTAGTGATGTAAGAACAGATAGGTGGAGATATGTATTGATGTAAGTAACAGAGTTGGGGATGGGATAGTGTATTAGTAAGAACAAGAGTGGGTGGGATATGTAGTATGTCAGAGAACAGGTAGGTGGATATGTAGTAATGTAAGAGAAAGAGTAGTTTGGGATAGTGTTAATGATGGTTAGAACAGAGTAGGGAGTAATGTAGTAATGTAAGAGAACAGAGTAGGGTGGTAGTGGTAGTGATGTAAGAACGAGTAGGGAGATAGTGTAGTGATGTAAGAACAGAGTAGGTGGATAGTGGTAGTGATGTAAGAACAGAGTAGGTGTGTATAGTGTTAGTGAGTACGAACAGATGGTGGGAAGTTAGTTGTGAGTAAGTACAAAGGAACAGAGTATGTCGGTAGTGTAGTATGATGTAAGAAACAGATAGTGAGAAGTGTATTGATGTAGAACAGTAGTAGGTGGGATGTGTAGGCATGTAAGAACAGAGTAGGTGGAAGGTAGTCATGTACAATGAGTGGTAAGTGTAGAATGTAAGAACAAGTAGGGATATAAGAAAGTAGGTGAGATAGGTAGTGATGTAAGCACAGAGTAGGTGGGATAGTGTAGGTGATGTAAGAACAGAGTGGGTGGGATAATGGTAGTGATGTAAGACAGATAGTAGGTGGGATAGGTGTAGTGTGAAACAGAGTAGGGATAAAATGTAGTGATGTAAGAACAGGTAGGGATAATGTAGTGATTTAAGAACAGATCAGGTGGGAAGTGTAGATGATGTAGAACAGGATAGTGGGATAGTTGTAGTGATTTAAGAACACAGAGTATGTGGGATAGTGTGATGTAAGAACAGGAGAGTGGGTAGTTGTAGTGATGTTAGAAACAGGTAGTGGTGGGATAGTGTATGATGTTAGAACAGAGTAGGTGGGATAGTGGTGATGTTAGAACAGAGTTGGTGGGATAGTGTAGTTGATGTAAGAACAGAGTAGGTGGGATAGTGTAGTGAGTGTAAGACATAGTAGGTGGGATAAGTAGTAGATGTAGAGACCGAGTAGGTAGGGTAGGGATAGTGTGAGTAATAGGAAAGGAGTAGGTGGGATGAAATGTATATGAAGTACAGAGTAGGTGGGATAGTATGGTGAGTAGAAAACAGAGTGAGTAGGTGGGATATGTAGTGATGTAAGAACAGAGTGGGTGGGATATGTAGTGATGTACAGAACAGAGTAGGTGGGATAATGTAGTGATGTAAGAACAGAGTGGGTGGGATAGTGTAGTAGGTAAGAACGAGTGGGTGGGATAGTGTCGAATGTAAGAGACAGGTAGGTGGGATAGTGTAGTAATGTAAAGAACAGAGTAGTGTGGGATAGTGTAGTGATGTTAAAACGAGTATGGGATATGTAGTAGTAAGAGAACAGAGTGGTGGGATAGTGTAGTTATGTAAGAACAGATAGGTGAGATAGTGTGTGATGTAAGAAAGAGGTGGTGGGATGTGTGTGATGTAGAACAGAATAGGTGATAGGTGTAGGATGTAAACGAGTAGTGATATAGTAAGTAAAACAGAGTAGGTGGGATAGTGTCGTAATGTAAGAGAACAGCGTAGGGTGCGGCTAGTGTAGTCGAGTAAAGACAGAGTAGGCTGGATAGTTAAATGATTTAAGAACAAGTAGGGGGATAGTGTATGATGTACAACAGAGTAGGTGGGATAAGTGTAAGTATGTAAGAAGAACAGATATGTGATCAGTGTATAGTAATGTACAGAACGAGTTAGGTGGATAGTGTAGTGATTGAAAGTAGGTGAATGTAGTATAGAACAGAGTGGGTGGGATAGGGGTGTAGTGATGTAAGAACAGAGTGGGTGGGATAGTGTAGTGATGTAAGAACAGAGTGGGTGGGATAGTGTAGTGAGTTAAGAACAGAGAGGTAGGGCTATGTGTAGTGATGTAAGAACAGAGTAGGTATAGATGTAGTGATTGTAAGAACAGAGTGGAGTGGGATAGTGTAGTGATGTAAGAACGAGTGGTGGTGTATAGTTGTAGTGATGTAAGAACAGAGTAGGTGGGTAGTGTAGTGATGTAAGAACAGAGTGGTTGGATAGTGTAGTGATGTAAGTACAGAGTAGGTGGGATAGTGTAGTGATGTAGAACAGAGGGGTGGGATAGTGTAGTGAGTATAGAACAGAGTAGGGGGATAGTGTAGTGATTGTAAGAACAGAGTGTGGGATAGTGTAGTGATGTAAGAACAGAGTGGGTGGGATAGTGTAGTGATGTAAGAGGGGAGGGCTCAGGAGTAGATGTCATTCGTCCTGTATCTCTCTTCTCTTTCTCTCTAGAAGACGAAAGAACTGTCCCTCCCAACGCCCTTATATCATTAATTGAAAACTGGTTATTTAATTACATTATAATTCTATGAAAATGATTGTGATGTTAGTTTGTTGAATTGATAATGTTTAAATGTCCATGTAACATTTTAGATGGCTGTTGTTATGAGAAAACTGGACTTTCCTCTTACGACGAGGAAGGGCCAATCCTTCCCTCAGTGGATCTGGTTCTGACTAGATGGGCAGCCAGAGCGCTGTGCTGAGCCGCCCCCCCTGTTGCGGTCTGGCCGGGGGGGGGGGGTGCTCCCCGGTGTGCTATATGTCAGCAGCTGTAGATTAGATTGGGGTATTGGTGAATTCCCACCCCTAGGCATGTCACCTGATCCCCTCTAATTGTGTAATTACAGTGATTTATAAGCTGTGTGGCCATTTTGGACCATTTAGTTATGTGGTTGGGTATTTTTTCCCAGACACGTCTAAGTTGTTTAAAATAAACTGAGGGTCCATCCCATATCAAACGTACATTCTAGAGCTGAGAAGCAGAAGAGCGTAAAGATCTGGTACAAAATATACATCTACTACCAGTTATGCTCTGTTTCTTTATACTTATTGAGGCCTCTGTTTTACCTCATCAGCCCCAGTATTCCTGACCATAAAATGGCACCGCAGATGGAGGGGACATGTGATCTCTATACGGTCCCCATGAGCAGCCATTTTATGGTCAGGCTGTTGGCTGATGAGATAAAGCAGAGGAGGCTTCAATTTACATCTCAGAAAAGAAGATTAGAACTAGTAATATGTTTGTCTATTGGTTAATTACTATTATCCTGCCCCCTCACTTTAACCCACATTATAAAAAACATGGGGTAAAGTGACAACCCTTTCAAGAACGAGCACAGCATTTACGGGGAGTAGTCGCTCATTATTGGTAGCACGTATTGCTGACCCTAATACTTTTGAGATTACTTCAAACCACATGGGATTCCTGTAATAATTAGATAAATATAAAGTCATTCCCTTCAGCCTAAAAACAAAGGAAACCTGTACTGCACATAAGAATCAGGAATGTGTCTTTGCGCTTAAAGGGGATTGGTAGTCCACAGAAATTGAAATCAGCAGTATATCCTATGCTGGTGTTCTAATTTGTAATTAGTACTGACGTTGTGTTTGCTGCACTTCTATAACTAATCCTAATCCCCAGGGAGCCTGAAGGGCTGGCATACATGATCTAATCAGTGTCATGGGATTTCCCCTACAAAAAGGCCAAATACAGAAGTGGAACAAGTGTTGTGACTAAGGGGCATGGATCACCCAGTACAGCAGGCTTGAATCAACCCTGTCACATAATCTAATGATGTTTAATGAGATATCAGGGGAATGGACTTGGACATAATACAGATTAGTTTGTCCAGAGCTTCTGTGTTCCAGGAACAATGTATTATCTAGAAGGGAGTCTTCAATTTATATGGTTTAAGGGTGGAGTAGAACTTTTCAAACCTAATAAGGCATATTCGGCTACATTCACAATAACGTATGGGAGGACGTAAATACGGCTGACGTATATATATCCTCTCCCGTGAACTGCGTTGTCCACTACGGTACAGTATGGGCGGGCGGCAAGGCAGTGTGGATATAACCTTAATCGTTTACAGTTATGTTGCTTGTACTCATACTTATGGGGTGCCCCATGGGACAATAAAAAAAGACCTTTAATAGAGCAGTGATGGCAAACCTTTAGATTGCGTGAGTGCCCAAACAACAACCGAAACCAACATTTTTCGCCAAAGTGCCGAGACGACAATTTAAGCAGTAAAAACTTTATTACTTCTGCGCTGTTCACGTTTCAAATGTATAGGCATTTGAGGACCCAACTACAGTAGAACTAAGGAGAAGTTTGGATTTCATTGAAACTTTATTATGGGTCCAGGGCTGTCTGGGACTGCAGGAGGCCTTGAGTTTCCGTTCTGGAGACCTCTGGTGGGGGTGGAGTGGCGAGGTGCCCTAGAGAGGGCTTGAGCGCCACTTGGCACCAGTGCCAATGTAATAGAGGGAAGGTGATCCCTTCTCAACAACCGAGTAGAATGAAGAGCAAAGGCACATGAAAGGCCTGTGCTAAGAATGTAGGGGGTCCCTTTTTATTCGTCATCCTTTTATGAGCAGATCATGAGCTGAGAGGGAGATGAGGTCTCTTTTCAGACACTCTTCAATGAGGCCAGACCCAGACACATTCTCAGGCAACTTCCCAGACTTCAACTGTGTTTTAAAGGGGTCCTAGCTTCAAAGGGACCACCAAAGGTTACTTTAAGGAGAGCCACGGGGATCACATGAGCATTGGCTTTACCTTCCAGGCAATAATATTAATTCAATTGTAAAAGTGGAATGTCGGGGGCTGCCAAGCTCACCGACTGACATGTGGCCACTGCAGACCAAGTCAATAATGAGGTGCGGAGAGCACAACAATATTGGGACCGGGTAGAGAGGACTCTTTGGTGGTGCACTGCCTGTAAAACGCCAGGTAAATTAATCATGCAAATAAAGACACAAGATAGCAGCACTCACCCAGGAGAATCTTCTTTATTCTGTTTTTTGCATGTGGACAGGGCGGTGCAGCACCAAGAAAAACTCGGCGACGGGTCGTTAGCGCATCTGCGCTTCGTCAAGCCGTATGGAGGGACGCCATGGAGCGGGATTATAACTGTCCTCCCTCTGACGTCACTCATAAGGAAATCATGGATCAAGGAAGTATGGGTCGGGGGTAAACGAGATGGCGGTGTTATGGAGGCGTGGGCGGCGCCCGCCGGGACCGCAGCTGGACAGTCGCGGCTGTGGGCGTCGCCACAACGCGGTCAACAACCCAAAGAAATAAGCTATATTGCATACGCTATACCTTGTGAGAATACCTAGCAGACTATAGGAAAACCGCCATATCGTTGTTATTTCATTAGTAATGCGGGGCCTTCCCACACTCAGTTGACAGGAATCCATCTAGCATCGCATCGGCGGAGTTCCCTGTGCTATCTCATCTGCACTTGGATGTTCCACCGGTTACACATTTCGTATCCACTGACAAAAGACAATACATCGGGGTTGCCTAAATGTTCAGCGTGTATTATGTTGTATAGTCTGGGTGGATCTTTACCAGTGTACGAGCGATGATGTTCCCTAACCTAAGAAGAGGAGGTCTGATGGGGTTTTTCCTACGTAAAATCGTCTACAGGGGACCGTAAATTAACGTAGAACACCTGGATCTGTTTTGCAGCTAAATAAACATGGTTTTTTAACAGTGGTTGTGACCCCCTCCCATTGGGATCTGTTTATATGAAAGTACTAAATTGCAGTTGGTGGAGGAATAGTTCCTTGTGGAGTCGCTATGTCTAGCCGACTGTGGTCCCTATCGTCTCCAAATCTATTCCTGACGAGGAGGTTTTTCAAAGTAGGTTACGTATGAGGCACACTATGGGTCTGTTGGCCGTAAGTGTTTTGAGTTCTGGATCCTTTCTAGTATATTCCAATTATTCTGGTGGCTTCCGGAAATTGGTTCTCATTGGTCCAAATCAAACGTAAAACGTGAATCTATTTTCTCTTATGTTGCTGTTGGTCCATGAATGAGTTTACTCCTCTCTAAGTGTGAGGCCCTTTCTCAAAGGCCGACCCGATGTGTCGTCGGGGTATCTCTTAGCTCGGGATTTTCTGGACCCTCTAGACGATTTTACGTAGGAAAAAACCATCAGACCTTTCTTCATTAGGTTTAGGGAACATCATCGTCGGTAATCATGGTAAAAGGATCCTCAAGATGATACAAACAGGTACACGCTGAACCTGTAGGCAACCCCGTGTATGTTTTTGCAGGGATAGAAGGGTACTGTGAACACCAATGGAGGAGATGACACAGGGAATCCTCGATGGCGAGGGAGATGGGGATCCTGGGAAAACTGGGGCGGAAGGCCCGGCAGAATAAATGATAAAAACGTCTTATGGCGGTTTTCTATAGGCTGCTAGGTATTTCACTAAGGTATAGTGTATGAATATAGTATTGTAAACTCTCTTTGATTTGGAACACTGTGAGGAAATTGTTTTAACCATGTGATACTGATGTTTAGTTACCTTATTTCCATTTTCTCTATTCTGTGGTAGGTTTCTTTGGGTGTGGACGGTTGTGGGCGACGCCCCACAACTGAGACTGGGCCAGATGGGGTCAGCCGGGCGGGCGCCGCCACGGCCTGCCATACACCCCAATCGTTACCCCCGATCACATGCTGCCGTGATACACATGATTTCCTTATGGAGTGAGTCAGAGGGAGGACTTTATAATCCCGCCTCCATTGGCGTCCCTATCGGGCTGACGAAGCGCAGGAAACGGGGCCGAAAACGGCCGTCGCCGAAGTTTTTATTGTGCGGCACTCCCTGTCACATGCCAAAAAACAGATAAGAAGATTCCTGGGTGTGAGAAGCCTGCTATCTTTTGTCTTGCATTGCTTGCACTACTAGAATTCAATATAATATAATATTCTATATTATAATGACTGGGTTACTATTTGTTAAAATAGACAGTTTCCGATTTACATACAAATTCAAATTAAGAACGAAACCCTCAGACTATCTTCTACAGAACCGAGGAGCCAAGGGAGTACATATATTAAATTTTCCCTCTTACATATTAAAAATAAATTGTAACTTTAGGTTTATAAATATAATTCTAAGGAAAGTCTGTGCAGTATATCGATGAGCTCGTAACGTGTGAGATCCTATAAGTTCGAATTTTAAGCAATGATCTTGCAGTCTGCCGGGGGGATTGTATGATACATTATCTTGTCTATCTAGATGAATGCAATATGTAATTGATCTATGTATAATTATACATGCAATTGTCTGTTACTAATCTAGAAGACACAGGTATATAATAACGCTGGAGGAGTGCATCCATTCAAAATGAATAGACTGTAAGATTTGTGAGCAGGACCCTCACCCCAATGTTTCATATGACGTTTTGTACTCAGTCATGTAATATTATATTTGTATATGTCCTATGATCTGTGAAGCAACTACAGAATATGATGGCAGGCATGAAGGAAAGAGATTATTATTTAAGCTGCTTCTGCTTCATACTGTTTTCATGCAACCCACTAGACCATGAAAAGAGGAAAGAGGTTACGTGAATATGGAAAAAAGGTTGTGATTGATATAAATATACCACTTAGAACTTTCTAAAATGTTCCTGATGCTTCAAACAAATGTTGGAGTATGTGACAAAACAGTCATTTACTTGTGCCTTCGGTTTAGGATGTTTTTCCTAGTAGCAATAAAGTGTCTGCCTAAAGTATTCCTTGGCACGAAATTAGCCGTGTTATTACTGGATTGATGAATCCCCCGTGTATACAGAGCTTTGATCTTCAATACTCTTTTTGCAACCACAGCTAAGGCCCCTATTGGAGGACTCCTAATATCCCATTCAATACGGAAAATGTTAACCTCAAAAAACATAAAATAAAATATGAATGTATGTCCACCGATGCGTACACCCAACTCAACTCAAAGCCAACTTACATGTTACGGCTTGCAAATCTGGTCTTTCCAGAGATGATACTCTACAAAACTAAGCCTTCATGGAATATCCCTTCCCATCAGAAACTATTCCGAAGCCCACAACTAAAATTTAACCTTCTTGTATCCTTTTCACACTGGAAATTGAGTGGTCCTGTTTTGTTGTCGTTTCTATCGGTGCTGTTTATGTTTATAAAAACTCGAAAAACTTGAATATAATATGCTGCAAACGAAATAAAGTTACAACATTAGCATAAACATGCACTATGCTAAACATTTTTCATACTCAAACTTGGTAACAGGGTCTTCCCATGAAGTACTTACTGTCCCACAGGTGCACCGCGACCTTATCGCGGGTCGCAGGCCTCACCGTTGGCCATTGCCATGACTCGCGCACCTTACCGTCCTCGCTCCTTCCTGGTTATAGCATCCTGAGGCGCGCGTCCCCGCCTCCTAGGGCGATCGGCTTCACAGAATAAAAGGGCCAGTGCACCACTGATAGGTGCTGGCGTCCCCGGAATGAATAAAGCCGGCCTCTCAAGCGAATCCCTGCCGGATCTTAGTGCACTAGGAGCCTTTGAGAAAGCTGTCCTAGCATTTTGTGTGTTTCCGAATTCCCCATTGGGACCCCGGTTGGAATGTGACTATGCTCCTGTTCTGGCTGCCCTACTTCCTTGCGTTGTTCTGACGTTGATCCTGTGCTGAATGTCTGACCTCTTGCCTCTTCCCGACCACGAGTTTTGCCGACGATTCTGTACCTCGCCTTGGCCGCAACAGACAGACAAAGTTGTGCCTGTGGAAAAAACATGGTGGTATCACGCCGCAGACAAGTCCACCGCTTTGCGGGCTGGCTCTGGTGAAAACGGTACCACTTAGACTCTGGTCGAGGGTCGGCTTGATCATCGTCGTGGGGGGGGGGGGGGTTTTGTCTTCCCCAAAGGGGTGGGGGTCCTACCCTGGAGCTGACTATCCTATTGGCTAAGTTTATAGATGAGTTGTAAAAGGGAAGGGGTACCAAATGCTGTGAACCCCACAGACAGATCATGAGAAGGATTCCGTTGCCGTCAAATACTTAATCCAAACACTATGGGTTCTTAAGTTAGCCGCGGTTGTACTTGGTATCCCTGGAGTCCAAAGAGGAATCATGAAGTAAACTTGGGAAGTAACTGAGAGGGTATATTCAGATTGTTATGGAATTCTCCATCTTATGGGACTGCTGAAATTACGTAGATTTCCTCCAGTCGGTAACTTTAAGGTTAGAGAAGGAAGTGTATTATAAGGAAACTCTTATAATGTGTGACATCTTAAATAAGTTACAAGGGGTAAACAAAAGTTTTTGCTATATTTAGCACATTATCATGAACTGACATGCGTAGAAGACAAAGTGTTGATGGTTAGTGAGGAAAAAAAGGATGTATGATGTTAAAAATCTCAGAAACCATCTGACCCTTATGTTTAATAAATTCAAGTTGGTCTTTAGAATTATCCCTATTGACAGTGATTTTTTGCTTTGTCACGGACCTGGAAAATAGGCTTATCAAAAGTTTCATTATTTGGGACACTTGAAATAGCAGTAAGGAAGAGTAAATTTTCAGGTAATAGTTCACTTTGACAGTGCCCCCGCAGGTGATCTAACGAATCACACAGTTCCCAATAAATAAAGGTCCATGTACTGGATAACAGCGACTTTCCACTGGTCGCTAACAGAAGAGACGCACTGAAAAACTGCGAACATTTGAGATCTTACCTTTTTAAAAAAATGGGAAACTTCTGCGTAGCAAAATAAATCACTAAGAGATTTGTTAGTACTTCTGCTAAGGGTGGGATGGTTATTATAATACAATTTTCTGCTGTGAATATGTATATTACTTTCTGTTGGAACGCTGATACTTCTGACTTTATGTGCATTGAACGTTTTCTATTAGTTATTGGCTAGGTGAAGGAGCCAGGGGACTACATGACCAGCAGAACGATGGAAACAGTTAGATGTATAGCAGATGTAAATGGTATCAAAGCCCTTTAAAATCAGAGGACATGCAGGATATCAATTAAAGGAGGATCTCTATTAGAGCAAAAAGTCTCAATTTTGGTCACATCTGGCTGAATGTCTATTTTTATCCCAAAAATTGTATCCACCATCATGGCAACAGAAACATTTTTCATAATTCGTATTTAGGATGATATTCATACTTATTAAATCATTGTAAAAAAAGTACTTCAAAGTGTGGAATTTGTAGAGATGATAGAGAAATATGACAAATTGTATTTTGTGTAGAAGATCCGTCAGATTATTAAAAACATACGGATCGGGTCTGAATAAAATCTTTCCGAACCGATTGTGCTCCATTCGTCCAGAAAATATTTATAGGCGGTCCCGAGTTCCGTTAGATAGGTTCTGTAGGTTGTTTCGTAAGTTGGAATGTGTAAGGAGGAACTGTCTTTTTATAATTATAAATCTAGACAAATTTTTTTGGCTCTGGGACATTGATTTAAAAAAATGGATTGTTCATAAGAACAGGGATTAACAATAACGCTTCATTAAGACACCTGTGATTAACTGTTATAGCTGGTATTGTAGGCCTAAGGAAAAAGTACAGCAAATTACCAACATCCAGAGGTCGTTTGTAACTAGGGGTCGTCAGTAAGTCACAATTGAGGAAAGGAAGTGAATCCAGCGCTTGTATCCCAGGTTTTGTAGTTAAAACTTCATCTGTATTCAAACAAGTGCTTAATCCAATACAACTTTAAAATACACCCACGAATACCGCCTGTGCTCACATGACATCAGTGGCTATTACAGTTGTTAGTAGATGGCTTAGACATAGGTTTTCTAGTGTCAACAGACCTCTTATCAGGCTAGATTAGAATCACGGACGCCAAGAGGAAACTAAATGCAAACAAACCGGAAACTCTGCTCTGACAATGAAACAGCAGAGAATGGAAAAATGCCTGGTTGTGGATTCTCGGCGTGCGTGACGCTTTGTGATTCTGGTTGGTGTTCATTTTGAGTTGTAAATGCACCTAGATCTGAATACGTTTCATAATTTGTTGTACATTTAAAGGTATCCGGGATGTCAAAACAGCCAGTTCAGTTAAAACCAAAGGGAAGGTTACTATTTATTCAACCGCAGTTAATCTGGGCGGTTTATTAGGACAAAAAAGACTTAGCTCTACAATCTTTCAAATGTTATCTCTTATGTATTATCATAAGCTTTGCTCAATGTGATAATATTTTAACTCACCGGGCACTTTATTAGGACCACCTGCTAGTAAACGGGTGACCCTATTTTACTTCGAAACTGCCTCCTCCAATCTCGTTGGCATAGATTCAACAAGGTTGTAAGCATCCTCAGAGATTTTGGTTTACCATATTGACATGATGGCATACACAGTTGGCAGATTGTCGGCTATAATCCTGATGCGAATACCCGTTCCACCACATCCAAAGGATGCTCTATTGGATTGAGATATGGGACGTGGAGCATTTGAGTACAGTGAGTGGACCTCATTGTCAGGTTCAAGAAGAAACCAGGTCGAGATGATTCCAGCTTTTGACATGGAATATCCTGCTGAAGTAGCCATAAGATGTTGGGGACATTGTGGTCAGAAAGGGATGGACATGGTCCCGCAAACAATACTCAGGTAGGCAGTGGCATTGCAAACGATGATCATTGGTACCAAGGGGCCAAAGAGTGCCAGAAAATATTCCCCACACCATGACTCCACACCACCAGCCTGAAACCGTTGATACAAGGCAGGATGGATCAGGCGTTCATGTTGTTGACACAAATTCTGACCATACCATCCGAAATGTCGCAGCGAAAAAGGAAATAGAGACTCATCAGACCAGGCAACGTTTTTCCAATCTTCTACTGTCCAATTTCGATAGCGTGCAAATTGTAGCCTCAGTTTCCTGTTCTTAGCTGAAAGGAGTGGCACCCGGCGTGGTCTTATGATTGCGTAGCCCACTGCCTTCAATCAGTTCGTACTGTGCATTCAGGATGCTCTTCTGCCTACCTTGGTTGTGATGGGTGGCGATTTGAGTCACTGTTGCCTTTCTATAAGATCGAACCAGTCTGCCCATTCTCTCCGACTCTGGCATCAACAAGGCATTTATGCCCAAAGAACCTGCCGCTCACTGGATGTTTTTCCTTCCGGACCATTCTCTGTAAAACCTAGATATGGTTGTGGCGTGAAAAATCCCAGTAGATCAGCAGTTCTGACATACTCAGACCAGCCCTATGGGGCACCAAAAAACATGCCACGTTCAAAAGGCCACTCAAATCACCTTCTTCCCCCACTGATGCTCGGTTTGACGCAGGAGATTGATCTTGACAATGTCTAATGCTAACATGCATGAGTTGCAGCCTGTGAATGGTGATTAGAATTAAGGGTTTGTAACGAGCAGTGTTGGAAAGGTGATGTTGTACTAATAAAGTGGCCGGTGAGTTGTATTTGACATTAATTTATGGCGAGGTTAGTCACTAAAGAGACATAATGAAGGCAAACGAAGAGGAATTTGTTCCAGCGACAGAGAAGAAACACCGAGGAAGAAAATAAAATAAAAACACTTGAGGGTATCGGTTTGTAGGTGAAAATCCAAAAAGGCCTCCCTATCGAAGATGGCTTTTTCGTATGTCAACCTCCTCTTTATCATACTGATATTTTTTCTATTTCATATACCCTGCAGTATTGGTTTGTCAATTATGACATTGATGATATGTTTTGATTGCCCCTGTTATCATTTGTTTTTGTGTATAGTATTGTCCTTGTCCCTAGGTGTTCCAGAAAAATCTACTTTAGTTTTTCAATGTGGCTCCTACATATTTTTATGGTTGTATGCATTGATAACATAAATTAAAACCCTCCTATTGCAATTCATGTATTGACATATATTGTGCTGTTGGTCGTTCGGGATTATAGAAACATTTAGTGGGGTATGAATACGTACATGTTTTTCATGGATGGTTGACCTTAGGTGTAACCAATTTTTCTTGTTACCGTTTGGGAGAAAATAGGGGCTATGAGATTACTATAGCGTTGCTCTAAGCGATACTATGTTGCATCAACTTTTAACATTTCTGCTACTGTATTATCCTGAATAAAATTGAAGGCAATGTTGAAATTTTTTTAATTGATCGATTGTGGACTGTCTCTGTAACACCTAAAGTGTTTTGTTTTTTTTGTCGGAAGTAAAGTGTTCTAAGTAGAGGACTGCCTTGTATAATAACTCCCATAGTTTTTTACAAAACGGGAGCTGGGAATTACAACCTTCTTTGCCTCTAAGCTGGTGGGTTTCTGTTGGTAGAGCCTGCTTTTCCAACCAGAATTAGGTCCTATTATGGACTGGCATTGAGGCATACCCCAGGTATACAGGGCTTTGATCCTCCATATCTCTTTTCTGAAACTACAGCTATAGCCATTGATGGAGGTCTCTTCATAATCCTTTCATTATGAAATGGTCAAAAACCTCAACTTTAAATTGGATGTATGTACACCCACAATTTCTTGTTCTCAAGTTGGTTGGGAATGGAGGCGGCAGTGCGGGCATTTAGCCGTCTTCCATTTAGTCCAGAAGGGTAGACCATTACTAAGCTGTATCTAAGTAGACGTTGACCACTTTTCACTTCAACAAAATGGGTGCGGATTAGATGATGCTTCTGTTATTGCTTTTAAGATCACTGGACTAGTACTATATAGATGTTAGGTGCTGGTGATAAAACGTATGTGGTTTTTTGCCGAACGTAGGGGGGAAGAAGTGTATATTATCATCAGCCGGCGAATTGATGCTGCCGATGCACGGACGTATCTTGTCGCGAGGCTGGGGGTAGGGTGCAATATGATGCATCTGCTCTCCATAACTCCTATGCTGCAGCTGAGCACATGGTGGTTAGCAGGAGGCAGCAGGATGGTAAAATGCAGCTTGCTATGTTCTTTCCATCCTTCTTTTTTACCCAAATGCGATGTATAGAGGTCGACAGAGGGCAACAAACTATGTCTAGACTACTGTCCAGCGTTCTACCCTATACATAATGGAAACCCAGCTTTCAACCTCTGCCCAACAGATGATTGAACAAAAAGAAACCTTCGCGTTTCCAAAAAAAAACCCCACTCATATGAGGTCCAGGACCCACAAAACTTTGATAGATTCCCCCCGTGGTTTTCATCCATTGGACAGACAAAGACCATGTTCAATTGAGCTTTTATAAATAACTAAATTATTTGTATATGTTCCACATGGTTCTGCCCTCTGTAGAGCTGCAATTGTTATCAGTGCTATTCAGGCTAAATATCCTTTGCATAATTTCTTCCTACTGGCATTGCGAAACACTTACATGGAAAAAATACAGACAAATCACATAAAACCATTATAGTTAATCCTAATTAAAAATAACCACCTTTCAAGTAAAATTATCAATACACAAATATGAGGAATACAGTTGTCCCTTAAGAGGCGAGTTGCCCCTAAACAATAAAAAGTCTAAAAATATTAAAAATATAATAGAAAACAATACTACTTTTCTCATGGGGGGAGAACAAAGTTCGAACTTTGATCTAAGTGGAAATGCTTCAAAACAAAAAAGTCAGTCCCACACAAGAGAAAAAGAGGGCAGGATACAGATACCAGAGGGCGAAGAGACACCGTTTCACATGACTTGCTGTGTCAGAGGCCCTCCTTCTTGGTGTTGTAGCCACCGTATTATTAATCGTTTTTTGCTCACCACCCACGTCTTACTAAATTTTACTGAGATGTGTTATTGTAATGATGTTGACTATAATGTTACATGATTTTTCAGATAGTTATAATTATGATTTCCCTTCTTGTAAAGGAAATAAGGTTTGTATAGGTATTATTTTCAAAAATGTAAATAATTGGGGAAATCTAGAAGTCTATGCCCAAACAACACCCATTTTTGCCATGTACTGAAGACCACCAGCAAGTAGCCATTGCATGGTCAACAGTACAACCATTGTAAAATCTGTCTCATTTTGTCGGGTCATGACTTTAGTACGGTATATGTATCCATATGGAGGAACAGCATGCTCTAGGTATTTTCCTATTACATATGAAGAATGCTATAGGACGACAGGTGTCATGCTTCTTAAAAGTAGGGTCAATATAAGGCTTGGACTCTTCCCATGGGAGCTCTTGCCACTGGCTAGATCAGCTTGTCTGAATATAGAAACGGCAGTAGTGGCAGTGACTGCGCAGGCCTATGGTCCATTGTCATATATTGTTCCTTCTTCGTCGTCTGCATTTGCCAGGGTCCAAAATGGGATTCCTCTTGCTTAGACAAGATAATCTTAGGTCCAGTGGGCTATGTAAGGGCAAACATTGTCTTGCTGCCCGGTTTCTCTCCTAACCTCCTGCCTATCCTTGGCGTGGGCTTAGTGTTGCTTCCTGTAAAGTATTTTTGGCACTGATAGAGAAAGGATAGCATTTGATCATTGTTTGGTCGACTTGGAAGCAAAAATGGCAAAGTTCAGGGAAGCAAATCTTGATGGAGTTGCTCATCTCTACACCTGTTAGTTGTTCTGATTCTACCCTTGTCTCTGTTGTTATCGATTTATAATATCTTGACCTGGGTACTGTGAGTAAATCCAAACCACTCAAAACCATACATGTAGATCCTCCTGCAGCAGTCTTGTGATGGTTAAGGTAACGACAAGAGGAACCAAAACAATAATAACCTCAGCGGTCACAGGCGCTGTAGAATGCTCTAAGGCCCACAGGGGGACCCCACTGTTGGTGAAGGAGTAAGGGATCCCAGCCCTTCTGATATAGCAAAGAGGAAAGGGCCGTGGGATGAGGACATATTGTTTTTTGGATTTCTCAACCCAAGGTTCAAAAAGGTCTTCCAAATCAACTTGTTTCTCCAGATAGGAAAAAAAATCTGAACACATCCAAATGTTTGGCACGACTGCAAAAAAACAAACCGCCCTTGGGAAGATAATCAAAAATGTCAAAAGTCAGAAAGTAAAGATCTGAATAATGTCCTGAATTTATCAATGTCTATTTCTGAATGATTGAACTCTAGAGTAGTTTGAGTTAGTAGAGATGAGTAGACCAGACGTTTTTGTTTGGGTTGGGTCCGGTTCATGCATCCAATGGGCAAAGTATAGCATGTCGGTGCCCAGAGCTGGATCGACTGCTCGGTGCCAATCTCTAGCGTAGTTGGTCCTTTGCTATTCCTATTAGGTGGCTTGTTTGACGCAGATAATATACCACGAAAATACACAAATTTGTGAAGAGGGGGGAACAATTACTTACCCGGTCTTGTGGAAAAAAGTTCCACGGTCATACACTGTGCTGCAAAATCACTAAGATGTGCGACGTACCGATATCCTGATGTGTCGCTTCCCAGGCTCCGTTTCCGCCGGAGTTAACCTTCTTCTTCCTGGTGCATGTAAGGGCTTGGGCAGCGAACACAATTTGAAAGTAACTCGAGCGCTCCAGTCCAACTCAGTGGGAACATAAGACGATCACCCCCCGAGTCTGTATATGAAAGCATGCGGCCTGCGCCACAATCCGATCAGCATGTGACCACAATCCCCAGATTTTAAATAATGGCACAGTGAGATTTGACACAAATGTCGGAAAAATCGACGAAAAGTGCGGCCACGGACCCTTAATAAATAGCCAATGCATTTTTTCCTGGGACCATCCCATTTTGTTGTACTGTCATCAAGTGTTGGAAGACATCTCTTTAAACACATGATAACTGTGGCCAACAAGTGCATTCAGGAACAGGTAAAGGACGAATATGTTGTATTACAGAGTGTAAATCGACATAGTGGCTAATTCTGGGTATCATGTAGACTGTCTGTGAATTTATGGATGTTGTCAGCACTGCTTCATAATGAGAACAAAAATTTCCTTAATGAGGAGTTCTTGCTCTCATGGTGGTGAAAGTAAGAAGGCAAGCATATTTTTCATTTCATTTATCTACATGTACGGGTGCTGGATAACTGAGCCATATAGTTATGAAATGAGGAATCCAGGGTACAGAAAGAAACATGATTAACTGAGACCACCAGCTTTTACTAGGAGCAGATCTAGAACAGGCGAGGAAATGTGTGGACGCAGCAGGTGAGATAAGCCATATGTGAGCAATCGAGATGAATGGGGTATTAAGAAATCCGGTGGATTATATGGAAAGTGAAGCGTCAAGAAGATGACTGTCCAATTCAATAAGAGTGGAGAAGGCAGTTACTTAAGTAATAAAGTGCTATCCTATGAAAGGACAATTGAGGCTGATTGCATAAAAATGTCTACGTACGAGGGAACCTTTTTTAACTTTCAAAACCTATATGCAGTTTTTAAGGACAACTACACCCATTTAGGGGTGGGAGACTGTCTCCAATTGTTGCTCGTTACCATAAGGGTGAGGAGGACCCATGCTGCCATGTTCCGGCCCGCTTCTATACCGAAATATGTGTTATAAACTACAATTTATGAAAGAGCGCAGTGCTACACCGGTCGGCTAGCCAAGCTACTCCTGCTAAGTCTGAACATAGTATGCACCCCCCCTCCCTCATTTACATTCATCACACCGCCGGTTGAAAAACACTGCATACACGGTGACGTCACACGGACTGTCGTTATCTCGTTACATGTGTGGATAACTATCTTTGCCTTGCGCAGCCACAGTTTCTCCCACCAACTGCGCAAGGAAGGTAGGTACTAACATGAATGGTGTATTATCCGACCTTGGTGCCTCTGAGTTTTTCATACTCTAGGTCTTAATGATTGTCTGTGACCTATAGACAGAAGAATATTAGAAATCCAAATAGGGAAATGTCTAAAAAAGCAACGGACAGCTGGCCAAAGAACAGCTACCACTAGGAAGTGGTCTATTCGACTATATATAGTCATCATTCATTACTAAGTGTAGAGGAATAGTGTAGTCAAGATAATGGGGCAGATTTACTCACGGTCCAGTCGCGACGCCAGCGGCGGTTCTACGACACTGATTGGGGCTCGCCGCATTCACAAAGGCCGTTGTTGCCGATATCCAAAACCCTTAGGTGTCGCTGCTGCGATGAAGTCGCGGAGTTCCTTCTCCGTCCCGGCGTATGTGAGTGATATTCTTGCGGCACAAATTTTTAAAACAATTCTGCGGTTTTTTACGGATCCATGAGTTTACAGACGGCACGCCCAGCCACTCACCCCTCCCCCCCCCCCCCCCCCGGTTTTCGGTCTGTGAATGAAGCCAGCGCCCGAGGCGCCACAATCTGGGCAATCGGTGCAAATCAGAAATATTCGGGAAACCAACGAAACTGCGCGATAGGCGTAGATGAGCCCCAAGGGGTATCAGTTATGGTGTTAATTTCTTTTTCTTTGGGGTTTAGGCTTGTTGATTATCTTACGAGTGTATTTGGATTGAAGTCTGTTTCTGTACGTAGTTTTTGTCATCTTTCCCAAAAACTGACCCACACCATCTATTGTCAAGTTGTCGGGAATGAATTTATTATTTTGAATATTTCGATCCATGTGTTATTGTGCAGATATGTCACAGTCCAAACTTTTTGAACACCAGGCCAGTTTCTAAAGGTAACACATGGGGCTACAGCTACCTTAGATAAATCATCTGTTTTTTCTACTGTATGTTAATATATCGATATTCGGGACAATTTGGGGATGGAAAACTATAGGGACACTTTGCAGTCAAGGCGTAAAGGTTCCCTCATATGAGGCCAGTTTTACAAATAATTGTGTACTGGGACCCGAGAAAAACAAGTTAACAGTTTTCTATGGTCTTATTGACCTCACTTAGTCTGGTCTAATGAGAACTGGGACATAATTACATTGCTCAGTAATGAGAAGCCTTCAATATATATTTGAAGTATTGACCCATTAAAAATGTTGTACTTTAATATGGTTTTCTATGGTGGTAAGAGAAGAAGCATCGGCTCAGGCAAGAGTTAAAGACGTGAGAGAATTTAATAGCGGTCAGGATATGGATCTGTATTGTAAATTTACAACATAATTGTCTCTATGTCTGCCAGACTAAATCAATAATCAATTCTTAGTGCTGGTTAACTATACATTACTTCTACAAAGAGGCGCTGACAGGGATCTCTCCTCAATACAAGACCAGCACTGTGAACAAATTTAGCGGTGTTTGAGATTTCAGTAAATGACCATTTTTAATGCTAAAAATGTAGTACCGTATTTTCCGGACTATAAGGCGCACAAAAAAACCTGGATTTTCTTAAGAAATGCAAAGTGAGCCTTATAGTCCGGTGGCCTATGTATGGAGGGCAGCGGACACCTACTACACAGGTCCCGCATACGGAGAAGTAAGCAGATGTGCCGAACATCTGCAATCTATTCTTCACTGTGTTTTTCACTGCCTTTTTCACTTAAATGATCCTGTGTTCACTGTTTTTATTTTATTCTTCACTATTCTTCACATCTGCTAACTTGTCGGGAGATAATATACGTGTGAACAGTGAAGAATACATTACAGATGTTTGCATACATCTGCTAACTTATCAGATGTTTATATCAAAGGAGAATGTGACGTAACAAGGAGGAAGGAAAAGAGATACAAAACAAACAAATGCAAAATGGTAAAGTTTTTTATATATAATGCATACAGGTAAATACCATAGTAAGTAAATAATAAGAATTTAATATAGATTTAATAGATCTAAGATAAGATAAGATAATCATTTATTAGTCCTACAGTGGGGAAATTCACAGCAGGGAAATTCATAGCGTTACAGCAGCAGAGAGGGTACAGAGAGTGAAGTACAAACCTGCTCCCCGATGTCTCTGTGCTGCTCCCTGATGTCTCTGTGCTGCTCACTGATTTCTCTGTGCTGCTCCCCGATGTCTCTGTGCTGCTCCCTGATGTCTCTGTCCTGCTCCCCGATGTCTCTGTCCTGCTCCCCAATGCCTCTGTCCTGCTCTCCGATGTCTCTGTCCTGTTCCACGATGTCTCTGTCCTGCTCACTGTGTTCTTCAATGTGTTCTTCACACATATATATTGTTCTTCACATACAATTTTGTTTGCACCGTTCCGCGCGTATCTTCCGACAAGTAAGCAGATGTGCCGAACATCTGTAATCTATTCTTCACTGTGTTTTTCACTTAAATGATCCTGTGTTCACTGTGTTCACTGTTTTTATTCTATTCTTCACTGTTCTTCACTGTGTTTTTTAATTAAATGCTCGATCTCCAGCAGGGAAAATACTCGTCCGAGCAACGAGCCGTTTCGAGCACCCTAATACTCGAACCAGCATCAAGCTCGGACGAGTATACTCGCTCATCTCTATAAATGGCCATTAAAAATGGTGTACCCTATTGATGGCAGGGACCAATGTGAAACACTATTCTGCATTAGAAAGAGGTGCTATGAAAAAAATTAAAAGTATATAACAAAAGCATAACAAAAGGAAAAGTGTAATACAACATTGAATTTCAAGCAAAGTTGCAAAGTATGCATAGCTATGAAAGTATGCGTAGCTATAACAATTCTATGAATATTATATGTGTTTGTAGTACTTTTACTTTACAGATATTATTTGTGTAACATCTATTTTTGATCATGCACTTAAGTGAAAATTCTAGTTCTATCGGGTGCATTAAAAACTGGCAATGTGGGGGGGCGTGGCCTGACTGCCTAGTTGCATGGACGTGTAGAGGATCTGCTCCTGCACCGAGCTCCACAAAAGCAACTTTTCACAGCATAAAACCCCTCAAAACTGATCGATATCAGTACTTAAAGCAAAGGAGTGATGACCAAGAGAAGAAAAAACACCACCCGCCCGAGGAAACTCACTGATTTCTACTTCGCGGCATCCCCGGGTCTCAGCCAAGATGGCGCTGAGCAGCGCGAAACGGAACTCTCGGACCTCCGACTGCACCTGAAGGACACAGATGGAGACAGCTTATCGTCACGGTCGGGCCGAAGATCCAGCTCGGCTCCAGCATCCCCCGGCTCAGCAATAACCGGAGAGGGGACGGACATAGCTCCTGATCCAGACCTACACCGAGCCGGGCAGACATGCGGGGGTGAAGGTAGGAGACGCAGCAACTCAGCCACGTGGCCCCTGCCCACATCGGCAGCACAAAGCCCGGCAAAGCAGCGTGCCCGGATCTCCCCTAATCAGGAGGAGGCAGAAGAAGGTAATGCACAGCTAGAAGCAGGGCAGGTGCCAACACAAGACGTGTTTGAGTCACTCCCTGCTACAGATAAAATCCTTACAGAAAGTGCAATGAAGACGATGCTTACAGCGTGGAGACAGTCTTTCCAATGCGACATAAATATAATTCTTGCGCCTATAAAGGCAGAGGCTCATGCAATAGGCGGCAGAGTTGCGCACATTGAAGAGAAAATGGGAGATTTTGCTAAGTCGCATAATGACCTTATAGATTCCCACAATGAGCAGGAGGACATTATCAAACAAATGCAGATAAAATTAGCAGACCTAGAAGACCGCTCAAGGCGGAACAATGTGAAACTTAGGGGAATCCTGGAAGGTGTACCCCAAAGCATCCTGGTCTCCTATGTTCAGAATATTATCAAAGCTCTGCTTCCCAACTGCACTCCACAAGATCTTCGCATTGACAGGGCACACAGATTGCCACGTCCAAGACATTTGGAAGAGACTGTCCCTAGGGATGTATTAGCCCGCATTCACTTTTACGAGACCAAAGAGAAGTTAATGGATGCGTCCCGCAAGCAGGGGAAACTCCCTCAACCTTTTCAGGACATTACAATTTTTACTGATCTATCGGCCACCACTCTAAGGCTCAGAAGGCAGCTGATCCCAATTACTACACAACTTAGAGAGCATCAGATAGCCTATAAGTGGGGATTCCCAACGAAACTCCTAGTCACACGGAATGGCAACACTGTGCTAATCAAGTCGGTAGAAGAAGGGACCCAGCTACTGAAAAGGTGGGGAATTACTATTCCTGAAGCAGCAGCGAGTAGCAAGCCACCATACAACAGGCTGGAAGAGGACTGGCAGAGAGTGGGATACAAGACCCGTCGACGCTGAGAGGGGCTCGGTGAGAGTGGACTTTCGCAGTCCATGATTTGTAACATCTAAACTGGTAGTCATATACCCGAACTGTTCTTTATTTCCCCCAACCAAGCAGCGCTGGCTGCTATACTGTTTGACGTACAAATGGTTTAGTCATGTTTTGTTTATGTTTATAGTTTTATCAGATCTTAATGAGCAGGAATTTAGGGCCTTAAGAATAGTCCAAGGAAAAAGATGTAATTACAAGCACAAATTAGGAAACCTCCAGGAAAGCAATAGTATATCTAATTAATGGGGTTAAAAATTGTATCTATGAATGTCAATGGGCTTAACAGCCCATATAAAAGGTCACAGGTCTGGAGAGATGCACAACAACAAAGATGTGAAATTTTGTATTTGCAAGAAACTCACCTTAAAGGTGAAGACACATACAGATTCAAACATCCTAACTTCCCTAACATATATCACTCCCATTACCGTAACAAAAGCAGAGGAACATGTATAGCTATTAAAGCATCAGTAGCTTTCCAGGAAAACAAAGTATTGATTGATCCTATGGGAAGATATGTCATTCTCATGTGTACCCTAAATAATGAGATGTATACTTTGGTGTCGATATATGCTCCAAATAAGCGCCAAATTCATTTTATGCGCAAAATATTGAGGTTAATTCAAAAGCATTCTAAGGGGGAAATAATTATGGGAGGGGATTTTAACATAGTCCCTGATCCGGACATGGATTGTTCATCAAAAACTATTCGTCGAACCCCTGGTATAGCACACGAGGTATGGAAAGCGGATTTATATGATATTTGGAGAGCACAGCATAGTTCAGAAAAGGATTATACGTTTCATTCTGCTGTACATAATTCTTACTCCAGAATCGACCTATTTCTGATTAGCAAATCCTTGATAGGGAGAACATCGGAATCCACGATAGGCTGCATAAGCTGGTCAGATCATGCGGCTATTACCCTAGAAATATCTGACACCCAGGATCAATCCCCTATATATATTTGGAGATGCAATGACTATATTTTGAAACAGCCAAAATATAGAGAAATATTTAAAAGAGACCTGGTAGAATATTTTAAATACAATCACCCATCAGTAGAGGACCCCATACTACTATGGAATGCCCACAAAGTGTATATTAGGGGTACTTTCATTAAATTAGGAATCCAAGACAAAAAACAAAGGAATAGAGAAATAGAGGGGCTATGTCAGAATTAAATAAGCTAGAGGAACAAAACAAACAAAACCCAACCACAGCAACCGCAGAAGCAGTGACAGGCGCTAGAGAAAAATTGCGTCTACTTTTAATACACTCATACGATAAAAGGTTGCAGAAAACTGGAGCCCAATACTACTCTCAAGGGGATAAAGCAGGCAAACTGCTTGCCAATCGCTTCAAGAGCAGACATCTAAAAGCAAAAATCCCATACTTATTTACAGCGGATCTTAAAGGAAAGCTGATAACCCCCTCAGACATAACAAATAGACTGAAAGACTTTTATGCTTCCCTATATAATCTTAAAGAAGACCCCTTCACCCACCACCCCACTACACTTGAAATTGAGACATTTCTAGACAAACTTCAGTTAAATTCGCTTGAAGAACAACAAAAAGAATCCCTAAATAGGCTAATTACTGGGGAAGAGGTACGAAAAGCCATTAAAGGTCTTCCTGCAAATAAAGCTCCAGGGAATGATGGCATAATAGGAGAATATTACAAGGTATATGCAGAACACCTAGATGAACACTTAGCCAACATGTGTAACCAGGCGATGGCAGAAGGTTTTCTCCCAAGGGAGAATCAGGAAGCACTAATAATTACCATCCCCAAGTCAGGAAAAACCCCAGATGTACCCCAAAATTTCAGACCAATATCCCTATTAAACATTGACGCGAAGATATATGCGAAAATAATAGCCACCCGAGTGATGGAATATCTGCCCGATCTGATAAGCTCCGATCAAGTTGGATTCATAAAACAAAGACAAGCAGCGGACAACACTAGACGGGTAGTTGATTTGGTCCATTATATAGAACAAGTAAAGATTCCCTCAATCCTAATGGCATTAGACGCCGAAAAGGCGTTCGACCGTATTCATTGGGCATACGCTTTCGCGGTCCTAGAGAAAATGGGATTTAGTGATAATATATTGAGAGCCATTAAAGCTTTATACTCGTTACCTTCAGCTAGGGTATACGCTAATAGTATGTTATCGGACTCCTTTAGAATCACTAATGGCACGCGACAAGGATGTCCCCTTTCTCCTTTAATATTCATTTTATCATTGGAACCCTTATCATATTTACTCAAAAACAACCCTTCCATTAGTGGAATACATATAGGTAAAACCAGACATATAGTATCTTTATACGCGGACGACATTATCCTATCCCTAACTAATCCAGAGGAATCTGTCCCGGCAGTTATGGAGGTGATCCAGGAGTTTGGTAGGATCTCATATTATAAGTTAAATACGGCAAAAACTCAAGCTTTGCCATTGTTCTTACCACAGGTTACTTTGTCTTTGTTAAAAAACAAATTTCCATTTGAATGGAAAATGCATGACATACAATACTTGGGTTTAAAAGTAACATATCCTTCATACAAATTGTTTCCTGAGAATTATGAGGCTTTATTAGGGTTGCTTGAAAGAGAGACTAAGGTTATGCTTAACAAGGAGGTATCATGGCTGGGAAGAATTGCCACATATAAAATGATGCTACTCCCCAGGCTTCTGTACCTGTTTCGGACACTCCCCATACCCCTACCACAGAGGTTTTTCGCTAGAGCCCAAAAGATAATGTCCAATTATATTTGGAAGGGAACGAAACCGCGCCTTACTCATAGAATAATATCCAAACATAAGTCAGTAGGTGGACTTGGTGTCCCGTGTATTAAAAGCTACTACATAGCTACAGTCATACAACAAATATTTCAATGGATGACGTCTATAAACACACTACCTTGGATGCAAATGGAACAAGATATAGCTGGTATATCAAACCCCAAAACTTTATTCACGGCAAGCCTCTGGGAACTGACAAATGACAAAACTATGCTCCCCCTAACTCGAAATATGGCGCAAGTCTGGGAACGTGTACATAGATTGGGACAGGGAGAATATACAAATTTGCCTTTGTCTGAACTTTCCATAGATGCAATTGAATACCATATTCAAGATATAGATCTTAGAGGGTGGGAGAAAGCAGGAATTATATCAGCTAAACACTTAACCGAAGAGGGTAAAGTCATACCTTTTGGCGATCTCCAACATCAATACCATCTCCCAAATAAGGAGGTTTTCCCTTACCTCAGAGTAAAACACTTTTTAGAGTCGGTTAGAAGCAAACCTCTCATCTATGATAAGAAGTTACTTCACATGCAGCCACAGAAAGGGAAAGGACTAAGACCAATTTACCAACATATATCAGATAACTCCCGTTTCTTAAAACATTATACGCTTAGGCTTTGGGAAAGAGACTTAGGATGCACTATATCCCCCACACAATGGGGCAAAGCCTTCTCCATCATTCATAAGTCTCTAAAATGCACAACTCACATAGAAAACGCATTTAAAACTATACTAAGATGGTATTATACACCGGACCGCTTGCATAAAATTTACCCCAACACATCCCCATTGTGTTGGAGAGGATGTGGTGGTAGGGGCACTCTATTACACACTCTATGGGACTGCCCTACCATACAACCATACTGGAAAGCGGTATTTGATATCCTAGAGCAAGTGATGGGTCGAACATACGAAAAAACTCCCGCTTTAACACTACTTGGTGTAGGCCTACACACTCTCCCTCTGTTACAAAGGACACTGACTTGTAAGGTCTTAACATTAGCCAGAATAGTGGTAGCCAGCTATTGGAAATCCCCTCTGTGTCCACCAATAACGCAGCTAATCACCAAAATAGAAACGACTCATGGATATGAGAAGGCATTGACCTTTGGTTTCCTCAAACACCAACCCATTGAAAAAATTTGGGCTCCCTGGGTCAATTTTAACAAGAAAAAATAAAATAAAATAAACGAGTAAATAAATAAGAATGCTATGTGAGAAACCTCTCCGGGAATGGGGTAAAGAATTGGTTTCCTCTGCCTCCATATCGGAAATAAAGTCCTTGGAATATATATTAGTGATCACAAGAGAAGTAGTCCCTACTTTGTTATATACGAAAAGAGTAGATCTGAATGTTTAGTTCGGTTAATCTGATGTTTGTGTTCCAAGTTAAGTAACAATACGCCAAGCAAAAAAAAATGATTGGTAGGGCATATTTGTGCACCCAAATACGGAGAAAAGGAGCAGAGGAAATGAGTGTATTTATGTCTAGCCAAGAGGTCTACAGAGTCAGTTAAAACCCAAAGCTGGAGTATTGGGATGTGTAATTTGAATGAGAAGTATAATATTGTCAAGTGGAACTGGTTATGTTTAATATTGTTTTATTTGCATATGTATGGAATAAAATAAAAAATGCTAATAAAAAATATTAAAAAAAACAAAAAAAAAAACTGGCAATGTGATGTTGGTTAGAAGACTGTACTGTAACCAGCACCGGAATATGAATCATAACTACAGTATCCAAGCAGTTACTTTGACAACACAATTTTGAGATTATATTTGTTTACAACTGCAAAACTGACAGTTAACATTCTGCCAACTATTCTTGTAATTTCATTTTAGACAGCTTTATTGCTAAGGTGATACATAATATTTTGATTAATTATTTTCCTATTGCCATACCATGCTAAGATGCAAAAAATTAAAAAAGAGAAATACAGCTCATCAGATGAGGATGATGGTGTGGACGGTCAGCAAGGTTGCTTCAGGTGAGTACAATGTGAAGATCCAAAAAGGTAAGTGGTTCCCACGAGTCCGATAAAAGCATTAAAATGTTATTCCATGTATAGATAAAAACAAGGTAGTGTCCTTAATAGAGATGAGTGAGTATTACTCGTCCGAGCTTGATGCTCGTTTGAGTATTAAGGTACTCGAAACAGCTCGTTGCTCAGACGAGTATTTCACCAGCTCGAGATCGAGCATTTAATTAAAAAAACACAGTGAAGAACAGTGAAGAATAGAATAAAAACAGTGAACACAGTGAACACAGGATCATTTAAATGAAGAACACAGTGAAAAACACAGTGAAGAATAGATTACAGATGTTCGACACATCTGCTTACTTGTCGGAAGATACGCGCAAAATGGTGCAAACAAAATGGTATGTGAAGAACAATATATATATATATATGTGTGAAGAACACATTGAAGAACACGGGGAGCAGCACAGAGACACCGGGGCAGCAGCACGGAGACATCGGGGGCACAGCAGCACGGAGACATTGGGGCACAGCAGCACAGAGACATCGGGGGCACAGCAGTGCAGAGACATTGGGGGCACAGCAGCGTGGAGACATCGGGGGCACAGCAGCGCAGAGAGATCGGGGAGACTCCCGACAAGTAAGCAGATGTGCCGAACATCTGCAATCTATTCTTAAAGTCAAAAAAGAGACAAGCAATGATCGGCAGTTTGATGTTCAGTCTGTGGATGGGACCTGCAGGGACTGGTTAGGTGGGGGCGCAGGTTACTTCTGTTTGGGCCTTGTTTGTTGAACAGCCTGATGGCCGCAGGGAGGAATGACTTACAATAACGCTCCCTCTCACATTTGGGGTGAAGCAGTCGGTCACTGAAGGTGCTCCCCAATGCCACATACAGTCTCATGCAAGGGATGGGAGCTATTCTCCAGAATAGACTTCAACTTACACAGTATCCTCCTCTCAGCTATCACCTGCACTGTGTCAAGAGGACCCCCCAGGACAGAGCTGGCTTTCCTAATCAGTTTGTCCAGTCTGCTCCTCTCCCTAGCTGAGATGCTGCTTCTCCAACAGACTACACCAAAGAAGATGAGTGATGCCACTACAGAGTTTAAGAAGGTGTTAAGAAGAGCCCCCCGCACTCCGAATGCCCTCAGCCTCCTCAGCAGGTATAGCCTGCTCTGATGCCTTCTGTGAAGATCTGTTTTAAAGTTTAGACCATGAGGGTAACTGGTGTTTAATGTCATAATCCAGAAACCCATTCTTAAAAAGGATACTGTTGCTGCACAAATTTTATGTTCAATCATTTTATTAAATTTTTCATTATAAACTGTAAACATCAAACAATAACGTATAAAGTATAAGCAATGTATACATAAGATACAAAGGCAAATAACATTTTTTTAAAAAAGCATCTCTCCATGGCCTTTTTTTAGTCCGATAATAGAGGTGTTTTGCCGATGAGGCTTCCAAGTTTATCGTATTTGTGGAATTTGTGAGGCGAACAGTCCTGTGAATATCACATCATCCTGGATATGACTCGGTGGCAAAGTTTAGGGTTGATGTGAGGGCGGACTGGTCATGCCCCACTTATGTGCATGAAACGAGATGGACTAAAAAGTGGTAGCTGAGAAGATACCGCTTGGCATTGCCATATGAAAAGTATGGTACCCTGAGTCTGCCGTGTGTGTGTAATTATAGTTCCATGCGATTGGATTGTGGCGCATCGGCGCTGGCATGCGCGTGACGGAAATCGGGGGACGTGGCCCAACGAAAACCCAACAGATTCAGAAAAACCCACCGCATTTTTTAAAAAAAAGTGTCGCAGGACTCGCGCTTACCTTCACTTGGTCCGGCTTGATGAAGATCAGTGCATTCCGGGGAACTTCAGTGCAGCAGCGCCACCTGGTGGACGTCAGAGGAACTGCCTTAATGAATCCCGGTCGGATCCGAATCCACCGCAGAGAACGTGCCGCTGGATCGCGAATGGACCGAGTAAGTAAATCTGCCCCTATATGTTTGTATAAAATTTAATTTACCTCTGCTTCAATTTTACTGCTGGCCTCATTTCTGCCCTTACTAAAGACGGACGGTTGCAGTGCATTCTCGGGGGCTGCATGCGCATCCTGGTGGCGGGTATGGGGTTCCGCATCATGGTGACGTGCTAATGATGCACGTCGCACATTCTCTGGGTTCCGGCCCGGCCTCCAGATGCGTGTGTGGTGACCGCGTGAATGCGCACGTGAACGCACCCGATCCATCGCTGTGCACTTTAGGGTTAGTACAATTTTATTGGCCTTATGTCAATTTTGTGGGCATTCCTTCCTGTATATACTTGACAGTCACGGGCCACACCCCCTTGAGGAAGTGACGGTGAAACGTGCGTCGGGGTGCTGTGGTGGTGGTCCGGGAGTCAATTCACTCTGATAGGCACTTATTGTATAGAATGCCTGGATGGGCAAAAAATACTGTATGTATTGGTTTCTATACATCTTTCCCTGGATTTATTCATATGCCTACTATGGTGGATACTTGAATGTTGAATTGACCACCACCACTTTTTGTCTGCCTTTTTGGGTTTTATATGATGATTTTAATATATTGTTGGTTACCATTTTGTGTACAAATTTAAATAAATATTTAAAGACTTTTATTGACATTTGATGAATTTAGTATTGCATATGTGATCCTGTATAATGGTATTTGGTATTATTGGAACTGGAGAACGATTGGATTTGCTAGGGTGAAGACCTGACCAAATATTTGTATTTTGATGAAAGCCTACCAACCATCTCCATCTTTTAGTCGGTCCAGGAGTATGTGAGGAAGTGAACGGTGGATAGCAATGGAGACTCCCTTGGAGCATGAATCAGGTGTAGAGCTATGGAACCAGGTTTTGAAGTATCGGTCTCTGATCCCGAGCTGTGAAGAGAGCAACTGAAGTGATCATCATCAGGTATAACCCACCACACTAATTATTAGTACTTAAAAAAAATCAAATACAAGACAAGTTATTAGTAAATTTTTTGTGGAACAGTCTACATATAATCAAAGGATACTCCTTCTGGAGTGCAGTAAATCAGGAAAGTTCCAACTCTAATCCTGGGGATCGTTCGAGTGCCTTCTCTGCTGTTGAGTGCCCCTAGGGCCATTTCCCACTCTACCTCGAGGTGCACATTGAAGGAGTGGGCATAGCCCCTGCGCTGCAGGGATAGGCAGTGTTGGCCTGGAAGCTCTGGCACTTGCAAATTAAGGAGCTCTGCCACAGAAGGAACATTTCTGGGGTGACGGATCATGGGTGTAAGGCCTTCGTAGCGAATCTGGAGCTTATAGGGAAAACCCCAAGTGTATGAAATATTGTGTTGCCTCAGGATCTCCAAGAAGGAACGTAGAGCTTTCTTCTTGAGCAGGGTCAGTCTGGAGAGGTCAGGCAGGAGGTGGACATTGGTTCCTTGGTAGGGGATTAGGTCTAGAGATCTTGCTTTAAACATAGCATCCTTCAACAGTTATCTGTGTACCCGGCAGATGACATCCCATGGAGGGTTGTGTGGTGGAGGATGAGCTTGCAGGGCCCGATGGGTTCTGTCCAGTTCCAGTTGAGTGTCTTCTGGTACTTCCAGCACTGAGTAAAAGAGAGAGCGCAGTGTGTTATGCAAATGGAAATCTGGGAAGCCCGTACCCGGATATTGTTTCTCCTGCCCTTGTTTTCGGCGTCATCTAACTGATCCGTAAGGTACTAAAGTTGATAGGTATGAGTAGATAGTAGGCCTGCATGTGAGATTGTTTGTTCTTGCGTGGCTACTTGGGCCACTTTATTCGCTACTGTTCTGGCCTGAAGCTGTTGTACTTCCTCTCTCAGGATGGCACTTCTGCGCCATAAGTTTGCTCCAGGCAGGAAACATAACACTCCATATCCTCCTTGGTTGGTATCTCCTTTAGATGTGTCTTGAAGTTGCACAATTAAGCAAGACCTGAGCTAGGACAAAAGTTTGGTGAGGATCAACTGATTGGGACATAAAGGATAGCAAGGTTGGAGAAGAGCCCGTGGGGCTAAGAACAAAAATCTGCAGGGTAGCCATAACTTCTGGAGATTGTGTGGTTATGAATAGTCAGGGGAATACATTGGGTGAGACCAAGGTATGAGCGTGAGCTCTAGACACCCATTACGCCGGCAGATGTGGGGGTGTCTGAGGCTGGAGGGCAGGAGTATGGAGAACCCGGTGTCTGGGGTGCTGCTTTGAGGGGAGACAGGCTTTTACTTACTCCCAGTCCATTAGTAAGTGCAGTGTGGCCTACCTCCAGTACCACTGGGGGTGCCTCCACTGACTAATGTGGGGCCGGTGACTGCTAGGGGCTGTACGGTATCTAAACATGATCCGCCCACGATACCAGGACCGTGCTAGATGGACTTTCCAAGAAATAAGACAACATGCACCTGCTCGTATCCTGACCAGCAATTGCAGCACCATCAGATACCAGAAATGGCCAACATTTAATATTATTGTCACATTTTACTGTGGGTGGGCGGCAACGGAAGTGGGCGGAATTCTGGAGGGGAAAAGGGGAGGTACCTCTAATTGTACTGGGCTTTAAATGTAGCAACATATGTCTGCAATGTAGCCATGACTAAGGACAGGCATACTGTCCGAAACGCGTAGGCACTACTGTCTATCTGAGTGGATCACTGAAATTTTGTATATGCATTAAATAAAATCCTTGGTGTTTGGAGCCTGGCTGGACCGTGAATTCTTCATTTCTTCAACGCTGTACGGTATCTCTGCCTCAGGTCCAGTGGCAGGCTGGATTCCCTGGGATGGTGAAGGGGGCTTTGGCAGAGGCCCCGGGGAGGCCCGGAAGTGTATTTCCACCTATACCTGGATGGAGCGCTGGGGAGGAATCAGCTTGACTGGCGTTCCAGTCTTCTGCTGGTCTGTAGCTAACCCTAGGTCAACCCCGCTCTGGGGGGAGCAGGGACGACTCCAATGCGGGCGGAGGGGAAGCCCGACCTGCTGTCACCTCCACCAACCCACCCGAGGGCCCCGCCGCTGGTTCACCCGCACTCACCCACGCTCACCTGCTTGACGGGTGCAGGCATGCCGGGGCCTGAATGGTGTGTTCCTCAAACATCTCTAGCCATGGTGAGGTGTTTGGCAGAGGCTGTCTTTCTCTCTCCCTGTTTTGGCGCAAAGCCTCCTGGCTCCGCCAGTGGTGTCATCTGCCGTACATTACCCTCCAGATCCTGCTGAGGTATGGTATGGCTCTCTCTAGTCGGCAGCATCCCTCAGTGTTTCAGAGGGGTAGCAGGTTTCAAGGCCCCAGGAGCAGGTCTGCAGGGCGTGCAGGTCGCCACCATGATGGCGCCAGTGGTCTGCATGTTTGCATTGTGACTTATGGTTAGGAAACGGCCGGTTCCTCTTGTCGCGGTCCAAGATGGAGGTGCAGGTGGGTTCTTGGGGATCCCTCTTCTTCTTTGGGCCCATTTTGATGGAGATTGCTGTGTTGGGATACACATTTGGGACTCGGGAGCCTGAAGAAGAGCGGGATCTAATGTTTCATGCGACCAATCGCCTCCATAGCCAGGCCACTCCCCCCTTTACTGCAAAAATTTTGAGTAATAATCTGTTTATATGTGCATACATGTTCCTCCACCCTTGTGTCCAGTGATGCCCCCCTGTTTCTCTGCTTTTGCCACCACACAGATGTTTTAATGTTTTAATGCATTGTCAAAACAAAGTATTTTTTTCTACCATTTGTGTATATTTCGAGTCTGGCTTCTTTCCTCTAGGGCAGTGGTGGTGAACCTCTCGCACGGGTGCCAAAGGCGGCACTCGGAGCACTCTCTGTGGGCACCCGGGTCATCACCCCAGAATGAAGTTCACCAGACAGTCGAATTTGCCCTCCTCCATTCACCTGTGTTGGTGTCCTTAGGAGGCTGAATGATTGAAAGTCGCCAAAGAACAAGGAGAAATAAATTACTTCTTAAATTGCTGTGCCGGCACTTTGCAATAAATAAGTGGCTTTTGGTTGAAGTTTGGGCATTCAGGCTCTAAAAGGTTAGCCATCACTGCTCTAGGGGGTTCTCCTAGAGGTACAATAGGATATACAGTATGTATAGTTATTAGCCATTGTCTAGGGTGCATCACCCTGGGATCCATATGCTCAGGCAATAGAAATGTAATGATCCCATTATTCCTGTCTCAACATAGTTTCCTCTTTGTACTCTATGCACACTACCTTGTTTCTATCTATACATGGTATAAAAGTTTAATGTTTTTATTGGACTCGCAATCACTTAGCATCACAAATGCTAAGATGCTTCTACAACTTTTTAGCCTAAATAATAATGAATCTACTGTACTGAGGCTAAAGTAACACAATGAAAATGAAAGGGAGCCTACCGATCCCACTGCTACTGGAGTGGATTTTTCTCTTTATATAAATTTCCAAGAGCTCTCTGCATTATATGTTCTCAAGTCCCTTCCTTTTCATTTAATGTCCTAGTGCCCAATCAGGAGAGCACTATAGCCATAAATTAGAATCAAATTAGAATACAGATGTCAATAAACATCATGTCCACATCTCCTCATGCCTCCTGCAGTTCCAGGCCTGACTCTCCTTGAACACCGCCAGCAGCACTGGGACTCTGTATCCATTATACCTGTTATTGGACCAGAATGTGATGATGCCAGCTATGCCAGTGTTTTCCAAAAACCCTGAACACTGAATCCTGCCAGGAGCATTGGATCTCTGCTTGTTTCCTGCTAGCAGATTTGGAACTCTCCTTGGGGCATATCTATTGCCGGGGCTGTGTTCCTGATCTGCCCATTCCAAACTGTGTGCAACCAGTAGCAGGATCGTGCTGCCTATTTGACATCCCGATCGTGTACTGTCACTGATAATAATCGGCCCCTTGTCACAGCAGCCCCTGTATACAATGAGAGGCATGCAGGAAAGATGCTATGCATCCTCTCTGCATGTCTCTGTATACAGATCACTGATGACAGTGATCCAATGTGCTCTTACCATTAGATCACTGTTATCTGTGATCTATATTTAAGTATATTATGTGTTCCATTTCTAAATGTGCCCCTGTGAAGAGTTATGTTCCCAAACCACAGAAAATAAATTAAATAAAAATTCTGCAGCATCAGCCCCAGACATAGTCCGCTCTGTAGACAATGAGGGCGCGTTCACACGTTGCGTTTTGGTTGAGGTTTCATTGCGTTTTAAACGCATTACAACAGCTGATGAGAGGTAATTTGCCTATTTACATTAGCGTTTACGTTAAATGCTATGTTAACGTACTCATTAACATTTCCGTTTACAAAACGCATAGTTAACAGTGACGTAATTAGGCAAATCGCCTCTCCTCAGCTGTTGTAATGCGTTTCAAACAAAATGAAAATGCAGGTCAAAACGCAACTTTTAAACGCGCTCTAAGGCTGCATTCACACAAACGTATACCCGCCAGGCCGTAGCCATGCAGGCATGCATTCCGTGCCATGGAGAAGAGGAGGGGGCATAAAAAACGTGACACAACGCATCATGTGAGTGCGCCCTAAAGGGGTTTTCCCAAGAACTCAAATTTGTGGGAAAACCCTTTTAAGCACAGAAAACAGGAGCTGTAACTTTTTCCTTGTATTAATAGACGTCTCTTCACACTATATAAACGCCTGGGAGTTATATATTTATTAATGAAAATTTCGTACTCCTCCTCTGTTAAAAATACTCCTCAAAAATTGTGAGAGGAGTATTATTACCCTTCTGGAAAAATGTTAGTGCAACCTCTGGTTGGCATATATTTGTTAAGATACAATGCAAAATTGTGTCAAATAATCAATTACAGTTACATTAAGATAAATATTTTTTCATTGTAACTAAAAAAGTTTAATCTTTTGATAATATTTATTAATGTGTCAAAAAGCCATTAAGGGTGTTTTATTATTTTTTCCCTGATTCCAAAATTAAAAGTATCTAGACCCCACTTTAACATGTCCAAAGAGCCCGCCATAAAAACCTCCTGTGGCAGAGAGTTCCATAGTCTTACAGTAAAGAATCCTGTCTATGGCAGAGAAAGAACCGCCTCTCCTCTAGGCTTAGAGGATGCCCCCATGTCCTGGTCACAGGTCTGGGTATAAAATGATCTTTAGAGAGATCCTTGTACTGCCCGTTCAGGTATTTATACATTGTAATGAGGTCTCCCCTCTGTTGTCTTTTTTCTAAACTGAATATCAATTAGATATTCAGTTACTGTGAACCAAAAACAGGACTAGTTGAACACACAGAAGGTTCTCTGTTCAACCGCTCCTGGTTAAAGCTCACAATAATGGATACAACTTATATCCAGATGTTCAGGAAGAATCTCTTTTCTTCTATCACACCACAGTGATATTTATTAGCAATACATTACAGTGAGTACCCTTTCTACTATGTTTGCTACTGTATACAATATTAAAAAAAAAAGAAGCAATTGAATGTTATTTACAAATTGTACATGTATGAACATAATTTCCAATAAATGTAGTGATGTTATCACTTGGAAATTTGATTGTTGTTCTTGGATACAACCACCTCTGCTGGAGTGACTGGACACAAAACAAATTGTTTTTCCATATTCATTTCCTGGGAGTTAGTACATGTCCAACAGCTGTCCTGTGGTAATGAACTCTGAATATAGGTAGTTTGTCAGGCCTCAATAGCACATGTCTGACCTTCTGGAAGAAAGATGTGATTGTCAAAGGACTGCTATCTGGTTTCTAAGGGACAACGGGAATTAATAATAATTCCTTTATTTATATAGCGCACACAGTTTATGCAGTGCTAGACAGAATTTGCCAAATCGGTCCCTGTACCCAATGGGGCTCACAATCTAATCAACCGACCAGTATGTTTTGGAGTGTAGGAGGAAACCAGAGGACCCAAAAGATATCCACACAAAGATGGAGAGAGCATACAAACTCTTTGCAGATGTTGATCCTGGGACTTGAACCCAGGTCCCCAGTGCTGCAAGGCTGTAATGCTAACAACTAAGCCACCGTGCTGCCCACACAGGAAATTATCTTCATACTGGTAAAAAAAAAAAAATAATAAAAAAACAATAATCTTTATTTATATAGTGGCATCATATTCCGTAGTGCTTTACAAATCATAGGGGATATATACAAATAAAATAAAAAATGACAGAGCACAAACAGTCATATGGAACAAAAAGAGTGTGGTCCCTGCTTGCAAGAGCTTAAAGTACATGAGGAAGAATGGGGAGACACAAGAGGTTAAAAGATTATATAATGGTCCAGCCTTTCTTCATAAGGTAAAAGAACAAAATATAATATAATAGAGGTGTTGCTGCTTGATCCAGTCAAAGCCCAAGGTGAATGGGACTGCAGAGAGGCCTGAAGCTTAGTACCTGCTGCTTGCTGGATAACAGATGGGAGGAGGACACAGGAAAGAGAGTTAAAACTTCATGAAGTTAATGAGTGTTATAGGCCTGCCTATAGAAATGGGTTTTAAGAGCATGTTTAAAACTTTGGAGGTTGGGTGTTAGCCTTATAGTCCAGGGCAGAGCATTACATAGAAAAGATACAGATCTAGAGAAGTCTTGGAGACATGAGTGGGGGGTTAAAATTAAGAGAATAATCTAAGATCACTCACTGATTGAAGAGCATGGGCGATGGACTCAGATAAGAAAGGAGATTCAGCATAATGTAGAGCTTTTTGGATGAGGTTTATGATTTTAAACTGTATTCAATAGGAGACTGGCAGCCAGTGCAATGACTGGCACTAACTGGATGCATCTGTGTAGTGTTTGGCCTGAAAGACAAGCCTAGCTGCTGCATTAAGAATTGGAGAGGAGCCAGGGCTACAGATTATTTATGACAGATTCAGCATATACACCAGCATAGACACGCAGGGCTATAAAAGGTTTAGCACATAAATGCATATAAAAAAAATGTGCTGAAAACCCAAACTTGGCTTATACTTTAAAAAGTATATATCAAAACTCACCTTTCTGGCTTCCCCTGCTGCTGGCCGCTATACTGAGGCAGGGGGCTGGCTATATACTGGGGCAGGGGGCTGGCTATATACTGGGGAATATGGGGTGGCAGGCTATATACTATGGGGAAGAGCCTTACAGGCTTTATACTGTGGAGGCTGCCACCAATGCATTTTCCACCCTCGGCTTATACTCGATTCAATAGGTTTTCCCGGGTTTTTGTGGTAAAATTAAGGGCCTTGGCTTATACTTGGGACGGCTTATACTCGAGTATAGATGGTATGTTGATTATACACTTAAGGCAGCACCATATCTCGTCTCTTGGTCTATATTAGTTTGTAACAGCCTTTCCCTCAACAATTCTGCTGACACTACCCCCGGTGTATCCAGCCATGGGCCCCAAAGTTTTTCATATTTGCCTTCCTTTTCTTGTATATAGCCCTCTCATTTACAAGCATCCCTTCTACCTTTTGGAGAAATTCCTCTTTTGTAGGGGGAGTCGGTTGAATCCACCTTGCTGCAATTGATTTCCGGGCCATATATAAAAGCCTCCATACCACAATCTTGCCTAGGTGATCAAGGGTAATTGAGCCTTCAGCTCTTTGCATTCGGAATTACCTCATGGTTATTGCAACCTAAATTGGAATTTTAGTCTCACTAGCAAAGTTTAAAAAACTTCTATCGCTCACACATTAAACTTTGTTAGAACATCTTATAGTCACAAATATGATATTCATGTTGCATTCTCCATGAAAATTAAATATATTTTGTGTGTGATAACCTCATATGGATGGTGGTTGGAAATATACTTTATGAGAAACTATGATATCCACTATCTCCAAGCTAATATGAAGATACTGTGAAATGGAATATGACCCTTAAATATTCCCATGGGATCCAGAGAGGAAATAAACCATGGTTTAAATAAGGACAAAGAAGAAGCTCCTTGGCACAGATTCAACAAACTACCCTTCAAAAATAGAAAGTTTACATTAAGTGTAAAGAACATTTTTTAAACATATTCTAAGGTATCTGCTGTTTATACCAAAGAGATTCAATGTATATATAAACTACATCTAGAAGTATTCCATGTTTACAAACCTTAACAAACCTTATCTGTTTTGAAGAAACAGTATGGTCAGCTTTATTGGATCTTAAGCTTTAAAAGTAGAATTTACATCACAAATGTTTTAATTGTTGGCCTCCAACAGGGATTAAAGAGGATTTAACAGGGATATATATATGTGTGTGTGAAGCAAACATACTGATTAGAGATGAGCGAACATACTCGTCCGAGCTTGATGCTCGTTCCAGCATTAGCGTACTCGAAACTGCTCGTTGCTCGGACGAGTAAATGGCATCTCCTGCCGTTTTGCTTTTTGGCAGCCAGAAACAGAGTCAATCACAAGCCAGGAGACTCTGCCTGCACCTCAGCCTCCTCCCCCCCAGTCTGCCCCCTCCCAGCAAAATTTGCCATTTGAACCGGCATACTCTGAGGAACTGTTTTCTGGACCCTTCCCACAGTCACAAACCACTTGTCCGGTTGCTGATGAGCAATTTTCCGATGCCCAGGTTTTCCACCAGTCGCAGTCTGTGGGTGATGATGACCTTCTTGACGTAGTGGAAGAAGTGTGTAAAGAGGTGTCCGACGATGAGGAGACACGGTTGTCAGACAGTGGGGAAGTTGTTGTCAGGGCAGGAAGTCCGAGGGGGGAGCAGACTGAGGGATCGGAGGATGATGAGGTGACAGACCCAAGCTGGGTTGAGAGGCCGGGTGAACACAGTGCTTCTGAGACGGAGGAGAGTCCTCGACCAGAACAGGTTGGAAGAGGCAGTGGTGGGGCCAGACGGAGAGGCAGGGCCAGAGCTGGTGCATCAGCGCCAAATGTGTCAACTAGTGAAGCTCCCGTGGCGAGGGCTCTTGCGGCGAGGGCTAGATCTTCAGAAGTCTGGAGGTTCTTTAAGGAAACACCGGATGACCGACGGACTGTGGTGTGACAAAATATACTGGCAAACTTTTATCATGTACCGATATTATTTGAGCGCTTCTTGCTCACCTCCTTTGGTTCCTCTCTGCTACCCATTGGTTTGAAGCCTGAGTCCATTTAGGGTATGTCGCCATGCCACTCTCTAGCCTTCCGCTGCTGCCGCTGCCTCTGCATGCCGTCCCCTATAGTGTCAGGGTCAATTATTGGATGTTTTAGATGCTATCTAGCTTCATTCTGTCACTCTGTCATGGCCATGCTGTTGCCCATAATTTTGGCATAATGGTGCGATTAAGCAGCCTCAGAGGCATCCATGCATGCTGCCCCTGCTGTTTCCTGTCCATTTCCGTGGTGTTTCCATCCTTTTCTGAGGTTCCCAGGTGTTTGGCCAAGCTTCCCTGTGCAGAGCCTTGGTCCCCTTGAAAAATGCTCGAGTCTCCCATTGACTTCAATGGGGCTCGTTACTCGAAACGAGCACTCGAGCATCGGGAAAAGTTCGTCTCGAATAACGAGTACCCGAGCATTTTAGTGCTCGCTCATCTCTACTAAGGACCTTATTGGTCAGAAACGCGTAAGAAGATGCTTTTTTCTGCACTTATGTGTTAATACCTGTAACTTGCTGTGTCACCATGTTTGAATAATACTGAGACTGGGGTTGGGAATAATCCATTGATCCACATATAGGCCTTGCGAGAGGTACAAGGTCAGCAGGACTATGACATGTCCATATAAATGCCACTGCTACAGGGCCACAAAAACCTCTCTTGGGCCAGAAGAGGGAATAGAAGAATCTATTAGTATAGATATAGTAAATTGAAAATGCGTTATCCTCTCCCATGGTACATCTTTGAGATATGGGGCAAGACTTCTTGTATACGCTTCAAAAAGTCCCTAAAATGCCTAAAATGCTGGATTTCCTTATCATCAACCATTTATAAAGCTACATAAATTTGAGCAGAAGATAATGCTCCTCTGTGTCGTCTTGTAGCTGACAGGCACTTCCACATGTGACCTGAGTGACTGAGGCTGCAAGGCAATACCAGGAGTACCTCCTTCTATGATCTTTAACAGAATCTTAGGAAGCTGCCATTGCTCCAGATGCTGAAGATGGTCCTGTAGTTTCAGTTGCTTCATCTTCCTCCTGATATTTATATGTTATTCCAGATTATTTTTTAAAATTATTACAAATAAAAAAAATAAGGGACAGGCATTAGAAAGAATTTGTTTAAACTTATGGGTGAAGTTCCTAGGGACTTCAATGGCCTTTTTTCTCAGACATGCATCAAAGTAGGAGGTGCTCTACTTTCGACACATCGCATTGCAATAGGGACGCTCTGTTTTGAAAAAATTGGATATGTGTAAAGATTTAGTTTAGTGTGAGTCCAATGTGATGACTGGACTCGCACAAGAAAAATGCTTGCGGGCACAAGGCCTTAGTGTAATGATCGGATGTCCACTTGTTTTCACCATATCTGGTATATTTATAATTTACTAACTAAACTTTAAGGACTTTTTACACTTTCAGTTGTATGTTTTGACCAACACTTAGAGCAACATTCTATGTGTAATATAGTACATGTTGCGACCCCTTTATTTTTAATAGGAAATTTTACTGATGCATTGTCAGTGGCAAAATCTATTATGTTAACTGTCCTTAAAGGGATTGATCACTTTACCACATTTTTTTTTATATATCAGTGTAGGGGGAGGGGCAGAATACTAGGTAATTTACCAGTATGAATCTATTAATATTTATTTTCTGATTTATTGATATTTAAAGTAAAGCCTCTGTTTCAGAAATACATTTTACCCAGCCAGACATTCATAGAAAGGCCGGAGATGGTGGGTTCATGTAATCATAACTGTCCATGACCAATCTACAGTAATGTACTGTGCATACTTAATTTCTCCAAATTGAAGTATTTCTCCCTTTCACATCTGCAATTAAGCTATATCTTGGCAAACTTCTTTGGGACAATTCCACAATCATTTGTAAGTTCATTTCCTGTGTGTGAAACTCTGAATTAATTTACTTTTAATTGATAATTGATAAAGCAGAACACAAATATCCCAAGAGCACAAAGACAGACCACTTTCTAGGACGACCATCTGCAGTGTGGAAAGATGTCCCCTATTAGCATTCACTGCTCACAAGCATTCACTGCTGTGCGTGGAGTTACCGAAGCAAGAACAAGAGGTACATAAAGTATCATCTGCTAAAGTGCTAAAGGGCTGTTCTTCACAAGTGTGCAAAGCAATACAAAGGCTTTCATGCATTAAATACAGATGTGACTTTCTCTGTGCTTTCATTTGAAGCTCTTATAAAACTAATCCCTGCAAAGTATATACAGATGTAGGGATGATTCCTACATTGACTATAGTAGGTATTCATTCTTTATTCTATTGAATCAAACTGTTCAACAGTGCTTTACCCAGAATACGTTATTCAAAGGTTGGAATATGCAAGAAATATAAAAAATAATCTATTTTTTAAACAAATAAATAAATATTAATACCATACATCCTATCAGAGACGACTACAGGCAGGAAACACACTCCTTTTCCCTAGATCACAGACAGCACCTGGCCAAGACACATGGTCGTGTGAATAAGGCCTAAATACTCTGAAAAAAGAAGTCATAGAGGTGGTAAAAAGAATAATAAAATATGCTACATTTGTTCTTTTGAAGCACAGGATTGATATGAGTTTAACTCGCACATAATATGATACAGTTTGAATACATTTTTTTCCAATTTAAAAGCACAATTAACTGCATGCCACAACATAATTCTCCTCACTATGTACTTAAAAGAAACTGCCCTACATAAAATGGTATAAAGAACATTTATTATAAACGTATATAGTTAAAAATATTAGGTTTCAAAGAATATTTCTGTTTTTGAGTCCAATTTGTTTATGCCACACACAGGGGGTAGAATTATAAAAATAAGTGTGTAAAAGTTAGAAAATGCCATGTTAGATAGACAAGAAGGACATCTATCATATATGCAAGCGCTTGTGCCAGTATATGATAAAGCCTCCTCCCCACCCACACCTGATGAGGGAGCTCCGGTCTCTCAATATATCCGGCATGGTGGCTGTGCCAGGCAGGCCTTGCCTTGGGATTCCACTGCAGGCGGTTATCTTTCAGCCATATCTATAGCCTGTAGATTCCTGTCTTAGGCTACATTCACATGATGTATGTCCACCGTACCGTAGTACGGCGGCATACATCGGCGCTGCAGAGAGGAGCAGAGGATAAGTGCAGCTCATCCCCGTTCCTCTCCATGGAAATATACAGCACATGGCGCCATATTCCATAGAAAGATAGGGCATGTCCTATCTTTCTACCGGCTACGGAGCAGTACGGTCATGTGAATGTAGCCTTATAAAGAGTGGGCACTTGGTATAGATGTGGCGTAAATGGTGAAATAGTTGCTGGTGATGTGCCAATAATTGCGATTATTTCAGGGTTTGCACTGAATGCAGAAGAGAGAAACAAATGAGGGGCACTAAACTTCACAAATCATCCCAGGTAACCCACTACTGTAGTTTTTAGTGCTGGACATGGAGGCTTGGAAATAGCATATGGAGGTGCTCAGCTTTAGAAATAACACATCTTTGGAACATGTACATATTGGAGTACAAGTGCTGGCAGGAATAGCACAAGAGACGGGGGAAGAAGATTCCCTTGTTGATAGCCAAAGCACCCTGAGGTCTGTTTCTCAGAGCAGGTGGAGGAGGATGAGGAGGAAGAGGAGGAGAATGTTTGCGAGACAGAAGGGGGGAGCATTGCTCAGTCCTTCACTGTTCAGCGTGTATGGGCAGAAGAAGAGGAGTTGGAGGAGGAGGAAATGGACAGTCAGGCCAGTGAGGGGAGTGAATTCTTGCGGGTTGGAACTCATATGGCAGATTTCATGCTAGGCTGCCTATCCCGTGACCCTCGCGTTCAAAGAATTTATTCCAGCACCGATTACTGGGTATTCACTCTCCTGGACCCACGGTACAAGCAAAATCTTTCCACTCTCATCCCTGGAGAGGAAAGGAGTGTGAGAATGCATGAATACCACCAGGCCAGGTGAACAAGATGAAACCAGTATTTTCACTTATGACAGCAGCGCTAGCGGAAGAGGGCCGTACTTCTGCGGGACAAGTAGACAAGGGAGAGTAGGCGAGCAGGCAGCTTGTCCAGCACGGCAGGTACGCTTTACAAAGGCCATTGCCAGTTTATGTCACACCAGCAAGACATTCACTGTCACCAGTCTCGGCAGATTAGGGCTGATCTTTACAGAACAGATGGTGAGGGCAGTACATAGATGACAATACCATCATCCCTAATGATCACACAGCTCCCTACACAACGACGGTTTCAAAGCTGGAATTTGTGGCAGAACTGGCGATGTACGCCTTGGAGGTTATTGCCTGCCCTGCGATAGTGTTGTTCTGAGCGGGTTTCCTTCTGTTTTTGTCAGGGTGCAGTGGGTGGCATCATCACGAAAGCGTACATGCTGGCGACTGACCAGCGTGACAGGTGACGCTTATCAAGATGAATAAAGCCTGGATTTTTAGGATTTCCATCTCCACCAGGGGGAAGAAGAACAACATAATAATGTATGCACTCCTCCTCCTATTTTACCTCCTTATCCTCATCTTTGACACCCAAAGCAGAGGAAGGAAATGGCTATTTTTTGCAGCCAACTGGCTCTAGGTATAGTACTCAATGTATTAATTTTTCTGGAGGCCACCTACCTGAGCTCTGGTTTGAAAAACTTTTTGGACTGCAACATACAGAGACATATCCAAAATTTAATTCGTATCATAGCAGTATCCAACTTCGTCTTTATAGGTGCTCCACGGTGTCTCCATTGATACTCCACACATCATTCCATAGCTGCTTCAAAGTCGTCCATTTATATAGATGCCCCTCCATAATCGCTACCTTATCAAACGAGCTGTGTCAGGCAGAATTTGGGTTTGTTTCATGGCTTCCACATCAAACTTGTTAACTTTGTCGCCAACCTGCTGTGTTATCCACCAAATATACTGGCACAAAACTTTATCATTTACCGATATTATTTCAACGCTTCTTGAGCATATGTTTACATTCCCCTCACCCCGCCATAACCAAAACTTATAAGAAACAGTACTACACTTGATGCTTATCAAAGGTTATTAGAAGTGTGTTTGTAGCCCCTGCCGCTTTGAAATTATATTTGTTAAAAGTAAACGCTTCTGGCCCCCAGGCCCATTTTTGGGTGGGGAGGAGCCGAGAGACAGGGGCTTGGACAGGCTTGGACTTGGCAGTGGACCGCCAGCTCTATCCCAAGATTAGGCAGCCTCAGAGGCATCCATGAATACTGCCCCTGCTGTTTCCTGTCCATTTCGCCTCCATGATCCTCCACAGCGTCCACCAATGTCTCCATGCGCAACTTTCAATTCTCTATACCCCAGACGCTGGAGCGTGAGAGGATATAGAGCACATAATTCCCTTATCAAACGAGCTGTGTCAGGCAGAATTTTCAGGTGTTTCACCAGATACATAATGGAACTCGGCGCATCTCTTGCCGCCATGCTGGAGACCTGAAGTTTCAATCATAGCAGCGCAATATGGATGCCCCATACTGTCACTCTTAATCATGGAAGTCGTCTCCATGGCTGCCTCCACATGTCGTCCCCTTATCAAACGAGCTGTGTCAGGCTCATTTTTCAGGTGTTTCACCAGATACGTTATGGAACTTGGTCACTATGTCGCCACCATGCTGTGTTATCGACTAAATATACCGTCAACTTTTTGTTCACATAGGAAATCATTCAGCGCTCCTTTGCTCACCCATTGGTTTGAAGCCTGAGTCCATTTGGGGTATGTCGCCATGCCACTCTCTAGCCTGCCGCTGCTGCCACTGCCTCTGCATGCCGTCTTCTATAGTGTCAGGGTCAATTATTGGATGTTTTAGATGCTATCTAGCCTCATTCGGTCACTCTGTCATCGCCATGCTGTTGCCCATAATTTTGGCATAATTAGGCGATTAGGCAGCCTCAGAGGCATCCATGCATACTGCCCTTGCTGTTTCCTGTCCATTTCCGTTGTGTTTCCATCATTTTCTGAGGTTTCAAGGTGTTTGGCCAAGCTTCCCTGTGCAGAGCCTTGGTCCCCTTGAAAAATGCTCGAGTCTCCCATTGACTTCAATGGGGTTTGTTATTCGAGACAAGCACTCGAGCATCAGGAAAAGTACGTCTCGAATAATGAGCACCCGAGCATTTTAGTGCTCGCTCATCTCTATCTACTCATGAAAGGTGAGAAATGCAAATTCTATAATTCTTATATATACTCTAATCAAGTCATGCATCAATGGAACTTCTTCTTGTCTTCTTTAAGGCTACAATTATTCATTTAGTTTTTCTGTACCAACTGAAACTAAGTAAAGAAATAAAGACTGACATAGGCTTAAAAATAACACAGTAAATGTCACAAAAAGTGCAACTTCAGCCTATGATGATAGTATACTACAGTTTACTGAATATTGTTTCTTTCACTTTACTAAATTTTAATGTTTCTATTTTATTATTCGGCAGTTATTGCCAGCTAAAACAGCAACAGTTAAAATGATGATCTGCCAAAATGAGCTGCATACTCTTTATAATCCATTGTTCTTCTATGATTGGGAAATGAAGGAAAGTTTTGAAGTCTGTTTGTCAGTGATCACATTTCAAAGCTCCAACTTAGACTCAGTTATGCAACTCTGTTTTACCTAGCACATGCAATTTTATTCTTGGCAGAATTGGCAGGAGTGAAAAAGCCACACATATAGAAGTCATCGCAGAGCTGATTCTCCTTTCCTTAGTGCTGTGAACCATCGCTTTACTAAATAATTCATCCAAAAAGGGCTCTACGATTACTAGACTACTAATGACTTGTACCAATTTTACATTTTGCATTGTAGATGCACATTCAGTACCCTAAATACAGCGTCATAGTCATTTTTCTATTTATTTATATGTCACTATGAATTTATGAAACACAATGGAGCAACATGATCATCAGCATCATCGGTTGTGTTGTAAGGGGTATAATTGGGTGCAAAGCTTGACCAGTTGTGGTCTGAGAAGTATATACGGGGTACAGTATCATTAGTTCTATTGTTAGAATTGATGAGCAGACTTATGCAGATTTCTATTAGTACAAATGTCTATTTTTGGAGCTCTGTTGCCCATCAGATTCATTAAAGTGGCATTGGTCCTTTAGTAAATTTTTCTGTCTAAGATTTTTTTTAAAAAAGTCTCAAAATGCATAAAAAGTCACAACACAGGGGACTGGAGTAACTATGAGTAACTATGAGACTTTTTTATAGGACTATAGATATGTCTATCAATCTGTATGTATGGCTATATATCTGTATGTCCATCTAATGTTACGTTTATCTATCTATATTTCCATCTATCTTTCTGTATTTCTATCTACAGTGGGTATGGAAAGTATTCCGACCCATTAAAATTTTTCCCTCATTGTTTCATTGCAGCCAATTGGTAAGATCAAAAAGTTATCTTATTTTTTTTATTAATGAACACTTTGCACCCCATCTTGACAGACAAAAACTGAAATGTAGGTATTTTTGCTAATTTATTAAAACCGAAATATAACATGGTCATAAATATTCAAATCCTTTTGCTCAGTATTGAGCAGTTTGAGTTAGTACAGCCATACCTTCTTGGGAAAATAAATTTTTCACACCTGGATTTGGAATAGATTTTCATCCAGGATATCTGTGTACATGGTCACATTCATCTCTTCTTCAATTGCAACCAGTTGTCCTAACCCTGCAGCTAAAAAAACACCACCATAGCATGATGCTTCCACCACCATCTTCCAGTTTTGGAATTGTATTTGGCAACTGATGAGCATTGACTAGTTTTCTCCACACCAAAATGTTCAATCTTTGTCTCATCAGACCAGGGAATCTTATTTATCATAGTCTGTAGGCAGGCTTTCGTATGTCTTGCACTGAGGAGAGGCTTCCGTCGGACTACTCTGCTATAAAAGCCCTAATTGGTGGAGGGTCGCAGTGACAGTTGGCTTTGTGGAACTTTCTCCCATCTCCCTACTACATATCTAAAGCTCAGCCATAGTGGTCTTGGGGCTCTTCTTTACCTCTCTCATTAAGCCTCTTCTCCCATGATTGCTTAGTTTGACTGGTTGCCAGGTTGAGGAAGAGTTGTGGTTGTCCCAACTTCTTCTATTGAAGGATAATTGAGGCCACTGAGCTCTTAGGAACCGTGAGTGCTGCAGAAATTCTTTTGTAATCTTGCCCAGAACTATGCCTTGCCACAATTCTTTCTCTGTGCTCCTCCGGCAGTTCCTTAGACCTCATGATTCTCATGTGCCCTGATATCAACTGTAAGCTGTGAGGTCTTATATAGACAGGTGTATGCCTTTTCTAATCAAGTCCAATCAATTTAATTAAACACAGATGGAGTCCAATAAAGAAGTAGAACCATCTCTCCAAAGGAAATGAAACAGGAAAAGGTGACGCTAAACATAAAATTTTATTTTATTAACAATATGAAACATCCAATGGTAATGCGTTTCGGGGTAAACCCTTCGTTAGACCAAAAACTACAAATAAAAGAATAATAAAATGAAAATAAAAAATATATATCCAATAGAGGTCCCTGGGTATAGAACAATCAAGGTGCCAAGAAGATATTCCAAACTACCAGAATGTAAGAGTACACAGATACAGAGTGCATCGAAAACTAATTTCAAAGACATACAAGGATACATAGAAACAGTTTTCAATACATAATGGAATAATACGGATTGGATCATGTGGTGCAGTACCACAGCCGATAAAATGTATATATAAAGTAGATAAAACTCTGATGTGTGCATAACTAAATGGATGGAAGACTAAATGAAAGGGTGACAGAGTATGAAAGGAGTAGGAACCAGAATATGGTAGGTGACTGATGGAGGGAGATGAGAACGATCGGTCAGAAGAACTTACGTTGATGAAGGCGCTGAGTGGCAGCACCTGATACTAGCGCACAGGGAAAATGAGCAGACGCCGGCTCTCATTTGGTGAATTAAAAGAACAAGGGCTGGGGGGCTTAATTGTCTGCAATTGTATATTTATGTATGGTGATATAAAGTATTAAACAAGTAAAAAAAGTAAAAAATATATATGAACAGTAAAAAACTGGGGATATACTGTAGTATGTATATGGGGATAGTATAGCGGGAAAAAGCAGGGGGGCAGGACAAAGAAGCATATAAACAATTATATATGTAAATGTAAATGTATAACTACATATATAAAATAGATAGATGGGGCGAAGTTAGTAAAATGATAATATGTAAAAAAAGTGTATAAAATTATAATGGGGAGCGAGTCTATCTGTATAAAAATTGATTTAGACAGTAACACAATAATACAGAAAATAACGTAATGACATAATGTATGGTAACATGATAATAATAATGACATAAGCAATGACATAAACATAAAAATAAAAATAAATTAAACACAAGAACCACCTGATATAGTACAACATAAAAATAATATAGAAAATATAGCTATAATATAGGAAATAGCTATATTTTTTATTTTCATTTAATTTCATTTTATTATTCTTTTATTTATAGTTTTAGGTCTGACGAAGGGTTTACCCCAAAACGAGTTACCAGGATGTTTTATATCTTTAATAAAATAAAATTTACTGATTCTACACCGTTATGGTCATTGATAAGAATTCCTTGTACATCTTGGATACAAGCGCACCCGTTTAGCCCCACCTTTTCCTGTTTCGTTTACCTCTACCCATGGTTCCCTCGGTTACCGGTTATTTGGAGAGCTTGGGAGCTGCTGCAGTAACGATCAAGATGCCTACCATTTGGTGGCAAGGGAATTGTCCCTTGAGTGGATATATATATATATTTGATATGTCGCAAACGCACAAGTGGCTACCAGATGAGCATCCATCTATACTCACCACATACGGTGCCCACTTGCCTTTACGTTATCACACGAGGTGCCATTTTCTTTGGTTGTTGTTTTTTGTTTTTCTCTTTTCTCCGAAGGAAATGAACAGTTAAATACGAGATAAATATAAGTGTCATAGCAAAGTAATATTTAAGTTTTTCTTGTTTAATAAATTATCTAAAATATGTAGATTTCTTGTTTTTCTATGAAGGTGGGATGCAGTGTGTAAATTAATTAGCAATAAAATAACTTTTTTGATCCTACTTATTGGCTGAAAAACTAAGAATGAACATTTTTAAAGTGGTCAGAATACTTTCTGTACACACTGTATTTATCTGTATGTCTATCTATCTATCTGTTTGTGTAAATAACAGAAAATGGTGGCACAGCAAATTATAGTGAAGAAAAGGAATTACTTCATTACTAGAGTGCTACGTTTCAGCCCCTTCAATCAGGAACCTTTCTCAAATTCATTTATAATGTTCATTTTTAGTTAATTTAAAAATTAATAAAATAGATATGCTATACATTACAAAAAAATTCTTTAGTTCTTTTTCACTCCAAAAGGAACTAAAAATGAAAAAATTCAAAAATGAAAACTAGCCCTATATGTCATGAGAAACATATTTATAAAGTATCACACAAAAAAGAAGTTATGGCCCTTGATTTGTAACCATATAAACAGCACATATACTGAGTACTATAAACAAAAATGATAACCTACACTTTCTAAGCTCTTTAGATGCGTGGAACAAACACTCATTAACAAAAACTCATGTAATCTTTGGCTGGGTTCATGCATTGCATTCACTCTGCAATCATATACAAGCGGTCCCCTACTTAAGAACACCTGACTTACAGGCGACCCCTAGTTACAAACGGACCTCTGGATTTTGGTAATATACTGTACTTTAGTCCTAGGCTACAATAAACAGCTATAACAGTTATACATGATGTCTGAAATGAAGCTTTAGTGTTAATCCTGCTTCTTAAGACAACCCAACATTTTTAAAATACAATTTTGACAGAGACCCAAAAAATTCTGGCTGGGCTACAATTATAAAGTATACAGTTCCGACTTACATACAAATTCAACTTAAGAACAAACCTACAGACCCTATCTTGTATGTAACACGGGGACTGCCTGTAGTGCTAAATGCGATTCAAAGATTGTCACATTTATAAAACGACTATAGATGAAAGCACTACTATTTTTAAAAAAAAGTGTTGTGAAATGCTATTTTACTTCAAAACCACACAGTCATTGAAATGAGTAAATGAGTGATATGAAAACTGTGCCGATCACACTGTTTTATTATAAAAACGCTACATGATTTTTACCAATGCCTTGTTCTCATCCGTAACTTCTGAGTTCACTATTATTTTCATTGCTTAAGAAAGCCTATGGTCATGGTTTACCAATTTCATTTCATCCAAATTTATCATTTGTACTGGATTAGTAGATTTAATTCCTCATGGAAATTAAAGACAATCTGGGTTTTTTTTAAATAAAGAATCCTAACAAAAAGAAAATACAATAACCTTAAAAAACATAAGTATCGGAATCTCTGCTTTTATAGTCAATGCTCAAAACTGAATAGATCACTGACATAGACAAAACCATTAACACCATGGAGCCCAGAGCTCCTCAGGCTAATTTGCATAATTTTTAAAGCCTTTTTCTTTTGTAAATACCAGGCCATAAGAAGCTTAAAAAAGAGCAGATCATGCCAGAGTGTATACAGCAGTATGACAGCAAGCGGAGAACTTGAATAACGGAGGCACTACCGCAACCCCTTATGAGCCTGCAGTTGATGTATGTCTTCAGAGACGGTATAGTGGTGAAGGAATGTCCATAGGGGTGGTGCTCAGCATATAAAGTGCAGACTCTTACATTTGAAAATTTTGGAACGTATTTGCAGATTTGCATCTGATGTATCTCAAAAATTCAGGTCTGGACCCCTGTGGCAATATGAAAAAGTTTAGAAGGCGTAACTCGAGAAACTTTTCTGGAACGTAAAAAGAAAAGACTCACTTGCCAAATGTATAACCCTCTAAGATAAATCAAACAAGTCCAACCACCCACTCCCCCCTTTAAAAAAACACACTACTGTGAATTGGTGGGACAGAAGATCTACAAGGAAGAAAGACTAGTTGAGTAGTATAAAAATGTTTTATCTCGACCACCAGCCATGATGCATGGGGACCGGTGCCACTAAGGAATTGTTATATTTTATTTTTTGGTACTTTCCATGGGAAATGATCATCTGTCAATTTAGAGAAGCTGTTATTTTTTTGTAAATAATGCAAATTCTGCTTGATTTTTGCAAAATGTGATCAATCTGGAAGCATTATATCTGAACTGTGGTGAACTTATTCCTGTGTGTGTCATAAACCAAATCCTCTGAATAACCACCACTAGCAATAGAAGTAACTAGAAGCTAACTTCACAGGTGGCAATTCTCTCTATATTCCGTCAAGTAATACAAACATGGCATTTGTGATATTTATGAAAGCATGACACTTTTGACCTCTTTGAATGTAAGAGGTTAAGGGCCAGGGTGATACTGATCACCTAATGATTAGCCTGAAGATGATGAGGATAACCTAAACATGCTCTGCTTGCTTGGAGGTCAAACACATTAAAGAACATAAGAATTATGATATATCAACACTACGTGTCTAACATGAAAACAGAAAAATAGAGGCATCACAAAATATTATTCTGTCTAACATGAAAACAGAAAAATAGAGGCATCACAAAATATTATTCTTAAGTGTAATTCTAAATCTTAAGTATTCTAAATCATTAGTATTTTCTTATCTTATTAACATTTCATGTCAATTTTATGAAAAATTCTGATTTCTATTTTACTAGTCAATTGTTAATACTCAACTCCTTGCTTGAAGAATGAGTGACCCTTGTGTGTGTTAGGTTCGTAATATGGACACATTATAGACCAAATTACAATTATGGCATATAAGTAACTGGGACTTCATGCTAATACCTTTTTCTCATGATCCACACATTTCATGTCATAGGAGTTAGGAAGTGGATAGCATGGACCAGCTGGATGAATGAGTATTGAATGAGTCAGGATAACCTTTAGCATTAAGTAAAGACGGTGGGAGATATCTCAATACTCTGTTGTTCTCTGTTGGTAGAATCTGAATCTCTAGTTTGTGTTGGATATATGAGGGATATATAGAGAAATCAAAAAACCTTACACTCTAGGTAGTGTTCGCTGTAGCCTATAAGAGGTTACCTAACACACGGCAGTACAATTTAAGACCACGGTGCAGAGTTAGATCCCAGAACATAATGGGGCAGATTTACTAAGAACAGTGCAGTGTGTACTGTACAGTTTGCCTGTGTATAGTGCAGAGGGATTCAGGATTTGTGGCGCCTGTTCTTCATGAATCTAGGACCCTCTGCACTGCTCCACCTCAAAGATATGGTTGCTCTAAATGATTTTCCATATTGAGAAATTTTAAGGGTCCTAACCACATGTATATACTGACTTGAAAATAAAGTAGCGAAGCAGCACACCTAAAAAAGGTATTACTTTATTCCACCATCATAAAAAGCAGCCTTTCTCCATCTCTATGAAGGCATTATGAAACCTCATAGCTTGATAATGCCTTCATAGAGAGCGTGAAACGTTGTTTTTTTATGATGGTGGAATAAAGAAATATCTTTTTTAAGGTGTGCTGCTTCGCTACTATATTTTTCTGGTGAACTTTTGATGCCTCTGGATCAGCCGCTTTTGAAGACTTTCAACTGTGATTTACCTACACAAGTGCTGCTCCAACTGTCTCATTTTCTCATATGTATGGTATACTGTATTCAAATTGGGGTGCAAGGTGCGGGGGTTTCTGGTGGGTGGGGGGGTGGGTTGGTTTTGGGGGGGGGGTGGGGTTTTTTGTGGGGGGGGGGGGTGTGGGGGGTTTTTTTTGGGGGGGGGGGGTGGGGGTGGGTTTCCTCTTGGTGGGGGTGGGGGGGGGGGGGGGGGGGGGGGGGGGTGGGGGGGGGGATACGCAAATATTGGAACCACTATGGGATCATGGTAACACTATAGTTAATTCTAACATTTATTAAAAAATTTGTGTGCAATTTTTGTGAAAAAACTCAAAACATATTTCTGTAAACCTAAGGAGAACCTAACCATTAGCATATTTTGTACAAGTCATTAGTAAAATCATTAGTTGCTGGGAGCAGGGGTTTCGCTAGGTCAAAAGATCTGGGGCACATGCAGATTTACAGGGCTGTAATGACAAGACCATGTTTCTACATTAGAGCGATAATAGTCAGTGTCCTTCTGCTGGTGACCACGCACAAATCGACTTTGGAACATGTACATATTGGAGTACAAGTGCTGGCAGGAATAGCATGAAACGGGCACAAAACGGGCCGTCACCTCGTGTGGGCTCCTGTTATACCCTCTTCTCCCGCAGCGAAGACTTTTAAGCGCATTGGAATAAAGAGTGAATATTTTATACAAACGGAGAGTGCCAACTCTCTTCCTTGTACTCCAATATGTACATATTTCAGGGTTTGCACAGCAGAAATCTGGTGTAGAAACCAAAAGTCTTATGGTATGCAAGGCTTATCAAACCATTGGCTGATAAATTATTAATTTGAATGATGAAGTTTAAGACTGATTAATCTAGGTTTGTACTTAAAACGACATAAAAGTGTTTTACATCTAAAACCTCATGCACACGGCATGGCTCGGTCACAGAAAAGCCCAACACAGTGAGGGGCATTTATTAATTTGGGCACAAGGTAACACTGGAACCGTGCTATATTTTTCAGTGGGATGTAGGTTTGTGGCACAAACGATAAATGAATATGTGCATGGACTAAAAGTTTTAGACTTCCCTAGACTTGTTTTTAGCTGCTCTCTTTTTGCACCCAAAAAAGTCGAGTGTCGGAAAACACCAATATTGTGGCACCAATATAAAGGCACAAGAAAGGAAAAAAAAACACCATCAGTTTTCGATTTGAAAAGCCATAATAAATGACCCCTAGTGTGCTTGCTGCACTGTGACTGGTTGCCATAGACCTCTATGGGGTTCATATCCGGCTGCAAATTGTGCAGCTAGATCAGAGAAGTATAGTCATGTGTGTGTGGCTTCATGTAGGATTTAATTGGTGCAAAATACACCAGTTACTCCAATCCCCTGTTGATGTATGTGAGATTAGAGATGAGCGAACACACTCGTCCGAGCTTGATGCTCGTTTGAGCAGTAGCGTACTCGTAACTGCTTGTTGCTCGGACAAATACTTCGCCAGCTCAAGAAAATGGCATCTCCCACCGTTTTGATTTTTGGGGGCCAGAAACAGAGCCAATCACAAGCCAGGAGACTCTGCTCTCCACCCAGCATGACGTGGTACCCTTACACGTCGATAGCAGTGGTTGGCTGGCCTGATCAGGTGACCCTGAATAGACTAGCCCCTGCCTGTGCTGCTCGCATCATTCTCTGTCTGGATGCCGTTAGGGAGAGAGCTGCTGCTGCAGGGATAGCGTTAGGCTATTATATTAGCTCACTGTTAGGCAGGAGTGAGTCTACAAGAACCCAACAGCCCTTGTTTGGGCTAGAATAGCGCTATATTTTTTTTTTTTTTTGTTTGCTTGTTGCTGGCCTTGCTGGCACTAGTAGTGCAGCTAGTACCATATTGTGACGAATTTGCAGGGAGACTTGCGAACATTATATTTAGCTCTTAGTGACACACTTATCCATCTCAAACACCTAAGTGGGACAATTTATTAAGGGTTTGACTGAATTAGGCATAGTCTGCAGATTTTTTTTTACTTTCATTTTTTTTTTCAAAACTAAATGCAGGGGCAAAAGCACATTGATGTATTAAGTGCATTGCTTTTAAAGAAAGCTTCTTTTTCCCCAGGTCCATGTTCTGCAAAATTGTAGGTTGCTAAACTGTAAGGCAATTTAGCAACCTCAAAACTGATTTTAAGGTTCCCCTCCAAAAGCAAATAAAAAGCTACATATAACTTTTACATCTTTACTGGAGTACATATCATACTATACTTTTATTAACAAGCTGAAACATTACTATAGACACTGAATTATAAAATACTTCAATTTTTGGGAAAACTATAACAATGTATCAGTTACTGGAATGTTAGACACATAAATTATCATCAATTTCCTGGTTTATCCAAGTTTCCTCCTCTCTTCCTTTCACTATATATAGTAAATAGTATAGTATACTAAATCATCATGTATCAGTGGTGAAAATTAGGATAATTTTAATATGATGGAAGTGGTGTCATGCAAATCCTTCTTAATGGTACTTTTCCAATATGTTAAACCCATTATACAGATATTCTTTGGCCTATTTATGCAAATAAAGTGGGACTGTCCTGTTGGCAAAATCTCTAACTGGAGAAACTATGTATGTAGTAACAAAGTCTTAATCTGGTAAGTTCAATATGCTTATTGTCTCTTTTATTCACTATATGTATGATAGCTACTTTATACACATGGTACTAACATGGCCATTTAAAACAATGGATGGGGTATTTCATCTGCAACATTGGAGTTTCAATTTAAAATAATAAAGCATCTATAAAGTAAATTCAGGGAAAACTAGATACATTTTTATTGCCTTAAATGTTGTTTTATTTACTTTTTAATGGAGCTGAAAAAAATAGTTGACTAAGGATTATCTCATCTTTTTATTAGAATTCTTAATACAGACCTTTGCCTCATGACTTGGCCATGGTATTTTAATTGACCCATTAAATGTCCCATTCATTTTCCCATTGAGTTATAATAAGACCATGTATTGTAGCGTACGAGTAGTTTGAATTGTAAAGGAAAATGTGAAAGATTGTGGCACACAGAAGCAAGCATTACAAGGATGGAGTCCACACAATATAAAGAAATTTGAAGTCTTTCATGTACATAATAATCATCGACTACATTAATTTCATTAAAGAAATTTGTAGCAGCACTCGGAAATATAAATATTCTCAGGTGCACTTCCCAGACACGCAAAGTTCCTCCAAGATATACAGTAAATAAAAGAAAATGGCAGCACTATGAAATTCAAGGTGAAAAAAAGTACTGATTATTTCCAACATGTGTCAAGCTACGTTTTTGGCTCCTAAAGCCTGGTGCTTTTCTTGAGGAAGGCTCCATGCTTAAGGAGCGAAATGTGCTTAGCATATGTTGGAATAAATCAGATTTTTTTTCACCTTGAATCTTAGAATGCTGCCTTTTCTTTTTACATATTACACTCACCGTCCACTTTATTAGGTTACACCATGCATAGTAACTGGGTTGGACTCCCTTTGCCTTCAGAACTGCCTCAATCTTGGGCATAGATTCAAACAGGTTGCCTGGAAGCATTCCTCAGAGATCTGGTGACTCTGGAGGCCATTTGAGTACAGTGAACTCATTGTCATGTTCAAGGAAACCAGTCTGAGATGATTCCAGCTTTATGACATGGCGCATTATCCTGCTGAAAGTAGCAATCAGAGTTGTTGGTACATTGGTCATAAAGGGATGGACATGGTCAGCAACAATGCTCAGGTAAGCTGTGACGTTGCAACAATGCTCAATGGTACAAGGGGGCAAAGAGTGCCAAGAAAATATTCCCACACCTGACACCACCCCCACAGCCTGAACCGTTGATACAAGGCAGGATGGATCCATGCTTCATGTTGTTGACGCCAAATTCTGACCCTACCATCCGAATGTCGCAGCAGAAATCACGACTCAGGCAACGTTTTTCCAGTCTTCTACTGTCCAATTTCGATGAGCTTGTGCAAATTGTAGCTCAGTTTCTGTCTTAGCTGAAAGGAGTGGCCCCGGTGTGGTCTTTGCTGGCTGTAGCTCATCTGCCTCAAAGTTTGACGTACTGTGCGTTCAGAGATGTCTTCGCCTACCTTGGTTGTAACGGGTGGCATTTGAGTCACTGTGCCTTTCTATCAGCTCAAACCAGTTGCCCATTCCTCTGACCTCTGGCATCAACCAACCACAGAACTACCGCTCACTGAATTTTTTCTTTTTCGGACCATTCTAGAGATGGTTGTCGTGAAAATCCAGTAGATCAGCAGTTTCTGAAATACTCAGACCAGCCCTTCTGGCACCAAAACCATGCCACGTTCAAAAGACACTGATAGAAATTAAGTGTTTAACGAGCAGAGCAGTTGGACAGGTGTACCTAATAAAGTGGCCGGTGAGTGTATATATTTAATGATTATAAGTAATGATGAGAGAGCCCAAAGTACACAATTTGGGTTCATATCATATTTGGCGGGTTCACCACCAACAAACTCAGATATCAATGTGTTCGGGAAAAAGTGCCAAGCTGCTTGACTTACTAAAACAACCAATCAAGCAGCTTACATTCCCTTAGCAACCACAGGCATGTCCTTTTAGCCATGTGTAAGACTGGTGAGCTTGGACATTTGACATGGCAGTATAAGAGAGGGGTCAAATGTTAAAGCGCCATTTAGGAAAAGGAGCCAGTTAGCAAAAGATTGCTACTCATCATAGGGGCAGTCAGCTAGGCAAGGACTTCTGAAAAAGCAGAAATTGCCCTTGTTAGGTGTATAAAAGGCTTGTATTAATAGAGATAGGTGGAAATCTGATAAAATTATACAGGATTATACAGCAATACTTGCAAAGATACCATGCTTGCAAAGTTGCCGCTGTCAGTTAATAGTATGCAGTTTTAAGTAAATAAAGTGTTGTTGTCAGTGAGACTAGCACACACAAATATGTGCCTCAGAAAAGTGTTAATGTTAATGGTGTCCCTAATGATGTCACTAATATTCGGCATGTCAATCCGTCTAATGCAGCCAGACATTTTATACAGCATCGTGATAGAGATCTATCCGTTTTTTCTTTCTGCGGATTAGAAAGGGTTAAACTCAACCATAGGGGTGGTGATCTTAGAAAAAAGTTACTTAATTGGGAGGATTTTGGAACCTTAGTAAGGTTTGCATATATCCCAAAGGAATTAATGTTAGAAATGACTTGCTAGTGAATTATTAGTAGTTGTTTCTTTTTATATGAACTTCACTATGATGTTTTTATTTTTCTTTTTTGTACCGGAATTTGTATAATAACAGTGTTGAAAGTTCGAGGTAAACTCACCTGTTTGATTGAGATCTCATTTCCGGTGAACAAACTACAAGTGTATGCTATGTCTTGTACACATTATCTATGACTAAGGACTGTAAAGGTCAGAAACGCGTCAGATTTCTTATCCATTGTATTTGTAACCGCTGTTTTTCCATGGCATAATGAAGCAGAATCTTTTACTCAAGCAACGGTGAGTGCGGACCTCATCCTTTTCAAGTTTGTGTTTATTTGGGAGAAGAAAGGCGTTCCGAAGGTCACCGCACCGGGAGTCGAGCAGGTCTGTGAATGTGTGTTAACATATAACTATAGTTTGAACAAATTAGTACCGCCGTTTTTGGGTTGCCAAGTCTGGGTTTTACCTAACAGTTTAACTGCCGCAGGTAAGCTGTATGGGGAGGGCTTAGATTTTGTGCCTTTTTACTATCCTAAACCTACATGTAAAGTATAGGTAACAAGGCAGACACTGAGACACTTTCAGTAATTTTCTTAGACTTACTTTTTCATTCTTATTCAATACATCATGTGTGTACTAGGCCATCACCAAGAGAAACATTCATTGTATATGAGCAATGTTATACAGATCAAGGAGTTGAAACGACCTTTGTCAAGCAGATCTGAATATATCAGTAAGAGGCATGGTGGCTACTGGTACGTCATATGGTACAGGAAGATGTTAAAGCTCACCAGTTATACGTGCAGAGACAACCATAAAATTGACTTAGGGGTCATGAACATTTTATAATTTATGGTCAAGTTTAAGGTAGATTATTGGCATTTGTAAAAGCTATACATATAATTCCAAATTAGTTTTCTACTGCAAATGATGACCATAAAGCATCATTGGTACTTTTTTGTACATTGCATTCAAAGGGTTTTCAGGACAGATACAGTACATTATTTTCTAATTTGAAGGGTAACTACAATCTTATGCTTTGATTAACAAATCTGCATCCAAAATTGGATGGGAGTATGAAGCCAGCTGAGATGGCTGTTCTATGTATGGTCTGTATGGTGATAGTTATGGAAACAATGTATCACAGTGTTAGGAATTTCAGCAATCCTGCCCACCTTTTGACTTTTATCAGTAGACAATAGTGTAGGAATCAGAAGTAATGAATTTTTATATCTTCATTATGTTTTGAAAGTAAACAAAGTGCCAGCCCCTTTGTTCACATTACAGGCAATTAGAGAGATAAATATTATACATATAGAGGCGTCAAATGGCCCCCTACATAATATGTTGAGGACAGAGACATGGATGTTTCTTTTTAATAAGAATTTATCCTGTTATAACCCACATTAGTCATTTACTGACTACAGTGTATCATTCACACTACTGTTTAACCAATTAAGTTCATTATAAATGCATACAGGTGAGATATCAGATTAGTGACTATTTTATGTTAGTATTTTTGTTATTTTCAATAACAAAGTGACAATCTGAAATGTTCATTATCTACTATGTTCTTATTCAAATTATTATTATTAATATTGTCATTCACATAATTTGGAATTGGAATGAGTCACAACCCTTCCTGTAAAATGAGTTGTTTGTGAAGTACTGAGTAGATGAACATGGCTTTCGTCAAAGAACATGGACTCTCTTTGTCCCAAAGCTAGTCTATCAATGGACAGTCATCACCCTTTATTAACAAGGACTTTATGTGATGAGTGGTTCTATGTTCCATAAAATGGAATGCAATAAATGCGCTGTGAAAGTACATAGTAATAACATCAGAATATGTATATTTTTGAAAGTATTTTGAAGACATCCATTCTTTTTGCACTTTAAAAAAAAGAGAATTGAGAAACACCATCTCATTTGAAGTTGTGGGCTCTTTTTGGAATAGGGTTACTTCCAAGGCCTAAATTGTTCTGTAGGTTGCAATGTCTACTGGAGGGTCCTGTCTGCTCTTCACAACAATATACCGTGCACACATGTTGATCTACCTGATTTTTCTCTTGTTTACTACTCCACTCTGGTTTCCTACTTTACTTATTAGTGTTATTTTATTCAATTTCTAATACAACATGCTTTATTATTGTAAATCCGTTTTTTCTTCTCTTGAATAAAAAAATAGCATTTTAAAAAGTTGTATTTTCTTTGTACTAAATGCAAAACATTGATATCAATTGTCATTGAAATGGTAAGTTTCATACATAAAGTAATATGTACTTTGTCCTCATTGTATGTTACAAATTTTTTGGGGCTCTCTTTCAGTCTAGCTTTTATTAGCTGAACCCTGAAATAAATTAGAATATTATCATTGTTCTTCAGTAAAATAAAAAAATGTGTATTTTTAATTTCTTTTAATAAAATAATCAGAAAAATATTATATTAAAGCTGTTTGAGCTAGTTATTGAGGTTCACTACTTTTAGTGATATATTCCTCTACAGCGGCCATTTTGACCAAGCAAACCAAACAGAAGCCATTTTGGAGATCAAGCAGACTTTTTAGTTTTAGCCGGGGTGCTTTTGACCTATGTAGAGCCTTCGAAATGACTGGAGACTTCATCCAGTGTGAAAGTGTTTATAAATCACTTTGTTTTCACTCCTCTCTGCTTGAAGGCCATGTTGTGACTTATACAGTGGCAACACAAGGCCAAGTATAAACATTCTGCCTCGGAGAAGACAGTGCACAATTTATTAACTTTTTCGGAAAATGTCCTGGAAAATTCATTATGGCCAATAGCATTGCAGTATCCTATCTTCTTGTCACACCCCCCCTATGCTGATGAATCAGTATTTGATATATGCGGCTGAGGGCTAATAAAGAATGGAGATTCTACACTTACTAGGAGACTGGTGTGTCTTTGTTTAGTTTTGTTCAAACTAGCCAAACGCATGGTAACATGCAAAAAACATGCATTAAAAAAAGCATTACAAATGGAACGTGCGATCCCTTCTCCATAGTGTACCTGCACAAGCTTGTATAACCAGGTACAATGTGGGCAAACAGCTGGCACATAAGTGAGAAAGCTCTGATGATGAAAAAGGGGGAGGCACCTGGCAGGGTAGAACTGCAGTAGATGGTGGTGGAATAAGAAAATGAAGTGGGAAACAGGAGCACTTTTATATAATTAGCATATTTTTAGGGGGGAGGTGGTGACAAAACCTGTGATAGATTCCTTTTAATCCACATATATTGCAATTACATACACTTAAAGACCTTAACATGTATATACTTTGGGGTGCGTCATGCGGAGTAGGGGGCAGAATAGTGGAAAATCCTGGCTCTGCGCCAGGAATTGCTACTAAATCTCACCTTGTACACCTGTAATTGCATACAGGCTGTGATAAATCCACCCCCCCCCCATTTTGTATGATATATACACATTCCTCTTTTAACCACATCCTAAGCACACGTCTCAAATATTAAATATTCTACAAGTATCCACCATACAAGTGTACACTATTCTTCACATCCAGATGTTCGGCGCACATCTCCGAACTTAGCGGGAGACACGCGCGAACACCTGTAAAGTGAAGAATAGTGTTTTTTTAATGTATTCTTACAATTAAAACATCTGGAAACATGTGTTAAGTGTTAAAGAACAGTGTAAACACTGTTCTTCACTGTCTTTTATTAATTTAATGCTCGAACTCGAGCCGGCGAGATACTCGTCCGAGTAACGAGCCAGTCCGAGTATGCTAATACTCGACCGAGCAGTATACTCGGACGAGTATACTCGCTCATCTCTAATTTTGACTCTTTACTTGCACATATGCACATTGAAAAGTTGTATTGTATATTCATTTTACATGCATAAACAAATTAGTGGGAGGCATAGGTTCCAAATGTATACAAACCGATTACTTTATTCATTTTACATGCAAATTCAGATTACTCAGTTATATACACATGCATTACATTTATATACAACCTTCATGAACATTTACATATTCTACATGAATACACATATATATTCAGATTTTATTCACACTAAATACTACCTATACATAAACATTCCAAATACAACCTTACACTACATACACATCTACATTCCACATGCATACATATTAGACACAGATATATACAGTACATTCATACTCAAGAAAAAGACAATACTTACCTTTCTTCCACAATGGATTTTGTAGCTTATGCCTTCACTGTTGGGCAGTAGTTAACTCAATTATAGTAGATGTTTAGCTGGGGAGTAGAGGGTCAAAGCAACAGCTGAAGGAGGGGGTTAAACAATGAGATTGAAAAGATGAAGGGGGGACATGGAAGTAAGTATATGGGGGGATATATCACATAAGTATACAGATGGGGGGCAGGGGTTAAAACATTGAAGTAACCAGCTAGGGATTGAGGATCACAGGATTGAGCAGCTGGATGTGGACACAGGTGGAAAAGGAAGTGGACAAGTAAATAATATTCAAGAAAGAGATACTAATGAGGTTAGGAGGGAGAGGCTGAGTACAGTAGAGATGAGGAAGTAGCTTGCAGGAAACTGTTGCATAACCTTCCTTTCTTCTGGCTCTGTTCTATTTCCTGTGTCTCTCTTTCACCCTCTCCTTCCTGTCACTGCAGACTGTATAACAATTTCATCAGAACAGTTATGGAGAGTGAGTTAGACAGGATTGTGAGTATAGTGAGGAGCCTGTTGTGAAGCAAGAGTGCTAGCTGTATTTAAGTGTGCAGTTTGCTTAGAGTGCTCACTATCTTCATTAATCTGGCACCCCCTAAATTGCTTGAAAGTGTGGACCAATTTTTGGTGCACTTTGTTAATGCTGCAAAATTGTGGCACAGACAGAATTGTAGTGCACGTCGCAAACTCCAACACGCCCCTTTAGGTGCACATTTTTTCTGTCTTGTTGGATACAGTGCAGCCGTGACACAAAATTGGCGCAGACATTTTATAAATACATTTGCAAGCAGTTTGATTGTTCTTTTCAGTGCAAAGTCAAACAGAAAACTGTCTCAAACACTTTAGTGTCTCTAACCATACATATCCCAATTCATCCACTCTTGTTGATCACAACAAATAAAATGACATTGTTTTTTCCTGACTAACAAGTAAAATACAAGTGCCAGAGACAACACACATGAATCCAACTGTTTCTGAACAGAATCTACATCTGACTGTAATGGCTCGCTGGAAATTATGGTATAACCAGTTAAACAGCTGCAACGACTGTCCATCTGTGCAAAGTGCATCAAAATAAGTGTATGGAAGATTTATGTCTCGTGTCACATACAATCTAAGAAAGAATCCTTTATCCCGAGTGCTTTTTTATTGAAATATGTCAGATCTGGACTAACCTCAATGTGACAATTGTTTTGTTTATTGATGCCTCATTATTTCTAAGATAAAATTGGAAGAAAAATATAGTGCATTAATAAGAATAATTTAATAAATAATTAAAATTGAAATAGCACAAACACGATTTCATGTTTACTTCTGCAACTTATAAACAAATGTAAATTATGAGATTTTGCAACAGCTAAAGTGTTACTTAAAATGCTTTTCAATTTATCATGCAATTTAGATCAATTTTAGTTTAAAAAAAGAAAGCAATGAGCACCTGGTAAAGCAAGAACAAAAATCTGCTGCATTTTTAAGACAAATGTAGCCAAACCATCTATTAATATAGTAATATGTGCAGCCATTATGGAGCTTATTTACTAAGGTCCCGCGACGGCATTTCCGCCTAGTTTTCCAATGTTTTCACACTGGGGATTGACGGACGATCTGAGAATATTGAGAAGAGAGCAAGAGACATAAGTTCTTGATGGAAAACTATGGTCTCTTCAAACAACTGGACAGTGGGGATGACAGGTTCTGTACTCCTACTTATCTCACATTGATGAAGCCTAAAAATAGGTCATGAATATCTACATCCTTTCCACAATTATTAACCATGCTGTAATGGCCATCTATACTACCAAAAGAGCATCGAGCATGGATGTTCAGTTTTAAACAGTGAATACTTGAGAACGATAATAAGTAATTCCATAATTATATGACCTTGAGGAAAAACCAAAAATACATGGTTATCTAGAATTTTACACAGACTATCAATACAAAGGTAATGTTTATATGTTGGTGTCATATAGAATGCAATGCTTGAAAAAGCATATTTCACTTAAATTAAAACAAAATATTGTATATAATATCAGTCCAAACACATATTTTTCAATAACACAATGCAGAAGTTTAGGAAGCAGTAAACTTTGGCTTCACTTGCTTTAACAAAAAATGATGAGGTTATAACTGACATTTTATAATTTTCAGTTAGATATTTGGAGATAGACAAACAATGCCTTAATGTAATGCAAAGGAATGTATTTTGAACATGAGTATTGGCTTAAGGGACTATATTATGTTTTTGTGCCAAGAAATAAAAAACACAGTCGATCTTCTGCCAGAGGCATGGGAAGAAATATGATTCAAGCCTTACCGGAATTGAGGGTGAATGAAATTATTATAATACCTTTATGAAAAAACTAAATAGTATTTCATTTTATTGTCGGTTTCATGGATAAATTTGGCTAGAGGCCTGCCTGGTATTAAAATACAAACTTGAGAAATGTGTATTGTTTTATGGATTATTTCACACCAAATATTTCTTTAGTCTGAGAGAAGAGGTGTAGTTGTTTTCTCCACCCTCAACTTTTATTGTACAACAACATTAAGTTAACTAAAAAATCAAAAATGTGAATTGAACAAAAATTTTGACTTGAAGTTGAGCTTACATAAAAGAAAATATATTTACCACAACTTCACTTATTTTGTTGTACTTTGGTTAGGATTTTTGAAAATTAACAGCTTGTAGAACTTTCCTTGAACTTCGAACAAACTATTGGTTCTGGTACCTGAACTTGAACCAAATCCCAATTGATAGGGGTTTGAAATCAATAGGGACCCAAAATATATAACAAAAAATGGCTGTAAAATTAAGGTAATAAGGTGTAAAAGGATGGAAAATGGGAGTAATAACAGGGCAAATGGGGTGAGGAATGTGTAATGAGGACACTAGATAGAGCAAGTAGAGAACCTTTTTTTTACCAGCAAGCGGATATTGCACATTCGGTATTTATCAGAGTATGATTTGCTCCCAGTGAGCTGGACAGATCTCTAAGAGTGTAAGTATTTTAACTCTTGCTAGTTCAGAGAAAAGTTTGCATAGAGAGGGGTGAGGTAATTTCAATCAGAAGTCCAGCCAATAGAGCACTGCAACTCAGACTGCCGACTGCAATCAACCAGATGAAATTCAATTAAATGAAATGTTCTCAGCTTGCTAAAACAAACTGTGGAAGACCCTGACACAGATGTAACACAAGGTACTTAAAATAATAACATAAAATAAAAAATCTAAATAAATCAATACATAAAAAAAATAAAAAAAAATTGGTATGGGTATACATACACAGGTACTGTCACTGCACTATAAAACGGTATGAGTATACATACAGTTAATATCACTGCATTATAAAAACAGTATAAGTATACACATGCAGCTCGTGTTACTCGCAGTAACTGCTACTTCGCAATTAATGTCACTGCACTATAAGGTGGTATGTGAATACACATGCAGTTACTGTCTCTGCACTAAAAGACAGTATTAGTCAATGGCAGATCTTCATATAGGCGGCATGGGTCGGAGCGTGGGGCTTTTTTTGTTTCCAAAGGACAGCTGTGGACACCTGTGGACATTTCTATAAAGAGGGTCTCTCCTGTAGACATTTCTGTAAAGGGGGCTCTGCTGTAAACATTTCACTATAAGGGGGTCAGTGTGGGATGCTTTGTTGTTGTTGGGTGGAGTAGATTAGGCCTCGAGGCACAAGGTTGGGAGGGGAGGGGGCTAGTCACATCAACAGCACATGGGACACTTAATAAGCCACTGGTAGGATTATACACACAGTTACTGTCAGTATTATAGTAGTTATATTCATGTACATAGGAGGCAGTAGTATAGTAGGTCTTTTCTTTGTCATAGGAGCAGTACCGTATTTTATTAGTTATATTCTTGTACATAGGGGCAGTATTATAGTAGTTATACTCATGTACATAGGAGGCAGTAGTATAGTATAGTAGTATCTTTTTTTATATTCTTTTATGTAGGTAACAGTATTTAGAAGTCATATTCTTATAAATAGAAGCCATAGTATAGTATTACAGAATGCATACCGGGTGCAGGTTACGGAACGCATGCATTTCAATGAAAACACATGCTATCAGGCTATGAACCACCCCGGGTTGTTTGCATTCTCTTTGTAAAATAAATGGAAATGCCATGCGTATCTGCATCCTCCCATATTAAATTCAAGTAACTTCACATCCAAACAGTTTGTAGTTCTTTGGGCCACATTTAGATGATGCATTTTAGATGTGTTTTCATTGGCTTTTGAAACACAGTGCAAGTACATCAAGAATAAAACATCTTTTACATGCATTTTCTCACTCCAAAATGAATGTGTTTCATGACTGCTGCCTGCAGACTTGACTGATGACTGGTGCCTGTGTATAGAGAGAGAAGAAGGAGCACAGACATTTGAAGGGTTGTGCAGCAGCCATTGGGCACAGGCTGCTCTTCATATATAGGAAGAGCCTCTGTTTCTGGGTTGACTGTCAAATAATCCAGTGATGTCACATCAGCTCCTTGTCCATGACAGTTGGACAGCCAAGAAAGAGCAATGTAGAGTCTCTGCACTCTCAGAGATTGTGTGAAGTGCTTTGTCAGCAATTCACCACAGAACAGTGGCCAGATGGGTCTGGCAGTGCTAAATCTACCTGATTATGTACTTTAAGACACAGACACTTTTTAGCAAGACTTTTTCTTCTTTCTAAGAAGTGTAACTTATAGTCCTATAAGTAGAGTAGGTATGCATTCAGAAAAACAATTGCATCACACCAAAGGGCAGGGCTGGGTTTTTGTAACCTTAGACACATTTGTATTACTTCAAACCAATGATTAATTGGCTTTCTTCTCCACAGAATATATCAGTGTGATCCTTCCCTAATAAACCAAGATCCCTTGCTGCGCAGGGCATAAGACGTGTCTAAAAACATAATAAATGCAGTCCAGATAAGTCAGTAATAAGTCAGTTTTTTGGCGGTGAATCTGCTCCAAGCTTAAAGTGTAATACAAATTCAGAGCACCAGTTTGTTTAGAGAACCACACCTGCATAGGGGAATTATTTACTTACAGAAAACCCTGCAGTCCATTTGGATACATTAAATAGACCTCTAGGTATGGCCTTCATCCATATAAACTGCTAAGGAGACTGCATTAACACATAAACTACGGTAATACTCTCTCTGCAGTCACTGGGATCACAACGTTGGAGAACATTATGTGATTAGTCATATAAGCCATATTTTTTTATGTTTCAGGAATTCTAAATGAATGTTCTGTTTTGCCACTGGGGTGATTTAAATGTAGTCAAGTGACAACTTGTGAAATTAAAACAATCTGTATCCAACATTTTTCCTGTGAACATTTTCCCTGTGAACCTAGAGTTGGGCCGGTATCCAATAAGATGTTCTCTATTGTCAAGTCCATTAACAAACTTCAGACCATAGGAAATGTTACTTTATCTGCTGTATTTAAAGGGAACAGAAGACAGTTTTTAGTGACATTATTTACTTACGTGAGAGGATATTCTCCTTGTGGGAATATCCACCAATCTATCATTTATCACCTATCTACATGGTGTACATAATTTTATTTATGGCAAGGAGGTTTGGCTTCACTAACTTCTTATAGTATCTTGAATGTTTACTAAACCGTTAATACACTAATGCGATGTATTAAATGGATGATTTTTGGACTATTTCATCATTACGTGTGTGTTTTAGGAGGCTGTACATGTTTGTTGCGTCTACTGGGACATTTTATCTAACTTTCTGCATACCATTTGCCTTGAAATTGCCTTTGTTGCAATTGTTCTTGCAATATAAATGGAAAAATTATTTACTAGTGCTATAAAAATTAAGGGAAAGTTGGTTGGGGCTTTATAAATTTAAAGAGTCATGTTAATGACCCTATAGAACTCTGCTTTATATCTCCAATAGGCTTGATTAAAAATCAGCTTATTAACCCCTTACATGTGCAGCACAGAACATTGCTAATTAACTCTCAGTGCCGTACATATATGATATAGAGCCACTAGAAGTCCAGCACATCACTGGAACTGAAAAGGCACTGTCAGCCATAAGAGGTCAACTGTAGCTAACAGCTGACACCTCAATATAACAACCACAAAGAAAGAGTGATCTGATTGCAACTTTTAACCCATTTAGTGCAGCAGTCAACTGAGTACCTGCAACAGGCAAGATCTTACAATCTCTAGCTCAGCCTATGTCTCTTTATTGGCTGACTGTTAGAATACCCGGCAATACATCAGTATTGCCGGAAATTGTCATGAACAAGCAATTTGATCAAAGTAAGACTAATAAAACAGACCTGTACAATTAAATTAAGTCATTAATGAACCCATACGATCAACACTGTAAAAAAAATAAGTAAAAATTGGAAAAAGTATTATTTTTACATATCTCGTCCCACAGAAGATGCAATAAAAAGTAACTAAAGAAATATATCTACTCCAGAATGATACTGGTATAAAGTACAATGTGTCCCACAAAATTCAAGCCCTAAACCAGCTCCATAGAAAAAAAAATAAAAGTGTTATACCTCTTGAAAGATGTCAATGCAAAAACTATTGGTTTTTTCCAAACCTTAAGATTTATTCTGCAAATTTAGTAAAATATAAGAAAAAATGATATCGTGTATATGGTAAATATAGTATTGCTGGTATTATAACATTATAATGTCATAAATCAATTGCCATCAATTGTCAAAAATCAATAAAAAAAGTTAACAATTTTTCACTAAAAAAGGCATTGTCATCCCAAAGTAGCGTAATGGAAGAAAAAGAGCTCTTACATGGGCATATTAAGAGAAAAACTAATATTTCATATCTAACAAGAGTGTAAAAACTGCTTAATCCTATATGGAAAAACTGGGTGCAGGGTCCTCCATCACTCCAGCAGTAAAAATAGTATATTTTTCAAAGATCAATAAAAACAAAAATCCCTCAAAAAGTAAATTCTGAAATCTCCTTGAAAATCCATAAAATTGCTGTTCAATTTGTAAGCCATCTTACATTGTCATAAAATATAGACATTTTAAAAATATTACGATGGCTTACCGTATTTTTTGGCCTATAAGGCTCACCGGACTATAAGGCGCACCTCTAATAAATACCTGCTAAGACATCTAGGTTCATATATAAGGCGTAATGGAATATAAGGTGCAGGATCAAATGCAGTACCTAAAAATGACCAGCAATTCAAGCCAGCTACACTTCCCGGAGGTATGGCTGCTGGGGGTTAATGCAGGGTGATGCAGCAAGGGTTAAGCGGTCTCCCTCTGCCCCTTCTCCTTCCTTCCCAGGCAGGGTGTTATTCCTGTGGGGTTCCCTGTGGCTCCTTCTCTTTCCCCTGTTACAGGGCTGTCAGGTATGGGGGATTGTTTACTGATGATGATGATTGCCTCGTGGTCGGCAATATGGCAGCTCCGGTCTCTCCGTGCTAGGGGAGGGCAGGATGGGCACAATGTTAGTTGTGGTGCCAAGGCACTTCAGGAGCCAGGGACCCTGTGTACAGTGTGGGAAGGTGCAGGAAATTTCTGGGGATGGAGCTATTAAACACTGGTAAATGTACAGTACATCTTGTCTGTAGTACATTTCTGTATAAGTTCATATATAAGGCGCACTGGCCTATAAGGCGCACCTTTGATTTCTGAGAAAATTAAAGGATTTTTGGTGTGCCTTATAGGCCGAAAAATACGGTATATTGTTAAAAAGAATCAATGAAAAAAATTATTGAAAAACATAAAGAACAGCTGCATGCTTCTGACAAATGTTTATATGTAAAATCAACATAAAGTTACAAAATTACATTTTTTTGTTTATTTCTAAACATAGGTTATAGAAATTTTGACAATTAATGCAGAAAATCCACCACGTAATACAGTAACATTAAAGTGAATGTGATTTGGAAAAAAATCATATATACAATGTGTTATAAAATAAAATAATGATCATTTTACTTTTCTTGTGCTTTCTCACAGATTTTTGCATGTTTTTTTCCCACATTGAAGTTTATTGGAGAGTGAAAACCTGCATCATTGTGCAGTTTCCATGCAGAATTCTCAGTCAAAAGGGATGGGAAAAAAGAGGAAAAAAATGCATGAGGAAAATCTGTATATAAAAATGCAGATATTTGATGCAGATTTTGCACATGACAATCTTTAACATGTGCAGATAGACTAACACACAATTTTTTACCTATATTTTAAAACCAAAATAAGAAGAAAGTGGATTTATCAAATGTGTCTGTGTCTGATATTTATGCCTACTCTGTAAAGGAGCACTTTTGTGAGATATTTTTAAAACGTTGAATTTCATAAATTAGGAAAAACATCTGGATTCCTAAGTTAAATAAGGTGAGCTTGGCTAAAAATTCATGCGTTGCTTACTTTTGAAAATTCTCAAAAAAGTCTCAAAAAAAGATGGTACAAATACATACTGGAGCCAAAAAAGTTGCAAAAAAAGATGATAAATGTTTTAAGCTAGCATTTGCGATTATTTCATGGCTCCTACGCCACTGATGAGGCCCTGATATATACCCCCCATTGTATAGGGAAAAAAAATAGCAAAACTTGGAAATGCAATGGAGCATAAACGCTATCATAGGGCTATCATACCTCGGCACCGGGATAAAAATCTGATGTATCAATATTTGGTCTATATTTACATTCAGACGTGATAAAAGAAACAAACATCTATGTTATTAGCAAATTTTAGTGGCAAAAACAAAAATCAATGGGGGAGATTCATCTTTTCACTTTGTCTAGCTACTTTTTTGTCTAGTTTATCAGTCTAATTTGTCTTAGGTGGATTCTCCTTGTATTCTCTTGTTTCCTTAATTTCGATTTATTGACTTGTTATTACAAAGGATAAAGTTTATGAAGTAAAAATCATGGCTCTTAGCATACTACTTTTTTGGGTCCTTCTTTAACAAAGGGCAATGTGAACAATAAGCAGGTTATTACCCTCATTACTTAAGGGATAGCTGACAAGAAAAAAAAACATGATGAATACACAATTTTGGACCTGACCTTCTATTTCCAATGAACCAAAAAAAAAAAACGACCTTTTAAACTAAATAAACTTCTCCATGTCACAGAGCAGTATTGCCTTGTGCCAAGATTAAAGACACTTTCTGGGAAGTCAGGAAAAAAAATATTCTTTATAAATGACAGGCCAACAGAAAAAGCATTTATTAACATTTGGTTAAAAGCAAATGTATCCCACCCTCTTTTGTGGCCCAGCCAAGTGTGACCCTTTTTTCATATGGTAGTCTGGAGATATTCACAACAATAACCTGTCTATAAGGTCTAACCTGTAGGCTGGGAACAAGAATATGTCTGTTTTCTCAGTATTTAATTTCTACCACAGAGCCCTAACATGAGACAGTAAATTTTCTACCAAAGGCCAGTTCAGAATGGGAGTATTTGTGCTATTTGTGTCCAATACTGGTTGGAACAAAATCAAAATTCTTGTTTTGTTCCCACTGATTTAATTCTCATCTTCTGCTTGTTCTTAGGAAATAAATATGGTTGGGAGCACTCTCCAGGGCTAGGAGGCATGAAGGTCTCTGAGACAAGCTGGTGGGAACAAGATTCCAACTTTATAAATATGAATTATTGTTAGTATTTATTTCATGGTAAATTTAAACATAGCAACTTGAAAGCGCACAACTATGATGAATGCAACTATGTCAATTTACCAGATGGAATTCAGCACAGATTAAAATAAATGGTTGGCATATTAAACAGAGTTATTCTGTATTTTACCATCTACATAATTTAGAGAAATTCAATTGATTTGAAAAATGTTTCATAAAAAAGTCCTACCATTGGAATTTCTTAGAGTTCATAAGTTTAGTTAGTGAGAGGTAAATATAGATTTAGGAATATATTTTCTATTTAAAATTCTATCTACATTTTCAGGCCTGTTATTAAATGAAAGAGATTTTTTTCTGTACTTTGATTTTGACCATTCATAATTACATTACATTACAGGAAAGAGTTTTACTCTGCTTGAGGCTACCCCAAGTTATAAGGTAGACAAGGATAAAGAGCAAAACACAGAGTTTACAAGCAACAATAGAATCCAAGCAACAAATTCCAGCCCATTCCTGTTTCACAAACTGGGCCCATGTCAAAATTCTAATATGGCAGTTTTTTGGAATAAAAAAGAATATAAAACTACAATTTCTGACCCATGCCATAGAAATTGAGACTTTTCAGCCTTTTTGGCATATGTTTGCCTTTTAAAAAGAGTGTGTACTGCAGATTGGGGAACAGGTCAGATCAGGACTGGGACACCTTATCCAGGAAAACTTGATATAACCTTCACCTGTAAAGTGGCACAGATAATGGCTGAACTCTACACCAGCCCACGAGTGGCATAGAATTCTGTCACACAAGTGCAGCACCATAATCACTAAGGTCAGAACCTCTTTGGAACTCTGGCATGTTGCATACCTACTGTACACAGACTTTATACATTGGCTTCTTTTTGATGCAGTTTTTTGTAAACCCAGAAGTAGGTTCAGCTGGAAGTACATGTACTTCCTTAATTTAGATTTATTTAGAATCCTCTTTTGACTCTTTTGTATGTACAGGCGATCCCCTACTGAGGAACACTCGACTTACATATGACCCCTAGTTACAAACGGACCTCTGGATATTGGTAATTTATTGCACTTTAGTCCCAGAATACAATAATCAGCTATAACAGTCATCACAGGTGTCTGTAATGAAGCTTTATTGTTAATCCTGATTCTTATGACAACCCAACATTTTTAAAATCCAATTGTCACAGAGGCCAAAAAAGTTCTGGATGGGATTACAATGATAAAATATACAGTTCTGACTTACATACAAATTCAACTTAAGAACAAACCTACATACCCTATCTTGTATGTAACCCAAGGACTGCCTGTATAAAATTTGTATGAGAAAATGCCATCCAAGCAGCAGCATTTGTGAAACCACCCTAATAAATAATGAGTGGACCCTTAAAATAATTTCCACTGGTGGTCCCAATGATCTCCTGTTTTACATTTGAATATAAGACTATTTTATTTTGGTTGCTGTATTATGAACAAATGGTTTATTTTAATTAACTATTGAATTCACAGGACACACAGGAGCAAAGAGAAAACCTAAACCCCATCAATTCATGCCAGAAAATAGGACTTTTACTGTATTCAGAAACTATATATACATAGATGTTTTCATTGTGTCTTTTCTAACCAAAAAGCAGTAATGTTATTTATTCGAGTGTGTAATTATGTGCAGGCCAAACAGCCAGTATATAAGCAAATGGAGAAACTCAGCTGCACATTATTGTTTACTACACTGTAGTAAATGTCTGCAGTATGTATAAAAGGAATAAACTGATATGATTATTTATGCCAACCATGAGTTGTATAGATATGTGTCCACATGTCTACATTTCTCATACAGTAAATGTTATTCCTATGTTTAATCTGATAAACAGATGGCACGAGAGCCTTTAGAATTCAGAAGGTAGGAGGTCCACATGAATCATAGAGCGACATAGAAACATTTCTCATGTGCAGAGATGAAGTAGGGAAAATGTTTCACTGTATAGTAAAAATCACCTCCCGTACCAATAATAGGGCAGTTTAGCGGTCTTTAAAAGGGGCAAAAAATAATGAGTTGAATGAGGTAAAATAAAACTACCCCAGTTTTTCACATTTGAGAGTGCTGCCATTTTTATGCAATATTTAACCTATTGGACTTTATCTGGGAAAAGAATTAGGGATGGCACCCTGATAACCTTATATGAACCCGGACTGTGCTGCTTTTTGTTTCTGTTATACAGTATACAGGTAGTCCCTGACTCACAAATGTATCCAAGTTACAGATGGGCCTCACAGGCCTCTGTGACCTCTGATAAAGTATACTTGTTCTGTATATTCAATCTAACAACAAACCTATAGGCCCTATCTGATTTCTAACCCTGGACTGCCTGTATATATACATATATGTGTCCTGTAACAGTTAAATTGAAACAACGATAAAGCAAGTATATGAAAACAACGTGAAATGCTTACGTGCATGTTCCTACTTATATGTAATGGTGTTAAACAAAGGCCTCACAAAGATCTTCTTAAAGTGATTTTCCAGCTGACTTTAAAAACATCATTAGATCAGAACATAGTGAGAACTAACCAAGCTTACATATTTCAATTCTTGCCACATTACAAGTGGTAATATTTTGTTTGTGTCCACAGCCAATCACTGGCTGATTATGTACAGGGAGATCCTGAGGCCAGACCACATGTGACCACAAAATGAAATGCCACTACTCTCGGTCTGGCAAAGACTAAAATGGCAAAGACAGTTCTAAAGTCTTATTCATGTCGAAGGTGAGTTTTTTTAGTTTTCCAAGTGCCAGTTTTCTGTCAGACTTTGCACATTCTCTAGTGGAAACTGTTTGCACAGGTATTTAAGAAGTTTCTGCACCACTATTGTGTCGCATGCAACCATTTTGTGGTGCAGCTGCACAAGGCATCATGCAACACAAATTCCGGTGCTCAGTCGGACCGTGCGCCAGAGTTAACATGCAAAGTCTGTCGCACGCCCAATGATAAAGGTGCACCACAAAAAAGTTGGTGAACTCTGTCGGGCAAGTTCAGGTCAGATTCATGATTTCTGGTGCACGTTTTTAATGAATCTGGCGCACCGAGCATTATACATGGGCAGAGCACTTTTAGTGCAGTTTTCTACATTCTTAGTAAATGTTCCCTCATGTATTCTTGCACTTTCCAGATGAAGCGGGAGAGATTTATTATGTCTTCTCTGCCAGGAAACTGGTGTATAAGATACATAATTCTCCCCATTTCCACCACTTCATTGGAGTATTCTGCTTTGCACATCATTTGAGCATGATGGGGTGGAGAATAGGCCAGACAGGAGGCAGGCAGGAGACTATAGTTCAAATATTCTCTAGGACAGACTTGGTCTAAACATGGCCGAGATTGCACCAGGATCACTAAGAGGCACCTGGATCTACTAAGTACTTATGAGATGCTGAGGGGAATTTAAGACTGGCTTATGAAATGCTAATCTTAATAAATTCCCTCAAGTGTGTTTGAAACCCAAAACTATTCCAAAAATGTTAAGATCCAAAATGTTGTATTCATGGCATTTTCTCTGATGCAGTACAATGTTTAAGTAACAACTACCTTGAATTAATATTCGTGTTCTGGTTGGATCACAGATGTTAAAAAGCTTCCAGCCTAGCAGGCTTGTAATACAATTTAACTTTGTGGATTGTCTATATACTGCTTTGAACTTACCTAAATCTTACTAAAGGATCTTGTGTATGATCGTGCATGTTTAGATGGCCTATGGTCAAAAACTAATTTCCATATTAAAACATATATAAACAGAAATAACACCCGAAACACTGTGATTTTTGTTTTCTAACAGAAATAGATATGGGTGGGAGGGAATTGTAATTGTAATTCAATAGATGTGATATGTCATGTTTTGTTTTTGTATTTGGATTAAATAAACATTAAAAATAAAAGGAGGACAATCACATTTATGGAATATCTGGAATTGGAGATAACTCAATCATTGGGCAGGATTGATTATAAGGTGGGATCTTACTTGAGTTAAAGCAGTACAGTGATTTATGTTTTTTGTCTGTCAGATTTTTTTAAAGTGGCTTAGACAGCCTGATAAATGTTATGTCTGCAGCGGATCTGCAGGTTTTTGGTTAAAACGTTGAAGCAACTTCCTAGATTTTTCTTATGCTGCTGAGGGTTCGAAGTGATTTTGCCCCTCAAGTTTTGAAAAGTCACACTTCAGAAATATCTGGCTTCACATATAAGTATAGAGTAAATTGTGTGAAAAGTGAAATGTAAAGTGGGTTGGCAAAAAGTCTCAAAATAGGAGACAATTGTGTGACACTTTGAAAACAAAAAACTATTGAAACTTTAATAGTATACCCTCACTAAGTTAAATTCAGGGGGCATTGCTAACTGGCAGTGATGATAGGTTGAGATGGCAGTTGGGTGGTTAGCAATGGCCCAAAAATTGTCATCCCAGAACAAGTATTGGGACAGGTTTAGAAGCCTTCCTGACAGGCATAATAGAAGAACATATGTGCCTCAGAGTTTATAAGAGAGTACATGAACATCTAGAAGTTATGGTTCTTTGAAGGTTGTAATCAATACTGAAAAACTATAGAACGAAGACAGATGATAACGGCACTACCAGCAACTATTATAAGTAGATCAATATATGGCACATCCACGAGGTAGCTCCTAAGCAGGTGTCGTGTCTCAATGTAGCATAGTTCATATGTAGAAAAACAAAGTTATTCTGGAAAGGACGGCACTCACCAATATCCTGTTTCAAACTTCTTCCACTTTATTGCAGAACAAGTAATAGTCACAAAACAAACGGATAAGCAAGGGAGGGAGTGGCCAAAACCAGAAGCAGATGTCCCTATCTAATGTGTAGTGGTCATGCAGAGTTACTGCAGACTTGACTCCCAATTAAATGAGTTGAGTCCAGTAACGCCACATAGCCAACATTTGCAGAGCCAAAAAATGTCTGAAAATGGTCGAAAACAAGGTATATTTATCAATGCATAAATCAAATGGGATCCCATCCATTCCTTCCTCATAGTGGAATCAAAGAATAAATGATTACCCAGACCTCTTTGTACCCGTGGGATTTTCAGAAGTCAGACAGCAGGTATATGAATGAGTACAAGTGACTCTTAGCCAACAGGTGAGAATGGAGTCCTATAATAAAGTTCTTGTTGGTTTAGTTGGAGACCAGACATCTGCTTCCTCTTCAATGCCAGAGTACTTGTATTTCAATGGTTTGCTCCTTTCTTCTTTGTACACATAGCGTGTTTCCTTTTCAATTGAAATATAATTTTGAAACTGAAATAGTAATGTGAGTAAACAGATAAACAAAAGAGGCCATGAGGCAGCTGTCAGAAATGAATGCAAGGTGCTGTTCAAAAAACAAAGAGGCCAGTCAAACATGCAGGAGTTGAGATTAACCCATCAAATACCTTTATTTGAGTAAAAGGTAAAAAAAAACTTAAAGTAAAAAGCTACAATTAAAACAAAGGAAATAAGGAAATTTGTGATCTTAACGTAGAATGCAGTTTAATCTCAATCTATGGTTGAAAACTAAAAAAACAAAAGGTTGATATATAATTACCACTTGTACTTAGTTTGAGCAATTCCCCAGTATCCCTCCTCCATGCATGAATGGTCACAGTCATACATAAAAAAGGAGGAGGGAAGACACTTAGGTCAAAAAACACAGGTTAGTAAGTGTGTGCTGCCCCTATAACTAGAATGTAGAGGTCGACTCTGAATAGTAGAAATTATTTTATTATTTTTTCAATAGCGGACAACGCGTTTCAAGGACGTATTGTCCTCTTCATCAGGTCCTTTAACATAATACACTATTTACATCATTACCCCCCTCTCCAATTTGTTTAATGTCTTTTTAGTGTATTATGTTAAAGGACCTGATGAAGAGGACAATACGTCCTTGAAATGCGTCATCCGCTATTGAAAAAATAATAAAATAATTTCTACTATTCAGAGTCCACCTCTCCATTCTAGTCATAGGGGTAGCGCGCACTTACTAACCTGTGTTTTTTGACCTAAGTGTCTTCCCTCCTTCTTTGCATTGGATCACAGGATCTCCTTTGTGCCACAGGGTATCTGCAGCCCCCCACACCTTTCTCTCCCCCCACACCTCTCTCTAAACCACAGACCCCTCTACTTGCAATAGATCAGACAATCACTTTAGGCCCATGTGTCTCCCTCTTTTCCTAATACATAGAAAAGGACACACTGGGCTGAAAAGGTTGCAGAATAAAAGATGCCTAAGGTTAAATAGGATAAAAAATTTAATAATCCCATGTAGGGAAATTGTGTTTGCTACAGTATACAACACAACCACATCAACATTATATATATTAAATAATTTCTTTGTATTCTTTCAGTGACCAAGGACCCACTAGTAGGAACCCAAACAGTTCCTACATTCAGGGCCAGATTATAAGGGGATAACTGGGAGCGTGCCCTGGGGCCCCCACCAAATGTGAGTGATTTAGTGGTCCCACCAAATCTCCCACATATATTTGAATCAGGCTTCCCACCAAAATGTGGGCGATTCAGGCGCTGCATGACAGTGTCAATTATAGCTACTTCTTTAATAAACACACTTCAGTAAATATTTGTTCATGAAGTTGCATATATAGCATTTAAGCATTGTATTCTCATGATATAAAGGAATTGCCAAACAATCAATGGCTGAGGTTGTTTACACCCCCATACCACTATATAGTGTATACCCAGAAGTCTGTGGGATATAGATCCTTATTTTTATTATATGTGACTGGTAAATTTTGACTGTATTTGCACAAGCAATACATTGTACTTGAAATTTCTGCAAGTAATAATCTGATTTCTCTAAATGCAGCATCCACATTCGCATCTGTAATTTACATAAATTAGACGCAGATAAAAAATCCTTATTTTATAATGCAACGTAGGAGTGAGCTGTATTTGAAGATTGACTACAAGTAGATATGTTGAGCCATGCACATTCCCCCCAAATGGAGACTATTTTCTCATAAAAGCATATCTGCAACATGCAATTGTTTTTCTCAAATTCAGAATGAATGGGGGCTAAAGTACATTGAATTTACTATCTAAGTGTATCAAATAAGGTTAGAGAACATTTTATTTACTCGCTTCTAAGTAGTAGTTCTTGTATTTTTATCCATGGTAATAGCTGTAGAATAACGTCACATAAATTACCAATATTAATGCTATAACTGTTCTAATGTCCTCTCTCTAAATTTTAAGAACACAAAACAAAATACATAAAATTTAGCGTAAGCAAAAACCAGGTGAAATGCCATCACTCTTTGGAAATAGTAATTATGTTTTTCCATTACATTTGAAAAAATTATCCTCTACTTAGGAAATAATAGGAAATATTGCACAGATTTGGTTATTTTATCTCAAATTTTATAGCAACCCACATAGACAAAGTAACAACTGCAAAATCAGCGGATAATCCTCCTGTACAATAACATCAGTGTCCCTAAAGGAAAGTCTGCATATTAGATCATAAAAATAATGTTGTAATATGTTGACATTTACATGAAATAAATTTATGACTTGGTAACGTTGTAGGTTATTTGGAAAGGATTTTCAGAATGCAGATTGAAAACACTTCAGCTAATCCTGCTCCACAAGTAATAGATTTGTAGCCAATGTGGATTACTTGTACTTACCAGAATCTGATATACAAGTGGTAGGAGCATAACATTCTTATGGCTCTCACAGTCACTTCCTCATGTTTGGTATTCAATCATAATATCCTGTTTATCTGTTTATCTAATAAGTCCTGATCATTAACCACTTAATGACTTTTGTATTTGTGTTTCCATTTTTCACTCCCCATACCTTTTATATTTGCCCATATACAGAGTTATAAGGCTTGTCTCTGTGTAACAAATTGTACTTGCTATTGACAGTTTTAAATATTCATGTGCCATGTACTTGGAATGGAAATCATTGAATTACAAGAATTATTTCCATTTTTCTGTGGGTTCTCTATTTACAATCTCACCTTTGCTTAATAACAACTGTCCTTTATTCTTGGTTGGTACAATCACTGTGATACCAAATTAATATAGGTATTATTAGTTTTAATAAAAGATTTTAAAAAAATTAAAACCTTTGTACCTTTTGTAAAACCTTTTTGTGTTGCTATGTTCTGACTGCCAGAAACTTTTTCATCGTCAGTGTATGGAGTTGTGTTAAGTGTCATTTTGCTGGGCAAGATGATATATTTCATTGCAAACCTTTTGAATCTCTTTTTATTCAATCTTTATGAATTCAAAATGGTGAAATAGTGGTAGTATGACATTTATATATTTTCTGTTACAGAGTTCACTGGCGGGAATAACCGCTTTTATAATTGTGATAGACTGGGCACTTAGGGACACATGGATAATTAAATGTTTATGATTTTTTTTTTTTATTAGTGGGTGAATTAAACTTTTAGGTTTTATATACCTATATTCTCGAGTATAAGCCGACCCAAGTATAAGCCAGCGCCCTATTTCTACACAAAAAACCTGGTAAAACCTATTTTTTTTCCTCAAGTATAAGCCGAGCTTTGGTTTTCAGCACATTTTTTGTGCTGAAAAAACTAGGCTTATACTCAAGTATAAAATTAATTATTTTTACTTATTTATTTGCTATTTTTTAGATTCTCAAGGGGCTTTGAAACCGAGTTTGATCACTCCTACCATATCTGCAATACTACAGCATAGCAATTTTTACAGTTTTGCTAGTGATCTCTAAACATCTGCCTTTGCAACTCTACATTTCAGGATGAATGAGAGTCGGAGCTGGCATAGAACAGATCACTTGCCCATTATAGCCTTACATTTGAGGGGGGGGGGCAGCAATTGAACCAAGAAGGTGGCATGCTAGGTAAAGTATATGCATTCATGGAAAAACTGTCTTATATATGAGCTGAAAGACAAAAGTAAACTTTGTTTTTAATTTTTTATAATATAATAATAATGGTGGCCCAGATTTAAAAAAAGTGAAGCAGGCTGCACTAGGTTCCTTTCTTTTCAAACTGAAGCAGTCATATTTAATATTCTGGGCCAATTTGTTTGGTAAAACATCCATAAAAATCTTTTTTTTACATCGCAAATTTTGGTGGAAATAATAATTTCACTCCGCCAAGTTTCCACCTGAGACCTGTTGAGCTTTTAAACCTTTTTTGAAATAAATTCACAGAAAAACATGCCAAAAGCAAACTGCTCAAAAATGTGTGACTTTTTGCACTAAATTAAGATAAGTAATTGAAAAATCTTGCCAAAGTGTGTTGATAATTCGCACACCAGAATTTAGTTCCACTGGGAAATTTAAACCCTATATGGAGATTTTTCTAGATAAGTTTTTCATATTTTCTTCTCTGAATGTAAACAAGAAGGATCTTATTCACTCTGGAAAATAAAATTTATGTTTGCAATCAATCAGTTCTTGTAACATAGGCATGACATTTGCTGTACAATTGTACTGGGAAACTGGATTCAGATGCCTATTTCTTATATTTCATCATCCAGCCAAACAATAACTCAGTCTAGGATGATGAAGGACAATCTCACCCAACCAGTCATTATCTGTTATTTGGAAAGTCTTTGCTTTGTTGATTCCTTCACTATTTGCATCTTTTTCAATGTTCACCTTTTCCATGAGGCATGGTGTTAAATATGGTTCTAAAGTCACATTGATCAACTAAATAGAAAAACAAATCATGGCCTGCATCAACTCTACATATGTACTCAAGGCACCACCTGTTGACATAAAGGCACCTGCCAACGCAAAAAGTTACAGGTACGTTGCATATTGAATTAAATATTAAAATACACTGTTGGGATTTATTTAAACACAATATGCTCAAAAGTAGTTTATTCTAACTTCTTTTTAATTTTTACAGATCCTGGTAATTTTTGCTGTTGCAGTCCTCTAAGCATCTGTTTAGTAACAGTGAATAATGGCAAGGCCAAGATCCGAATGCCAATGCAGAATTTGTGTGTTTGTTCCAAGCCAATATATTCATTTCTTATTGAATGAATTCCACACACATCGCACCACAGAAAAGAAGGAACCTAAGAGACCTATCAAAGGACAGAGCACTTCCCAGCAGCAGGATGGAGGAGCTTGGGAATATGAACTTCAGTCCATTTCACTTGGCATTATATGAAGCTTTATCAAATTTCTGTATTCGTCATTTCTCATCTTTCTATCTTTCACTTTACCAGTAAATATTATGCTGTGTCTTAAAGCAAGTTAGATTTCCTCCATAATTCTTTTCATTCTGCACTTCAAAAGGAAATTAAAGATTCCTCCTAAATCATGCAGAGATTGGACAAATGATAATAGAGGATGTATTTTAAAGGGAGCATTTTCTAATGCTTTTTTAGTGATTCTTTCTATTGCTAGTAAATGGTGCAATTCCAGCTACTGGAGTCTTTGACATATTTTAAGTTTAGATCCAGCTAAAGTGAAAATCAACTCTTTAAATTTTTGTATCCCCAAATGCAGAATTTAATTTAGTGGACTCTCTGAAAAACTACTGTGCTGCTTGAAGAGGAAACAGAGTGAGGCGGAGGCAACTGGAGGCAAGGAGTTCTGTCCGATGTTCCTGGGAAAAGGCAGAATGTGAGCCAAAACACTTTCCTGTTTTTTGCTTTTTAACTATTGTACATTTTTTCATTATTTTATGTCCCGACCTGGACACAGCTAAAATTAGCATTATTCTATTGTATATTATGTCATTTATAGTAATTGTACTATACACATTTTCATGTGCTTTCTGAAAAACACACCTTTCAGTTGTAAGCTGAAATAAGAATAATACACTGCAATATAGAAGTTCTTCAAGGCAGTACCTTCTATCCAAATCAAATTGAACTAAAGAAATCAAGTAAAACATTTAACAGGGTTTAAAAAAAGTGCTTGGTCAAATGCTATTGAAAGTTAAGGGTAGTAAGAAATAGATAATACAAAGTTTAAGCCAACAAATAATTGTTGGAGACTATTCAACATTCTCATCCTATCTAAATAAAAACCGCCAATAAAGAACTTGCAATAAAGAATCTGCTCAGACGTACAGTACTATCAACAAACAAAGCAGATGTTTGTAAAGCTGCCCAAAACTAGAAATGTTCTTGGAATTATGGTTTTTAGGAAGAACCAAAAAAAGGGAGGGGGCCGAACTGCTCTGAAAGTGGAAAGTTCTAAAAATTTCAAGAACTTTAGTTTTTATTGTGTTTTGTTTAAAATGTAGTTGGGCATCATTGTGGCTCAGTTGTTATTGTTGTCCTATTGACCACATCAGCATACAATAGGCACATCTACTGAAAAAGTGCAAACTGCACCATGTTATGCCTATGCATGCAGAGTGCGCCAGGTGTGAAAAAAGCTGATATCATTGGAGCCCTGTTCTTGGCCGACAATTCTTCTGGTTAAAAGGCCCTGGAGTAAAAACTACAATAACATTCAAATTTCTCCCTTTATACTTTTTAGTTCCTGGATGCTGATATGATTGAAATTTTTAACATAACAACAGCAAGGAGCAATAAGTTACTTTTTTTAAATTACCGTGTTGGCACTTTGGATCAATAGTTTTGTGGATTTTGGCCACTTGGCCTCTAAAAGGTTCTCCATGACTGTTCTAGTGATGTTATGAGGCCTAGAACTTATGTGCGTTTTTTTCTCATTTTTATGGAAATCTAATTTTTTCTTCTCAAATCAGCTTTCAAGTGAATTTAAATGCCTAAAAACAGCAAAACCCCATAAAATACACCACTAAAGAAACTAAACACCCCTCTACGTATGTAAAACAACTTATAAATCTATTAACTTTTAAGTGTTCCACGGGACTGATCTTTTAGAAACTTTTGAATTTTTTGGGAAAATACAAGGCCAAAAATTACAATTTTGCTAATGAATTAAATGCTGAAATGCTCTGCAAAGTTTTCATGCCAATTCCTCCCGAGTGTACCCATACTCTAACTGTGTGGTAAACTGCTTTATGGGCAGATGGCAGGGGATGGAATAAAAGCAGGCCATTTACAGCAGATTATGATTACCACATTGTACAGGCTATAACATTTCATAGCCCCCAGTTATGTCCTCTGCATCCCCAGTAATGTCCTCCGCACACCCCACATAATGTTTTCCATACAGCCCCAGTATGTCCTCCATACAGCCCACAGTAATGTCACCACAGAACCTTATCAGTGTGCCCCACACAGCCCTAAGCAATGTGCCCCACACGCCCCCCAGCAATGTGCCCCACACAGCCTCCGAATGGGCCCACAAAGCCCCCGCCAATGTTCCCAACATAGCCCCGATCAGGCCACACAGGCCCCCATCAATGGCCTTACACAGCTTTCAGACTAGCCCCTAAAGCCCCCAGAAATGTGCCACCTGTCCACAGCAATGCCCCCACAAGCTCGGCCTCCAAGCAAGGCCCCCACTGCCCCCCCATATGTGCCCACACAGCCTTAGCATATGCTCTCACAGCCCCCCCAGCATGTGCCCTACAAGCCCCCCGAGCAATTGCCCCACACAAGCCTCCCAGCAATGTGTCCTTACATAGCCTCTCAGCACAGCCCCACACAGCCTCCCCAGGCAATGTGCCCCACACAGCCCCCATCAGTATCCCACAACGCCCCAGCATATGCATCACACTGCCCCCCAGTAATGTGCCCCACACACGCCCCAGCAATGTACCTCCCACACACAGTCCTTAATAAAAAGTAATTATACTCACCTCAGTCTTCCCTTCCTCTCACTTGACAGCTGGGGACACTGCCTAGCTCCCGGAGCTTTAGTGAGCGTCACTGTCTCTTGCTCTCTTTAGTGGAGAATGGAACGATGCCTCCATTCTCCACTACAGTTCTCAACACTATCCACGGCCCTGGGTACACAGATAGTGATGAGGTGAGGGAGATGCCCGGACAGCAGGACAAGTGTCCTGCTGATCTGGGGAGAGCGTGGGCTCTAGGCAAAAGATCCCGGCTCATGGGAGCAAAGATCTGTCCCTTTATTTAGAGACTTTTTCTGAAATAGAAGCATTAGTAGCCTTGTTAAACCCTTGTAACCAGTACCCATTTGCCAACAAGTTAGTACCTCTTTGAGCATACAAAGGTTGTTGGCAATAGGCTAAAATCCACTGCAGTACCTTTCCACAGCCAACCAAAATAAACAGGTGCAGCCACATTTAACATAGTTTTATTTTTTTATTTAGTAACATACACTTTCAAGGCTTTGGCTATTAACTCTTTAAGGTTTAAGCCTCTATCCATTTTTCATTTAGATATGTCCCTCCTGCATTCCACTTCACTTTTTTATTTTTCCATCTACCCAAGCGAATGAGGGCTTGGTATGTGTGGAAACAGTTTACTCCTAGGCAGCATTAATACGATTTTATTTATTACATAATATAATTTCTGGTGTATGTACTAGAAATCTGGAAAAAAATGATGCTATGAATTTCAGATGTGCTAAAATGTAAGGGGGTGGATATAATTATATAATCTGTATTTATATAGCGCCAACATATTCCAGCGGAGCACTTTACAAATCATAATGGGGCAGTTACAAATATAATATTACATTACAGAGTACAAACAGTCATATGGAACAATAGAAGTGAGGGGTCCCTGCCCGCAAAGGCTACAGTCTGTGAGAATTGTTAATATTTACATGCAGAATTATATCAAGATGAATTAATAAGATCACTCACACTGATGTAGAATGGGAAGAATGGTTAGTAGCCGGTAGGATTGTGAAAAAGACAGCAATTCGCCCTCCCTCAGAGCCTCCTGACCGTCCTGAGTGCTAAACTAGGCCCCAGTGCAGCTATTCATTGCTATCCTTACAGGATTCAATTCACTTGGGCCATGATTTGGGAGATAAAGTAATTGCCCTTAAGGGAGGATACAGTTTTCTTACCGCTTGGGGTGTTTTCCCTTAGTCTGTCACGCTGAGGTTACAACTAAAGGGTACAAGTAGATTATGGTTTACTTTTTACATATTTACAAATGAAAACTAACGAGCAAGTTACATGGTATTTAAAAGATCCATGTGCACAACATAACTGAACAACTATATCTTTTGTTTTCAATCTATAATACATTTTGTTTGATCCTATCACTAAATACTTTGAAAGATACTTTCACTTTTAATAGAAAAATAACTACTGTCTATTAAAAAAATGATAATCCTCATTGAGTGCAGGTTACATTAATGCAGGTGAAAGATGGACGCATCAAGGCATCTTAGTATTGACATGTTGGTATTTCTTTGTGAACCTTGAGTTTATTCCTCCTCCTAGCCTGGCTGCGGCATCACTAACGTCTGTACAAAATAAAGCAAATAGATAATTTGACTGTGGCTTTTTTACAGTGTTCTTGCATAAATGTATAGTTAAGTGCACTCTTTTCATTAAAATGGTGCATAAAGAGACACTACAGTAAAAAGACATGCATGCCATACAAACACACTGAGCACACATACCCATACATACACACGACACAACACATATACCACCACACCCATATAAACACTCAACAGCACATGCACACAAGCACACCACACTCATACAGCATATACACATAACACCATCCCCATTACATACTCATGTGCACTCACACCCATATATATTCACAGTGCACACGCACAAACTCACAGAACATACACAAACAGCATATTTAATCTCCAGCACAAATATAGAGAGACTTGCTTGTCTCTTTAGTGGGCCGCTTGAGGGTGTCTGTGTTTTTTGGGCAGTCAACTGCTGTGGAATCAGCGGGCAGTGTGTGGGATTGGGTTGGCAGCAGTGCGTGGCATTGGGTGAGTGGGTGAACCCTGGCATAGGACTGGTGGGCTAACGGTGCAAGTGGACTCGCTTGTCGTGTCCAGAGATGGACAGGCTGTGGCAGTAGTCGTGGCTGCAGCGTATCCAGCAATTGGTGGGCCATGGCATCGATGGGAGGGCTGTGCTCATTTGAATAGATATCACACCATGGCACCACAGTGCCCCAGTCCTGCTTCTATACTGAAATTAAATGTTTTTTTCACGACCTTTTGCTTCTACAACTTCAAAGTATGCATACACACATCTTATAACTGCTGCATAAGAATATCTGTACTTTGTATGGTCAAAAGTCAGACAGAAAACTGGTGCATAACCCTATAATAACTGTGGGCCATGTATTAACAATAGCATTAGTCTTGTGCCTTGTTTGGTCTTGTGTTTTGCACATCAAAAATGTATTTGGAAGTCTTAAATCTGTGTTTGCTTAAACACAAGTAATGCAATAAGCTAGGCCGGCTCATGAAGACATAAACTAAAACTGGAAGTGACTGGCATCAGCAATGTTATCTCGCTTTGGGTTTGGCCATCTTTCAGTGAAAAGATTAATAATCTGACCACACTGTAACTGTAAGAATTATCTTGTCTTGGAGTGGTTGACCCTTCTTAGAGAGTTCTTCCAACATCTATTAGTAGCAAATCAAGGAAGGAAAATACATCCTCTGTGTTTAGGTGTTGAGTGAATGATGCTAATCTCTGAAAACCCTCTTGAATATCTATTTTAACTGTTTAAGTGACATTTATTGAAAATTTACTAAACCAACAAGTGAGCTGTGTCCAATTTACTCAAGCAACGCTCTGTTCATGATCCTCATTGTTAGAATTCTGCTCTGCTTTCACCACCATCATTTTAATAGCATGGGCATTACTGAGGCCTTTTTCCATACATCTCCTTACCTACACATCTTTAGTAAGGGTACCATTCCGCACAAATTAATCATGTATAAGGTTTCTAGGCATGACTTCATATTGTTCCAAAGTTCATGCCACGGTTTCCATATCTTCTGATGACAGACAATATGTACATAATTAATCTTTGTGTGCTTGGGATGATTATTAGTGCAACGTAGCTTTCATTATTAGGTTTTGGGTCAAATAAAGACTTACTTATATACTCGTGTATAACCGAGTTTTTCGTCACAAAATAATGTGCTGAAAAACCTCCCCGCTTAAATGAGCCCAATTAAAAAAATAAACTTATGCCTTCACCCTCCGGCGCCCTGATCTTTGACACAGCTCCCGATTCCTTGGCGTGGTTCCCGGCGGCTCCTCTTCTTCTCCTCTTCTTTCTTCTCTATTTCTTCTCTGTGCTGTAATAGCCCAGCACTGTGCGTCCCTGCGATCTGACGGCCGGCGCACACTATGATGACATCATCAGCGGTCGTACAAACACGCATCATAGTGGTGCGCTGGCCGGCAGATCTGCATGGAAGAGGGGCCATTCCCAGCATCCCGGTGAGTGAGTATCACCACCGGAGGGTGAGTACTTTAAGTTTAGTTTTTTTTATGTGCTTGGCATACAGGTGCTAGCCTGGCGGTATCTACATGGGGCTTGGATTTATACTACAGGTGGTTGGCTGCTGTATACTATATTGTGCTGGCTGTACACTTACTTTTGTGCTGGCTGCATACTACATGGTGCTGGCTATAGATTACAGGGGCTGGCCAGCTTGTATACACCGCTTATATTCGGGTTGGCTTATACTCGAGTACGGTGACCACAATGAGTTTTTTTTTTTGACATTGCATAGTCAACCATTTTTTAAAACATCTTGGCCCAAGACACTTGTCGTCCCCCTCATTTGTCACTTAAGGACATCAAGGACACCCCAGTTACTACTGGAAGGCTTTCTTTCTGCCACTGTGACCTCTGGTGAAGCTCCATGGATTGCTTTTTCTTTAGTCCCAGGCTGCAATGATCATCTTAAGGTGTATGTAATGAAGTTTTTATATTTGGTAATCCTTGACAGAAACAATTGTCAAGAATTTCTTTTTTTGTCTGAATCACTATTATATAGTAATACCCTGTTTGCTATTTGGAGAAGTGCTGCCATTTGTATGGCAATATTTTCCTATTGGGACCTTTAATCTGGGAAAAGGAATTAGGGATGGCCCCTGGATAACCTTATAGCATGAGGCTAACTAGGCACTGGTGCCCCCCCCAGGAAAAAGTGGCACTCAGAGGCCCCTTTCTGGGGGCACTCAGGCCATCACCAAGATGGACTTCCAGGTATCTGCCTGCATCCCAGACAGCACTGGAACTTTTGGCTGTGCACCAGAGCTATTTTTAAAGTGAACAGCGCTCCTGGGTACTATTTTCTGCTTTATTGCTGTCCCCAGGTGCTGGGTATTCAATGAAAACCTGGAGACATAAAATCACAATTAATTCTGTGTTGCACTTGGCGATAAAATACGTGGGGTCTTTGGTGTGTTTGGGCACTCGGTCTCTAAAAGTTCTCCATCAACACTGCGCTTATATGAAACCCGGACGTGCTGCTTTTGTTTCTGTTATACAGTATACAGGTAGTCCTGACTCACAAATGTATCCAAGTTACGATGGGCCTCACAGGCCTCTTGGACTCTGGTAAAGATACTTGTTCTGTATATTCAATCTAACAACAAACCTATAGGCCCTATCTGATTTCTAACCCTGGACTGCCTGTATATATACATATATGTGTCCTGTAACAGTTAAATTGAAACAACGATAAAGCAGTATATGAAAACAAACGTGAAATGCTTACGGCATGTTCCTACTTATATGTAATGGTGTTTAAACAAAGGCCCCAAAGAATCTTCTTAAAGTGATTTTCCAGCTGACTTTAAAAACATCATTAGATCAGAACCTAGTGAGAACTAACCAAGCTTACATATTTCGATTCTTGCCAATTACAAGTGGTAATATTTTGTTTGTGTCCACAGCCAATCACTGGCTGATTATGTACAGGGAGATCCTGAGGCCAGAACACATGTGACCACAAAATGAAATGCCACTACTCTCGGTCTGGCAAAGACTAAAATGGCAAAAGACAGTTCTAAAGTCTTATTCATGTCGAAGGTGAGTTTTTTTAGTTTTCCAAGTGCCAGTTTTCTGTCAGACTTTGACATTCTCTAGTGGAAACTGTTTGCACAGGTATTTAAGAAGTTTTCTGCACCACTATGTGTCGCATGCACCATTTTTGTGTGGCAGCTGCACAAGGCATCATGCAACACAAATTCCGGTGCTCAGTCGGACGTGCGCAGAGTTAACATGCAAGTCTGTCGCACGCCCAATGTTAAAGGGCATCACCAAAAAAGTTGGTGAACTCTGTCGGGCAAGTTCAGGCAGGCAGATTCATGATTTCTGGTGCACGTTTTAATGAATCTGGCGCACCGAGCATTATACATGGGCAGACACTTTTAGTGCAGTTTTCTACACTCTTAGTAAATGTTCCTCATGTATTCTTGCACTTTCCAGATGAAGCGGAGAGATTTATTATGGTCTTCTCTGCCAGGAAACTGGTGTATAAGATACATAAATCTCCCCATCCTACCACTTCATTGGAGTATTCTGCTTTGACATCATTTGAGCATGATGGGGGAGAATAGCCAGACAGAGGCAGGCAGGAGACTATAGTTCAAATATTCTCTAGAGACTTGGTCTAAAAATGGCCGAGATTGCACCAGGATCACTAAGAGGCACCGGATCTGAGATGCGAGGGAATTTAAGACGGCTTATGAAAACTAATCAATAAAATTCCTCCAAGTGTGTTTGAAACCCAAAACTATTCCAAAAATGTTAAGATCAAAAATGTTGTATTCATGGCATTTTCTTTGATGCAGTACAATGTTAAGTAACAAATACTTTGAATTATATTCGTGTTCTGGTTGGATCACAGATGTTAAAAAGCTTCCAGCCTAGCAGGTGGCTACAGTTGTAATACGACATTAATTTGTGGATTGTCTATATACTGCTTTGAACTTACCTAAATCTTACTAAAGGATCTTGGCTGATCGTGCATGTTTAGATGGCCTATGGTCAAAAACTAATTTCCATATTAAAACATATATAAACAGAAATAACCCCGAAACACTGTGATTTTTGTTTTCTACAGAAAATGATATGGGTGGGAGGGGAATGTAATGATTCAATAGATGTGATATGTCATGTTTTGTTTTTGATTTGGATTAAATAAACATTAAAAATAAAAGGAGGAAATCACATTTATGGAATATCTGGAATTGAGATACTCAATCATTGGGCGGGATTGATATAAGTGGGATCTTACTTGAGTTAAAGCAGTGCAGTGATTTATGTTTTTTGTCTTTCAGATTTTTTTAAAGTGGCTTAGACGCCTGATAAATGTTATGTCTGCAGCGGATCTGCAGGTTTTTGGTTAAACGTTGAAGCAACTTCCTAGATTTTTCTCTATGCTGCTGAGGGTCGAAGTGATTTGCCCCTCAAGTTTTGAAAGTCACACTTCAGAAATATCTGGCTTCACATATAAGTATAGAGTATTGTATTGAAAAGAGAAATGTAAAGTGGGTTGGCAAAAAGTCTCAAAATAGGAGACAATTGTGTGACACTTTGAAAACAAAAACTATTGAAACTTTAATAGTATACCCCACTAAGTTAAATTCAGGGGTGCATTGCTAATGGCAGTGATGATAGGTTGAGATGGCAGTGGGTGGTTAGCAATGGCCCAAAAATTGTCATCCCAGAACAAGTATTGGGACAGGTTTAGAAGCCTTCCTGACAGGCATATAGAAGAACATATGTGCTCAGAGTTATAAGAGAGTACATGAACATCTAGAAGTTATTGGTTCTTTGAAGGTTGTAATCAATACTGAAAACTATAGACGAAGACAGATGATACGGCACTACCAGCAACTATTTCAAGTAGATCAATATATGGCACATCCACTAGGTAGCTCCTAAGCAGGTGTCGTGAGTTTCATGTAATAATGGTGCTCAAGTCCCAATGTAGCATAGTTCATATGTAGAAAAACAAAGTTATTTTGGAAAGGACGGCACTCACCAATATCCTGTTTCAAACTTCTTTAACTTTATTGCAGAACAAGTAATAGTCACAAAACAAACAGATAAGCAAGGGAGGGAGTGGGGGGATGATGCGCAGCTTGCGCTTCTCCCGGAATTCGTGCATAGTGATTAAAACCTAGAGGGGGGTATTTATTACAGCTTAACAAATGGCGCAACACACCTGTGAACGTGTCGTGTCATAGGGTGAATTTTTTGGTGAGTATTACTTGTTCTGCAATAAAGAAGAAGAAGTTTGAAACGGGATATCAGTGAGTGCCGTCCTTTCCAGAATATCTTTGTTTTTCTACAATACTGAAAAATAATTGCTGTGTCAGGAAGGTCAAAACTGGTTACTTTAATAAAGGGTTGTCAGTGTACCAGATTAAAGTAATTTTTTTATTTCAGCGAAAAATCTGTTTTAATATCTATACAAATTAGCTTTGTTGTGCAACAATGACTAGGTTATGGCTGTTGTTACCCCCTTTTCTTCTTTTTATGCAACCCATTACCAAAGAGCACCAGCTTTTGTACAATGCTATATGTCTTGCAGAAACAAAGTGCATAAATTAGAAAAAATATTCGCCAGCAAATATGGCACTCATTGAGAAGGTAATTTTCATAACTATAAGAATGGATTTTTCTCTTAAATGACAGAAGGTTAATAGAAGAGGTGTTTCTGGAAAACTTTAAATACATCTACCAGCAGGATGAAAGATTGTAAACCAAGCACACTGTCATAGGTGTTAATGAAGCTTGGAGGCCCTCAGGCTCATTTGTAGAATTTTAAAAGCTTTTTTTGTAAAAAACCAGGAGCAGTAGCTAAAAGAAGAACAGATACTGCCAGAGGGGGCATACACCAGTATGTCAGTGTGCTTGGGTTGCAATCCTTCATTCTGGTAGCAGGCATCCTTTAAAAAATACCCTACCCTGCTTTTTCGAACTGCCCAAGGGCCATAACTATATGGTGGCCAAAACCAGAAGCAGATGTCCCTATCTAATGTGTAGTGGTCATGCAGAGTTACTGCAGACTTGACTCCCAATTAAATGAGTTGAGTCCAGTAACGCCACATTTGCAGAGCCAAAAACATGGCTGAAAATGGTCGAAAACAAGGTATAGTTATCAATGCTTAAATCAAAATGGGATCCATCCCTTCCTTCCTCATAGTGGAATCAAGAATAAATGATTACCCAGACCTCTTTGTACCCGTGGGATTTTCAGAAGCAGACAGCAGGTATATGAATGAGTACAAGGACTTTAGCAAAACAGGTGAGAATGGAGTCCTATAATAAGTTCTTGTTGGTTTAGTTGGAGACAGCACATCTGCTTCCTCTTCAATGCCAGAGTATTGATTTCAATGGTTTGCTCCTTCTTCTTTGTACACATAGCGTGTTCCATTCAATGGAATATATTTTGAAACTGAAATAGTAATGTGAGGTAACAGATAAACAAAAGAGGCCATGAGGCAGATGTCAGAAATGGATGCAAGGTTGCTGTTCAAAAAAACAAAGAGGCCAGTCCATACATGCAGGAGTTGATATAACCCATGAATACCTTTATTTGAGTAAAAGGTTAAAAAAAACTTAGTAAAAAAAGCTACATTAAACAAAGAGGAAATAAGAAATTTGTGAACTTACATAGAATGCAGTGTAATCTCAATCTATGGTTGAAAACTAAAAAAAAAAAACAAAAGGTATGATAATAATACCACTTGTACTTAGTTTGAGCAATTCCCCAGTATCCCTCCTCCATGCATCAATGGGTCACAGTCTACATAGAAAAGGAGGAGGGAAGACACTTGGTAAAAAAAACACAGGTTATAAGTGTGCGCGCCCTATAACTAGAATGTAGAAGTCGACTCTGTATAGTAGAAAATTATTTTATTATTTTTTCAATAGCGGACGACGCGTTTCAAGGACCGTATTTCTCTTTATCAGTCCTTTACATAATACACTATTTATATCATTACCCCTCTCCATTTTGTTTAATGTCTTTTTAGTGTATTATGTTAAGGACTCAGGACCTGATGAAAAGGAGGCATACGTCCTTGGATGAAAGGCGTCATCCGCTATTGGAAAAAAAAATAATAAAATAATTTCTACTATTCAGAGTCCACCTCTCCATTCTAGTCATAGGGGTAGCGCGCACTTACTAACCTGTGTTTTTTGACCTAAGTGTCTTCCCTCCTTCTTTGCATTGGATCACAGGATCTCCTTTGTGCCACAGGGTATGCTGCAGCCCCCCACACCTTTCTTCCCCCCACACCCTCTCTCTAAAACCACAGACCCCTCTACTTGCAATATGATCAGACAATCCACCTTTAGGCACCATGTGTCTCCCTCTTTTCCTAATACATAGAAAAGGACACACTGTGGCTGAAAAGGTTGCAGAATAAAAGCAGCCTAAGGTTAAGATAGGATAAAAATTTAATAATCCCATGTGGGGAAATTGTGTTTGCTACAGTAAATGCAACACAAACAACATATAACATTTATATATATATTAAATAATTTCTTTGTATTCTTTTAGTGACCAAGGACCCACTAGTAGGAACAAACAGTTCCTACATTCAGGGCCAGATTATAAGGGGATAACTGGGGAGCGTGCCCTGGGGCCCCCACCAAATGTGAGTGATTTAGTCGTCCCACCAAATCTCCCACAGTATATTTGAATCAGGCTTCCCACCAAAATGTGGGCGATTCAGGCGCTTGCATGACAGTGTACAATTATAAGCTACTTCTTTAATAAAACACTTCAGTAAAATATTTGTTAGATGAAAGTTGCATATATAGCATTTAATGCATTGTATTCTCATGATATAAAGGAATTGCCAAACCAATCAATGGCTGAGGTTGTTTATCACCACCATACCACTATATAGTGTATACCCAGATAGTCTGTGGGATATAGATCCTATATTTTTATTATAATGTGACTGGTAAATTTTGACTGTATTTGCACAAGCAATACATTTGTACTTGAAATTTCTGCAAGTAATAATCTGATTTCTCTAAATGCAGCATCCACATTCGCATCTGTAAATATTTACATAAATTAGACGCAGATAAAAAATCCTTATTTTTATAATGCAACGTGAGGAGTGAGCTGTATTTGAAGATTGACTACAAGTAGATATGTTGAGCCATGCACATTCCCCCCAAATAGTAGACTATTTTCTCATAAAAGTATATCTGCAACATGCAATTATTTTTCTCAAATTCAGAATGAATGGGGGCTAAAGTACATTGAATTTACTATCTAAGTAGTATCAAATCAAGGTTAGAGAGACATTTTATTTACTCGCTTCTAAGTAGTAGTTCATTTGTATATTTTTTATCCTATGGCTAATAGCTGTAGAATAACGTCACATAAATTACCAATATTAATGCTATAACTGTTCTAATGTCCTTTCTCTAAATTTTAAGAACACAAAACAAAATACATAAAAATTTAGGCGTAAAGCAAAAACCAGGTGAAATGCCCATCACTCTTTTGGAAATAGTAATTATGATTTTTCCCATTTACATTATGAAAAAAATTATCCTCTACTTAGGAAATAATAGGAAATATTGCACAGATTTTGGTTATTTTATCTTCAAATTTCTTAGCAACCAACATAGACAAAGTAAAACTGCAAAATCAGCGGATAATCCTCCTGTACAATGAGACATCAGTGTCCCTAAAGGAAAGTCTGCATAATTAGATCATAAAACTAATGTTGTAATATGTTGACATTTACATGAAATAAAATTTATGACTTGGTAACGTGTGTATGTTATTTGGAAAGGATTTTCAGAATGCAGATTGAAACACTTCAGCTAATCCTGCTCCACAAGTAATAGATTTGTAGCCAATGTGATTACTTGTACTTACCAGAATCTGATATAAAACAGGTGGTAGGAGCATAACATTCTTATGCTCTCACAGTCACTTCCTCATGTTTGGTATTCAATCATAAATATCCTGTTTATCTGTTTATCTAATAAGTCCTGATCATTAACCGCTTAATGACTTTTGTATTTGTGTTTCCATTTTTCACTCCCCATACCTTTTATATTTGCCCATATACAGAGTTAATAAGGCTTGTCTTCTGTGTAACAAATTGTACTTGCTATTGACAGTTTTAAATATTTCATGCCATGTACTTGGAAGTGGAAAAAAATTCCAAATGTATGGAAATTAACAAGAAAAATGTATTTGAGCCATTTTTCTGTGGGTTCTCTATTTACAACTTTCACCGTTTGCTTTAAATAACAACTGTCCTTTATTCCTTGGGTTGGTACAATCACTGTGATACCAAATTAATATAGGTATTATTATGTTTTAAAAGATTTTAAAAAAATTAAAACCTTTGGTACCTTTTGTAAAACCTTTTTGTGTTGCTATGTTCTGACGCCAGAAACTTTTTCATACGTCAGTGTATGGAGTTGTGTTAAGTGTCATTTTGCTGGGCAAGATGATATTTTCATTGCAACCTTTTGATCTCTTTTTATTCAAATCTTTATGAAATTCAAAATGGTGAAATAGTGGTAGTATGGACATTTATATATTTTCTGTTACAGAGTTCACTGGCGGGAATAACCGCTTTTATAATTTGATAGACTGGGCACTTAGGGACACATGGATAATTAACATGTTTATGATTTTTTTTTTTTATATTCAGTGGGTGAATTAAACTTTTAGGTTTTATATACCATATATTCTCGAGTATAAGCCGACCCAAGTATAAGCCGAGGCCCCTAATTTTAACACAAAAACCTGGTAAAACCTATATTTTTTTCCTCAAGTATAAGCCGAGTTTGGGGTTTCAGCACATTTTTTTTGTGCTGAAAAACTAGGCTTATACTCAAGTATAAAATGTAATTATGTTTTACTTATTTATTTGCTATTTTTTAGATTCTCAAGGGGACTTTGAACCAAGGGAGTTTGATCACTCCTACCATATACTGCAATACTACAGCATAGCAGTATTTTACAGTTTTGCTAGTGATCTCTAAACATCTGCCTTCTGCAGACTCTTACATTTCAGGATGAATGAGAGTCCTGGGAGCTTGGCATAGAACAGATCACTTGCCCATTATAGCCTTACATTTGAGGGGGGGGGGACAGCAATTGAATCCAAGAAGGTGGCATGCTGAGGTAAAGTATATATGCATTCATGGAAAAACTGTTCTTATATATGAGCTGAAAGACAAAAGTAAACTTTGTTTTAATTTTTTATAATAATAATCATAATAATGGTGGCCCAGATTTAAAAAAAAGTGAAGCAGGCTGCACTAGGTTCCTTCTTTTCAGTGCAGTGTTAGACAAAAAAACTGAAGCAGTCAATTTAATATATCTGGGCCAATGTTTGTTTGGTAAAACATCCATAATAATCTTTTTTTTACATCGCAAATTTTGGTGGAAATAAATCACAAATTTCACTCCTGCCAAGTTTACCACCTAAGGCCTGTTGAGCTTTTAAGCCCTTTTTTGAGAATTTTTTAAAATTCACAGAAAAACATGCCAAAAGCAAACTGCTCAAAAATGTGTGACTTTTTTGCACTAAAATTGAAGATAAATATATTGAAAAATCTCTGCCAAAGTGTGTTGATAATTCGCACACCAGAATTTAGTTCACACTGGGAAATTTAAACCCTATATGGAGATTTTTCTAGATAAAGTTTTTTCATATTTTCTTCTCTGAATGTAAACAAGAAGGATCTTATTCACTACTGGAAAATAAAATTTATGTTTGCATCATCAGTTCTTGTAACCATAGGCATGACATTTGCTGTACAATTGTACTGGGAAACTGGATTCAGATGCCTATTTCATTATATTTCATCCAGCCAAACAATAACTCAGTCTAGGATGATGAAGGACAATCTCACCCAACCAGTCAGTATTCTGTTATTTGGAAAGTCTTTGCTTTGTTGATTCCTTCACTAATTTGCATCTTTTTCAATGTTCACCTTTTCCATGGAGCATTGGTGTTAAATATGGTTCTAAAAGTCACATTGATCAACTAAATAGAAAAACAGAATCATGGCCTGCATCAACCTCTACATATGTACTCAAGGCACCACCTGGTTAGACAATAAAGGCACCTTGCCAACGCAAATAAGGTTACAGGTACTGTTGCATATTGAATTAAATATTAAAATACACTGTTGGGATTTTATTTAAAACAATATGCTCAACAAAGTAGTTTATTCTAACTTCTTTTTTAATTTTTACAAGATGCCTGGTAATTTTTGCTGTTGCAGTCCTCTAAGCATCTGTTTAGTAACAGTGAATAATGGCAGCCTAAGATCCGAATGCCAATGCAGAATTTGTGTGTTTGGTTCCAAGCCATATATATTCATTTCTTATTGAATGAATTCCACACACATCTGCACCACAGAAAAGAAGGAACCTAAGAGACCTATTCAAAGGACAGAGCACTTCCCAGCAGCAGGATGGAGGAGCTTTGGGAATATGAACTTCAGTCCATTTCACTTGGCATTATTATGAAGCTTTATCAAATTTCTGTTATTCCGTCATTTCTCATCTTTCCAGCTTTACCAGTAAATATTATGCTGTGTCTTAAAGCAAGTTAGTTTTCCTCCATAAATTCTTCTTCATTCTTGCACTTCTAAAAAGGAAATTAAAAGATTCCTCCTAAATCATGCAGAGATTGGACCAAAATGATAATAGAGGATGTATTTTAAAGGGAGCATTTTCTAATGCTTTTTTAAGTGATATCTTTCTATTGCTAGTAAATGGTGCAATTCCAGCTACTGGAGTCTTTGACATATTTTAAGTTTAGATCCAGCTAAAGTGAAAATCAACTCTTTAAATTTTTGTATCCAGCAAATGCAGAATTTAATTTAGTTGGACTCTCTGAAAACTACTGTGCTGTCTTGAAGAGGAAACAGAGTAGGAGGAGGAGGCAACTGGAGGCAAGGAGTGCTGTCCGATGTTCCTGGGAAAAGGCAGAATGTGAGCCAAAACACTTCCTTGTTTTTTGCTTTTTAACTATTGTTACAATTTTTTCATTATATTTTATGTCCCGACCTGGACACAGCTAAAATTAGCATTTATTTCATATTGTTATATGTATGTTTCAATTTATTAAGTAATTGTACTATACACATTTTCATGTGCTTTCTGAAAAACAGCACCTTTCAGTTGTAAGCTGAAATAAGGAATAATACACTGCAATATAGAAGTTCTTCAAGGCAGTACCTTCTATCCAAATCAATATTAGAACTAAAGAAATCAAGTAAAACATTTAACAGGGTTTAAAAAAAGTGCTTGGTCAAATGCTATTGAAAGTGTAAGGGTAGTAAGAAATAGATAATACAAAGTTTAAGCCAACAAATAATTGTTGGAGACTATTCAACATTCTCATCCTATCTAAAATAAAAACCGCCAAATAAAGAACTTGCAATAAAGAATCTGCTCAGACGTACAGTACTATCAACAAACAAAGCAGATGTTTGTAAAGCTGCCCAAAAACTAGAAATGTTCTTGGAATTATGGTTTTTAGGAAGAAGCAAAAAAGGGAGGGGCCGAACTGCTCTGAAAGTGGAAAGTTCTAAAACTTTCAAGAATCTTTAGTTTTTATTGGTTTTGTTTAAAATGTAGTTGGGCATCATTGTGGCTCAGTTGTTATTTGTTGTCCTATTGACCACATCAGCATACAATAGGGCACATCTACTGAAAAAGTGCAAACTGCACCATGTTGTATGCCTATGCATGCAGAGTGCGCCAGGTGTGAAAAAAGCTGGATCATCATTGGAGCCCCTGTTCTGGCCGAACAATTCTTCCTGGTTAAAAGGCCCTGGAGTAAAACTACAATAACATTCAGAATTTCTCCTTTATACTTTATTAGTATCCTCGGGATGCTGATATGATTGAAATTTTTAACATAACAACAGCAAGGAGCAATAAGTTACATTTTTTAAATTACCGTGTTGGCACTTTGCGATCAATAAGTTTTGTTGTATTTTGGCCACTTGGCCTCTAAAAGGTTCTCCATGACTGTTCTAGGATGTTATGAGGCCTAGAACTTTATGTGCGTTTTTTCTCATTTTTATGAAAATCAAATTTTTCTCAAATCAGCTTTCAAGTGAATTTAAATGCCTAAAAAGCAGCAAAACCCCATAAATTACACCACTAAAGAAACTACACAACTCTACGTATGTAAAACAACTTAATTTAAATCTATTAACCTTTTAAGTGTTCCACAGGGGTCTGATTTAGAAACTTTTGAATTTTTGGGGAAAATACAAGGCCAAAAATTACAATTTTTCTAATGATTTAAATGCTGAAATGCTCTGCAAAGTTTCATGCCAAATTCCTCCCGAGTGTACCTATACTCTATATGTGGTGGTAAACTGCTTTATGGGCAGATGGCAGGGGATGGAATAAAAGCAGCGCCATTTACAGCAGATTATGCATTGCCACATTGTACAGGCTATAACATTTCATAGCCCCCAGTTATGTCCTCTGCACATCCCACAGTAATGTCCTCCGCACACCCCACAGTAATGTTTTCCATACAGCCCCCAGTAATGTCCTCCATACAGCCCACAGTAATGTACACCACAGACCTTATCAGTGTGCCCCACACAGCCCCTAAGCAATGTGCCCCACACAGCCCCCCAGCAATGTGCCCCACACAGCCTCCAGCAATGGGCCCCACACAGCCCCCCCCAGCAATGTTCCCAACATAGCCCCCAGCAATGTGTCCCACACAGGCCTCCATCAATGTGCCTTACACAGCTTTCAGCACTATGCCCCATAAAGCCCCCCAGAAATGTGCCCCACACATGTCCACAGCAATGTGCCCCACACAGCCTCCCAGCAATGTGCCCCACACTGCCCCCCAGTAATGTGCCCCACACAGCCTTTAGCACTATGCTCCACACAGCCCCCCAGCAATGTGCCCTACACAGCCCCCAGGCAATGTGCCCCACACAGCCTCCCAGCAATGTGCCTTACATAGCCTTCAGCACTATGCCCCACACAGCCTCCCAGGCAATGTGCCCCACACAGCCTCCCATCAATATGTCCCACACTGCCTCCCAGTAATGTGCCCCACACAGCCCCCAGCAATGTACCTCCCACACACAGTCCTTAATAAAAAGTAATTATACTCACCTCAGTCTTCCCTTCCTCTCCTTGACATGGCATCTCCAGCTCCCGGCAGCTTTAGTGAGCGTCACTGTCTCCTGCTCTCTTTAGTGGAGAATGGAACTGATGCCTCCATTCTCCACTACAGTTCTCAACACTATCTACGCCCTGGGTACACAGATAGTGATGAGAGTGAGGGAGATGCCCGGACAGCAGGACAAGTGTCCTGCTGATCTGGGGAGAGCCGTGGCTCTAGGCAAAAGATCCCGGGCATGGGAACAAAGATCTGTCCCTTTATTTAGAGACTTTCTGAAATAGAAGCATTAGTAGCCTATGTTAAACCCTTGTAACCAGTACCCCATTTGCCAACAAGTTTACTACCTCTTTTAGAGCATACAAAGGTTGTTGGCAATAGCTAAAATCCACTACAGTACCTTTTCCAGCCAACCAAATTAAACAGGTGCAGCCACATTTAACATAGTTTTATATTTATTTTAGTAAACATAACTTTGAAGCTTTGGCTATTAACCCCTTTAAGGTTTAAGCCTCTATCCATTTTTTACATTTAGATATGTCCCCTCCTGCATTCCACTTCTACTTTTTTATTTTTCCATCTACCCAGCCGAATGAGGGCTTGGTATGTGTGGGACAAGTTGTACTTCCTAGTGGCAGCATTTAATAATATTTATTTATTAAATAATGATAATATTCTGTGTAATGTACTAGAAATCTGGAAAAAATATGATGGAATTCCGATGTGCTAAAATGGCTTAAGGGGGTGGACTACTAATTAATAATAATCTGTATTTATATAGCGCCAACATATTCAGCAGCACTTTACAAATCATAAGGGACATATACAAATATAATATTACATTACAGAGTACAAACAGTCATATGGAACAATAGGAGTGAGGGCTCTGCCCGCAAAGGCTTACAGTCTGTGAGAATTGTTAATATTATACATGCAGAAGTATATCAAAGATGAATATAAAGATCACTCACACTGATGTAGAAGGTTGTTAGTAGCAGTAGGATTGTGAAAAGATCAGTCCCTCCCCTCAGCTCTGAGTGAGTGCTAAACTAGGCCTCCAGTCAGATATTATTGCTATCACTTACAGGATTAATTCACTTGGCCTGATTTGGGAGATAAAGGAATTTGCCCTTAAGGGGAGGTAAACAGTTTTTACCTATGGGGTGTTTTCCCTTAGTCTTGATTAACTCTGTAGGATTACAAACTAAAGTGTACAGTAGATTATGGTTACATTTTTACATATTTACAATGAAAACTAAAGAGCAAGTAAAATGTATTTAAAGATCCATGTGCACAACATAATGAACAACCTTATCTTTTTTTTTCATCTATAAATACATTTTGTTGGATCCTATCACTAAATACTTGAAATGATAAATTTCACTTTTAATAGAAAATGAACATACGTGTAATATTAATAAAAATGATAATCCTCATTGAGTGACAGGTATACAGTAATGCAGGTGAAAGATGGACGCATCAAGGGCAGCTTAGTATTGAACATAGATTGTATTTCTTTGTGACCTTGAGTTTATCCTCCTACCTAGCCTGGCTGCAGGCATCACTAAAGTCTGTACAAAGTAAAGCAAATAGATAATTTGACGGTGGCTTTTTACAGTGTTCTTGCAGAAATGTATATTTAAGTGCACTCTTTTCATTAAAATGTGCATAAAGAGACACATACAGTATATAAAGACATGCAGCACATACAAACACACAGCACACATACCATACATACACACACACATACACCATATACACACACACACCCCATATACACTCAAACAGCACATGCACACAGCACACACACACTCAGACAGCATATACACATAACACACACCATATACATACTCATAGTGCACTCACACCATATATATTCACAGTGCACACGCACAAACTCACAGAACATACACAAACAGCATATTTAATCTCACAGCACAAATATAGAGAGACTTGCTTGTATCTTTAGTGGGCCGTCTTGAGGGTGTCTGTGGTTTTGGGCAGTCAACTGGCTGTGGAATCAGGCGGGCAGTGTGTGGGATTGGGTTGGCAGGCAGTGCGTGGCATTGGGTGAGTGGGTGAACCATGGCATAGGACTGGTGGGCTACGGGCAAGTGGACTCGCTTGTCGTGTCAGAGGATGGACAGGCTGTGGCAGTAGTCGTGGCTGCAGGCGTAGCAGCAAGTGGGTGGGCCATGGCAGCGATGGGAGGGCTGTGCTCATTGAATAGATATCACACCATGGCACCACAGTGCACCAAGTCCTGCTTCTATACTGGAAATTAAATGTTTTTTTCACAGACCTGTTGCTTCTAACAAACTTCCAAAGTATGCATACACACATCTTAATAACTGCTGCATAAGAAGATCTGTAGCTTTGTATGGTCAAAAGTCAGACAGAAAACTGGTGCAAACACTATAATAAATGTGGGCCATTGTATTAACAATAGCATAGTCTTGTGCCTTGTATGTCTTGTGTTTTGCACATCAAGAAATGTAGTATTGAAGTCTTATATTCTGTGTTGCTTAAACACAAGGTAATGCAATAAGCTAGGCTCGGCTCATGAAGACATAAAACTAAACTGTAAGTGACTGGCAGCAGCAATGTATCTCGCTTTGGGTTTGGCATCTTTCATTGAAAGATTAATCTGACCACACTGTAATGTAAGAAATTATCCTGTCATTGAGTGCTGACGCCTTCTTAGAGAGTTCTTCCACATCTATTAGTAGCAAATCAAGGAAGGAAAAATACATCCTCTGTGTTTAGGTGCTGAGTGATGAATTGCTAAATCTCTGAAAACCTCTTGATATATCTATTTTAACTGTTGTAAAGTGACATTTATTGAAAATTTACTAAACCAAGTGAGCTGTGTCCAATTTACTCAATGCACGCTCCTGTTCATCCTTCATGTTAGAAATATCTGCTGCTTTCACCACCATCATTTTAAATAGTCATGGGCAATTACTGAAGGCCTTTTTCCATACATCTCCTTACCTGACACATCTATTAGTAAGGGTACCATTCGCAGCAGAATTAATCATGTAATAAGGTTTCTAGAGCATGACTTCATATTGTTCAGGAAAGTTCATACCACGGTTTCCATATCTTCTGGATGACAGACAATATGTACATAATTATCTTTGTGTGCTTGGGATGATTATTAGTGCAACGTAGCTTCATTATTAGGTTTTTGGTAAATAAAGACTTAACTTATATACTCGTGTATAAGCCGAGTTTTTCGGCACAAAATAATGTGCTGAAAAACCTCACCCCGGCTTATAAATGAGCCAATTAAAAAAAATAAACTTAATGCTCACCCTCCGGCGCCCTGATCTTTGACACAGCTCCCGATTCTTGGCGTGGGTCCCGGCGGCTCCTCTTCTCTCTTCTTTCTTCTCTATTTCTTCTCTTTGCTGTAATAGCCAGCACTGTTGCGTCCCTGCGATCTGACGGCCGGCGCACACTATGATGACATCATCAGCGTCGACAACAACGCATCATAGTGTGCGCTGGCCGGCAGATCGCATGGAAGAGGAGCCATTCCCAGCATCCGGGTGAGTGAGTATCACCGGAGGGTGAGTATTAAGTTTATTTTTTTTATGTGCTTGGCATACAGGGTGCTAGCTGGCTGTATACTACATGGGGCTGGCTGTATACTACAGGGGGTTGGCTGGCTGTATATTATATTGTGCTGGCTGTACACTACTTTGTGCTGGCTGCATACTACATGGTGCTGGCTATATATTACAGGGGGCTGGCAGGCTGTATACCACAGCTTATATTCGGGTTGGCTTATACTCGAGTATACGGTGACCACAATGAGGTATTTTGACATTGCCATAGTCAACCATTTTTAACATCTTTGGCCAAGACATTGTCTGTCCCCCTCATTTAGTCACTTAAGGACATCAAGGATCACCCCTAGTTACTAATGGAGCTTTCTGCCCACTGTGACCTCTGGTGAAGCTCCATGGATGCTTTTCTTTAGTCCCAGGCTGCAATGATCAGCTGTAAGGTGTATGTAATGAAGTTTTATTGGTAATCCTTGACAGAAACAATTGTCAAAGGAATTCTTTTTTGTCTGAAGCTACTATTATATAGTATACCTGTTCTAACCTACATACAAATTCAACTTAAGAACAAACCTGAAGAACCTATTTTGCTTGTAATTTGGGGACTGTCTGTATATTGCAATTTTGAAGGACTGTAACAGTCAATGTGGATTAAGATTTATAGGATTGCAACCTATTTGTTTACCAGTAATTTGTTCAGTAAATAGTTGTATAACCAGAAACCTTTTTTTGTATCTACAACACACAATAACTGCACTGCTCTTCTCCCTCACCTTGGGTTTACTTCTACCCTCCCACATAAATTGGATGCCCTCACAAAAAGGGTCCTCTTTCCATTTGGTTCCATTTGTATTTGTACTTGCATTTTTCTTGTCTTAGAACTCTTTCATACAAAGTATAAAAATGGCTTTATGCTACCGGTACCTTAACATTTTCAAACAGGTAGCATATGGCCACATTCATTTCAATGGGCAATAAAGCGATCTATTTACATGGCTGCATTGTCCACCATTCCATACTGTACCATGAGTAAAACATTTTCGTAAGCCCCATAGAATTCTATGGGAATGTTTAATATATACATGCAGTATCCAGAAGATTAGAATTAGCATTCTCTCAACCAGCCAATAGTAAACCATCCATCAACCAGCCATCATTTGCCAGCCCACCGTATTTTATACAGGTTTGCCCAAGGTATGTATACAGTGCCATATGTGCACATGTGGATGAAAAACGTCACATATATACATTCATACAGCACAGAAATACAGAACTGGAGAAATCATATGTTTATTTGAAAGAGACCTTACTATAATGTATGTGAACCCCTTATTGATTGACTTCAAAATTTTGTCACAAGCCAAGCATTGACATGCACCAGGAGGAAGATGGTGAACTCCGACGGACCTGAGCGGGGGAGCGACACATGCAAGATATCGGACGCACAATCTTAGTGAATCGCGCCAGACTGCCTGATCGTCGGATCTCGTGCACTCAAGTGGCCGGGTAAGTAAATTTTTTGTTTATTATATCTATATGTATTTGTTTATGTTTGTAAATATGTTTATATTTGTAATTGCTTGAAATATTAATATATCCAAATGAGAGACCCATACTGCATATATAATCTGAGTACCTTGGATATTTGGATAATTTTTCTTATTTCCTATGCAGCACTTCCAACCCAGATCTTGTTTGATGGATGGGTAATGGAAGGTTTATCCTGTGGGAAATGTTAGAAATACTATTTGACACAGCAACAGGTAGATAAAACTGGTAAACACACTCATAAACAAACACCTTTTGTCAGTGTACACTTTTTAGGATGTATAGCCTTTTTGGTTTTTACATGTTTTTCTAATAAATAATCTTTTTAAATATAACCTTAAAATAGATTCACATGGATTTTGACATGTATAAAACAGTCTAATATGTTTTCCACTACCTTTCCTAATTTTTTTTTTTTTAAGTCTTTTACCTACAAAAAAAATCATCTTTTTAACTCCTTTTTCAGATTTTGCCTTTCTGGTCCTACTTCTCTAATTCCTTTACTTTTCAAGTTACCAAGCAATACATGACAGCTTGTTTTCTGCAAGACCAATTATACTTCCTAGTGGCACCATTTAATATTCCTTGCAATATACCGATAAGCAGGAATAAAATTATAAATGCAGTAAAATTGGCTGAAAAACAGTTTATGTCTTTTACTTTGCGGTCTAAATTACATCCCCCCTTTATTCTTCAGTGCGATCACAGAGATAGTATTGTTTTAATAAAAACCATATGAAAAACAAATTCTGTATTGCCACGTTCTAACATCCATAGCTTATTTCTACTTTGATGGACACAGCTATTTGTTATATGTAATTGTTTTCTGGGCACAATGACGTTTTCATTGATACCAGGTTGGGAAATATGGCAAGTTTTGATCACTTTTAAATACATTTTTTATGGGAGTCCAAATGGCGAAAAGCAAGTATTTAAATGGTTTTTTTCCATTACAGGTTTTAGTGCCTACAGGGATCACTTTTGTATGTTGATAGATGTGCATTGTTGGATGCAAGGATATGTGACATATTTAGAATTATGTTTGTTTATTTGTTACTTTATTCATTTTTGTTTTTTTTTTACATATTGTTTCACTATTCTTTAGGCCTCCTGGGGATATATATGTATTATATTACCAATATGCCGAACAGAGTTTTGTAGTTATCTACAATGACTGAGGGATAATGCTGGGTCCTATAGTTCTCCACACTGACGCCAAGCTCTCTTACTTCCTCTCCAATGTCTGCACTAATCCCTAGTCACTGATTCTTTTACCACCTTTCTCTGCTTTGCCTAGCTTAGCCATTATCTTGGTACAGAATACATGCATTCTATTAGTCTTACATGTATGCCAGTATATTTAAAAAAAACATTAAAATGTTTGTAAAAAAAAAATGCCCTTAAACAAGGTATTGACCAGAAGGTGATATAGTGGCACACAATACTTACAATAGAATATACTGAAGCCATTAGTTTTAAAGTTTACCATATACTGCATTCATATGGCATTATATTATATGCAGTGGATATTACGGTAACTTGGGAACTGAACATGCTACTTTTATTTGGTATTTCTTATAAACTATTCACATATAGTAACATTTTCACTGAATAAAATAAGGAATTTAGTGAGTTTCATCAGAATCATATGAAATATGCGTTCAACTTGGATCTGTAATTGGGATTTGTGTTCTCACAAAAAAATAGCAGCAACTTTATAAAATATATAATTTCTTACACAAAATCGCCCACTGCTCCAGCAGTCCCTGAACCTTGGAGAAATTGATTACCATATCAGTATATGAATGTTGCAGCTACTCACTAGAGTCAGTAAACAGGGGCGGATTAAGACTGCCATAGGCATTGAGCTATACGAATATTATAGCCCCTACAAATCTGGAGTTCACTTCCTACATGTGGTAGGAATAAAATAAGGAATTTAGTGAGTTTCATCAGAATCATATGAAATATGCGTTCAACTTGGATCTGTAATTGGGATTTGTGTTCTCACAAAAAAATAGCAGCAACTTTATAAAATATATAATTTCTTACACAAAATCGCCCACTGCTCCAGCAGTCCCTGAACCTTGGAGAAATTGATTACCATATCAGTATATGAATGTTGCAGCTACTCACTAGAGTCAGTAAACAGGGGCGGATTAAGACTGCCATAGGCATTGAGCTATACGAATATTATAGCCCCTACAAATCTGGAGTTTACTTCCTACATGTGGTACTAGAATGAATCAGGGAAATGAGTATGTGTCCTTTCTGCCATCTTTCAATTGGTGGTTTGAGGATCTTTGGAGGATCTTCATTTCAGGACCTGAAATTGCTCTTTGTATTGAGAGGAACAATGTACAATGCACAATTGAGAGGAACAATGTACAAGTATTTCATGGGTGCAGGACCTCCTGAGTGTAAAATTTGGTGGGTGGTTTGGGTGACCATGGGCCCCCTAGAAGTCTTGGGTCCCAGGCTACAGCCCAAAGCTTCTATATTATAATCCACTGCTGCCAGTAACCACATACCTTAAGCTACCTGCACATGCAACTTGTGCAATATCCATCCACAAACATCAGACCCATTGATCCAATGACAGTCAAAAATGACTGCCCGAGTTGGCTCAAAAGTGGGTCTGTGTGAGACCATTGAAGCAGAGGAAAAGTGCTATTGAACGAAACTATAGCCTCCATGTGGCCTAAATGCACAATTGTGTCACATTCTCAGAGTGTATATAAAACTCCTAAAGAAGAAAACTGGTGAAAATAAAAAGAAAAAAAGTAAGTTTTAAGAATGGTAACTGTACTTCAGCCTTAAAGTGAAAACGTACTACAAGTTTGGCTCAAAGTTCAAAACTTTTATGGTAATACAATATGTCAGATAATGAATGTGGTGGGTTATGACACTTAATCATGTTCCTTCTGGGAAATATCTCATATATGTTATCCAACGTGTATTAAATCTTAACAACGTAGCAATTTTTCTTGCCTTTTGTACACATATCATTCTCCTGTTGAGAGAACAAAGTTGCACAATGCGGCAAAGCATGCTGGCTTTGTATGTTTTTTTCTCAACTGAGGTATGTTTAGGGATTATGGGAGTATTATATAAAATTTTGGCAGCAGATAATAAACCGCACGCTGAGGCTCCAAGGATGCTGTATTAGGAGCTGCCAATTTAGTGTGAGCTTGCTGAATGACATGTAATCTGTGAGCGATGGGTTTATATAGGAGACGGAAAAAAGGCTGTATGCAATGCTCAGTGTGATACAATGTTGAGTGCTTTAATTTTTCTGATCCTGTGCTATGCTAATAAGGGCAAAATATAAGTAGAACAGATCCCAGAAAGCTATAGGGACATATTACAATGTAACACAATAAAGACTTTAATATACAAGAGGATCTCTGTAAATGGCTACAGCCTGTCACAACAGCCTGCCGAAGCTATAAATTGCTGTAGAATATCAGAAACGGTTTGAGTACGAGGAAAAGAAACAGACTTAAGCTACTTTTTTCCTTATCTCTTAGTTAGGCCCAGGGTGGATTCTAGCATATTTGCTGCCTGAGGCCAATATTAAAATGCTGCCCCCCCCCCCCCCCCCCACACACACACACACCTGTTCCATTGCCTGCTCCCTGTTCAGTAAATGCTGAAAACTTTACTAACAATTAACATCCCCACAGACAGGCTCATTGACACTGTGTGACTGACTACAGGTTCTGAGTCATTAGTAGCATCTAGTACCTTATAGATGACAATCTCTTCCATCAGGAGGACTTTATTCCGGGTTCTCCAATCCATGACGTATCACAGCTGAATTCACAGCCAGATACCTTCAGCTCCATGCAGCACATCTCCACCCGGCGTCCCTAAAACTACCACAGTCACTTACAGTATAAAGTCTGCTGGATAACAACACTGCGCTCCTAAATAATATATACCCCTCACAACACAAGTGACCGCACGCTATCCCACATATAAAACATACCTTCATTATATATAAATATTCTACTGGAACTATAGCATGCACAGCACACCAATCAATATACAACACCCCTAATTTATTAAATACAGCTTCCCCCCCCAAAAAAAAAAAATTTGGTTTACATGATGCAAAGTATTATATTGTATCCTATAACTAATATCGGTATTAATATTCAGTGCTCCCCTGACCAATGTATATATAGAGCCCCCCCCAAATGAATATGTACTGTATATATATATATATATATAATTTATTTATTTTATAAAGCCCTGCTCTAATATATATTAAAGGCCTTGTTATTCCCCCCCCCAATTAAATTATATACGGCTCCCATATTCATCCCCCCAGCTTAGTAATAAACTGTATCCCATAAACAGCCCCCCGAGCTTAGTAATATACTGTATCCCATAAACAGCCTCCCAGTATAAGAAGAATTTGGCCCAAATACAAACATACACAGCCCCCCCCCAGTATAAAACTAATCTGGCCCCATATAAATATATACAGCCCCCCCACCCCCAATATAGGAAGAATGTGGCCCCATATAAATACATACAGCCCGCCCACCCCCAGAATAAGAATAATGTGGCCCCATATAGATATATACCGCCCCCCCACCCCCAATGTAAGAATAATGTGGCCCCATATAAATATATACAGCCCCCCCACACCCAGTATAAGAATAATGTGGCCCCATATAAATATATACAGCCCCCCCACCCCCAGTATAAGAATAATGTGGCCCCATATAAATATATATAGCCCCCCCACCCCAGTATAAGAATAATGTGGCCCCATATAAATATATTCAGCCTCCCCACCCCCAGTATAAGAATAATGTGGCACCATATAAATATATACAGCCCCCAACTTCCAGTATAAGAAGAATGTGTCCCCATATAAATATATACAGCCCCCCACCCCCAGTATAAGAAGAATGTGGCCCCATATAAATATATACAGCCCCCTCACCCCCATTATATACAAGCCCCCAACCCCCTATCCCATTATATTAGTATTTGGCCCTTACATATATTTAATTAAAAAGTGTCTATGAAAAATAATAAAACTCATACAGGCAGTCCCCGGGTTACATACAAGATAGGGTCTGTAGGTTTGTTCTTAAGTTGAGTTTGTATGTAAGTCGGAACTGTATATTTTATCATTGTAATCCCAGCCAGAACTTTTTTGGTCTCTGTGACAATTGGATTTAAAAAATGTTGGGTTGTCATAAGAATCAATATTAACACTAAAGCTTCATTACAGACACCGGTGATAACTGTTATAGCTGATCATTGTAGCCTAGGACTAAAGTACAAGAAATTACCAATAGAAAGTCCGTTTGTAACTATGGGTCGTATGTAAGTCGAGTGTTCTTAAGTAGGGGACCGCCTGTACTTACCTCGAGGCAGGCTGCTCCCACGGCGCCGGCTCCTGACGGCTCCGCTCACAGACACAGGGGGGTGTGACGTCACCACCCACCCCCTGTCTGCCTGCATACTACAGAGCGACGCCAGCAGCCTTAAAGGCGGTGCGATGCTCCAAATGTAAATCGCACCTGTGTCTTAAAGCAATTTAACCGGTGGTGCCCAAATCGTCCACACTAGAGTGGCAAAATGCCGCTCTTAAAGGGCTCCGCATTCTGCCGTCCAATGCAAGATTTTCATCTTGCCTCATGGCAGATATGGCCCTGACTAGCCCTCCAGCAGGATAATCAACCCAATCCCCACATCCCCCTGGCCAAAAAAAAAAAGTTTATTGCTTTTCCATCATCTACAGTGGGTAAAGAGATTTTCAAACCAAAAAAACTAAATTCTACATAACCTTACTCTCAAGCTATATTTACAAGCATTTTGGTGCATAAAATGCAGATATTGGGGGTATTTATCAGGACGCTGGGGGGAGGGGGTGTGGAGGGGCATGAAGGGGGCACACGACCGGCCTGGTGGTGTCCGTGGCTGGTGAAGAGTGGACCGATGTGGGGGGTTTCTGTTCTCACACCAGCGCAGTCGCTAATGCCGCTGAGTTTTTCACTAAAGCTGCCAAATGTGAAAGCCCGGAGCTTCCCAATGTATCTGGACGTGCTGGATTCTCGACTAGGCTATTATACGCCATCAAATGAGCCATTATGTATAACATATTTTGAATGTGCCTTGCCCGATTCAGAAAGACATAGTCAAAAACAGCTTTAAAAGTTTGTTTAAAAAAGTATATTAACATATTGTAAAGGAGATTGGCCAGTATTTAGTACTAGGAGCTTACTCTCGACATAGGCTATCAATACTTAATCATGGGAGACCAGCACCTAACACTGATTCAGCCTGTAAACATGAGACATGCAGCCAGAAGCAGTAGACTTCATGTCCCTGTAATGGCAGAATATATATGAATGCAGACACGCTTCACATTCACTTTCAATGAAAGCTGAAGCTACCGTTGTATTTTATATGTGATACAGGTACACTGATCTACATGGAGATCTTGTATTGCCTGATTCCTCAACATATAGTCACGCTTCAGGGCAGGCTACAGGTGGAAATTTCCCAATACACAAGCTCCACCCCGTTCACTCTCTTCCTATGAACCAATCACAGAGGAAAAAGCATCCAGGCTTCTCTCCTCATCTTGCCCCATTAGCTGCATCAGTGAACCCATCACGCCTTGTACAGTCCCTCTCCCCAGCAGTCTCTTATCACCTCACTGAATTTTTTTACCTCTCTCTCTTCTGGTGTATTTCCCTCCTCTTAAAAAAAAAAAACTCCATAGACCTATGTAGTGCTGTAAACTCCTCTCCAAAACTGTAACATCTCTTTTACTCTTGTCTAACCTGTTATGCAGAGCCGGATTAAAGGAGGGGCTCCTGGGGCTCTAGCCCCAGGGCCCCCACCACTTTCACTTTTTAAGGGGCCCCCACCAGTTTCTGACAGTCAGCGTCTCATCCTAGGGATCTAGGATGTCAGCTTTGTCAGTGAGTCACAGCTGCCATCGCTGGGGGAGTTCACCGATGCACTGTTTTGGTGGCAGCAGGTCATGATGGGACGCCGGCAACGAGTGATGACGTCATGCTGTTGGCGTCAGATCACTACATGCTGCTGTGTCTTCAGGGGCCGGCTGCCTGAAGAGCGAGGAAGAGCCTGCAGCGGCGTGGGATCACTGGAAGGGAGGTGAGGTAAGTATGAAGTTTATTATTTTGTAACCATTTGTGGCTATATACTACAGGGGTCTGGCAGGCTACATACTACAGGGGTCTGGCAGGCTACATACTACAGCGGGCTGGCAGGCTACATACTACAGGGGGCTGGTAGGCTATAAACTACAGGGGGCTGGTAGGCTATAAACTACAGGGGGCTGGCAGGCTATATACTACAGGGGACAGGCAGGCTATATACTTCCAAAATCATTGTTGGAAGGGCCCCCACCAGTTTGCACCCAGGGGCCCCCACCACCTTTAATCCAGCCCTGCTGTTATGTCTCCATTAACTTTCTCCTTACAATCTGGTTTCTGAACTAAGCCCTCCATTGAAACTGCTCTTTCTACAGTTTCCAATAATATCACAGCCAGATCAAAAGGTCATTTATTCATTCCTCATTCTTCTGGATTCCCTGGGACATTTGACACATTGGGGCAGATTTATCAAGCTGTCTGAAACTCAGAATATTCCTAGTTGCCCATGGCAACCAATCACAGCTCAGCTTTCATTTTACCAGAGCTCATGAATATTTTAAAGGGGAGCTGTGACTGGTTGCCATGGGCAACTAGAAATATTCTGAATTTCAGACAGCATGATAAATCTGCCCCATTATGGACTACTAGCTCCTCCCCAGAATGTGTCCTCAATTTATCTGAAGGATACCTTTCCCTCTTGGTTTTCTTCCTATCTCTCGGAACATGAAAGAAAAAACAAGGGAGGAAAGAGCCAAAGGGCGCTCGATGTGCGGATTATCTCTGGGTAGGTGAATTGTGTTCCCCATATAGGTTTCCACTCACCTTTTTGTGTTGTGCAGGCGGCACAACACACAGTGGTCAAATAGTGGTAGGAAGAGATGCTGCCGCGGGGAGTCTCTCTCAGTAAGAATACTGTCAGAGCTGAAGAAACCTTAAAGGATTCCAATCTTGGTATCAATTGGATTCTCTGTCACCTCCATCAGTTGCATATGCATAGTTGCATATTTCAGATCCGGAACGGATCCTTCATCAATATGCAACTGTTGAAGGATCCGGAACGGATGTATAAAGTGTCTCTATAATGTTGCAGCGACTATAAGTAGGAAATGCTCTATATATTCCAAGCCTCAGGGTTTATAATATGTAAAAAAAATATTATACTTGTTTTGGTGAAATCTGAAATTCATGTGAGTAAAGATTCTCAAAATTCTATTGTTCAACTTATTTTGGAGAAACTATAATATAAGACGAACTCTTATTTCTCTCAAATCCACTAAAATATTCATTCTGCTTAATCTTATCTGACTAGTAAAAAGAGTCAGAAACACTTCATTCACATTGTGGATCCTGACAGGAGCTAGCCAACCTTTACTAATGTGTAATGTAAGGAGAGTAAACATTTAATCTTACATTTAACATTATTATTAGTTATTTATACTGTATAACATATTTCATGTAGTTTTTTGGTCCTTGAGGCCTCATGCACACTACAGTATGTGGGAACTTGATCCAGGCCACACAAATTGTGGCCAGATCACAGTGTCCATAGATGTCTATGGCAGCCGCTCATGGTGTGGCTAGCACACATTGGGGCACATTTACTAAGGGTCGCGGATCGCACTTTTGTCAGACTGTTAAACTTTTTTCGGATTGCATGGTTTGGACAGGTATTTAATAGGTGTCTGTGCTGGGATTGTGTCTCACGCGATTGTTTTTTGGCGCAACGGCAATGGCTTCCATGTAACATAAATTGGGAGGCATGCTGTCGGACAATCCCACTGATTCAGACTGAGTGTGGGATTTAACTTTCAAATTTCAAGCTAATGCACTTACATGCGCCACAAAAAAAGAAGATGAACTCCGTCGGACCCGAGCGGGGAAGTGACACATGCAGGATATCGGGCAAACGATCCTAGTGAATAGCGGCATTATTGCCAGACAATGCACTTTTGGTAAACACCAGCGGATGGGTAAGTAAATCTACCATGAGTTAGGGTTGCATGGAAAGGTGTATAAAGCTTTTTGATCTGTAGATGCACTCCATGTAAGAAAACAAAGAGGTATGTTGGTATTTTTAATCCTTTTAACACTACATATGAAATATACAATTCCAGAGCAGGTGGAACTCATCAGATACATATAGTTTTATGAGAAATAATGAATAATTTATCAATGAAAACTACAATTATTTTGGGTTTAGCAATCCAGTGGGAGTTTTTACAAGGGAGACTGTAATTCACTGTGTAGGCCCACCCACCAACTTTCCAAGCACAAAATAAATCACATTTTTAATAGATAATTCATTTTTCTTTGAAATGTGGTTTTTAACACAATGCCCTATTTTAGAGAACTGCACATGCAAGCTATACAAAAAAGCATGTACCCATTGATTGTCAAAAGGGGGAAACTGCTACTATATTATATATCAGAATGTCCTTATAAAGTGATGCTAGTAGCAAGTGTTAAGGATATGTTGCCCCCATGCATCATATTACACTGCATTTAAATTGTTTGTCATCCTGTAAGGATTTGGTAGTAAAAAATAAATGAATTCTGTTAAAATATATTTTAAGGGTTTTCACATTAAATGTGCTTGTAAGAAAAGGGATCCATCACTGAAAACAGAACACAGCAGGACTGAAACCTTAACCAGGTTTCCAGTTTCAATGGATTAGGTTCAAATCCTTTTTGTGGAATTTACATTGGTTTATGCAGGTGGACTTTCCTTTCTTTCTTTGGTCAAAGAAATGTAACCTTTGTCTAGAGCTAAAGCTCAGAGTCACAAGCAGTGACCTGAAATTGATGCTATTACTATGAACAGACCCTCTAGACAATGTCTCAATTTGACATATTCCTGTTGGAAACCCTTCTTTCGCATGCCTCAGATATTGATGTCCTTCATATATCTATGTTTATGTTTCTTAAAATTTTTATAGAAAAACTAAAAATTCACCTGATAACGTTTGCATAAAGCTCATAGTCCGACATCAATATATAACAAAAAAAAACATAGAAAGGTATAAGAATCTGACCCAGGGATAACCAGGAAGAATTATACTGGTCTCTATCTTTCATCTTTGAATTAAAGTTTTTCCCTTTTCTTACTTCATTTGAGTCTAAATCACATGACTTCCATATGTGTTGGTTTTCTGTTCTAGTTCTCATGACATAGTAATTGATAAGAATATTACAAAAAATTAGGCCAATCGTAAATCTTGACGGGATAATAAGTATGTACCCATTAGGAGCTTCATAGTGCAAAATGTTAGTTTCACACAGTAGTTATACCTCAAGTCATAGACCTCATATTTATATTGAAATTATCTTAGATACCCAGGTAACCTTATAACGATATAACTTAAAGGGGTGTTCCCCTTAGAATACCATGAGCCCCTGCAGAAGACAATGCAGAGGAAATGTTTGGCTGGCTGTGGCCCCTGCTATTGACCTCTGGCCAATCATGGCACAGATTCCAACTCCCACAGCAGCAGCAGCAAATAATGGGGCAGATTTATCAAGCTGTCTGAAAGTCAGAATATTCCTAGTTGGCAATTGGCAGTTCCCATGGCAACCAATTACAGCTCAGCCTGCATTTTACCATTGCTGATGAATTTTCTAAAGGGGAGCTGTGATTGATAAATTTGCCCCAATGGCTCCTGACATACGTACACACACATACACTCAGCTTTATATAATATATATTCTATAATATATATATATATATATAATATATGAGAAAGGTTGGTAACACACCGAAACGTCGCCACTTTTGGAATTAACTCTTCTTCACTTTTACCTGCTTGGATTTGGAGTGCTGCTTCATTTTTTGGAATTATAATATATATATATAATAATATATATTATTATATATATATATAATATATATGTGTGTGTTTATTTTATAGAGTGTTCCACAGTGTACATAGCATTGGCATACAATGGCCCACATTTATTAAAGTGTCTGCGCCAGTTTTCTGAACAGGGAAACTGCTTGGACATGTATTTATAAAGTGTCTGCTCCAGTTTTGTGTCATGGCTGTACTGTGTCCGACACGAAAGAAAAAGTGTGCACATAAAGGGGCGTGTTAGTGCTCAGTCGGACCATGCACCACATTTATTACTGATGTGAGCCCTAATTCTGCAACATGAATTAAGTGCACCAAAAGATGGAGACCACTCCCAAAGCAGTGCAGATGGCACCATAGATTCATGAAGAACGTGCACCACAATTCATGAATAAGGAGCACCCTGCACACTCCACAGGCAAACTGCACATAGTACATACTGCACTGTTTTTGATAAATGTGCCTACATAGAAAGGGAGGAACTATGCCTGGGGGCTTGTAATAAATAACTTATCTTAATCTTCATGCTTAGACTTCCTCATGCTACATTTCTTGTGATCTTCAATGGCAGCGACCAGGGACACACAATCTCTTACTTGTAGTCCCAAAATTAGAAAATTATCTGCTTATGTTTTACAGTTCATATAAAAGAAGTTGAAATATTGTACCAGAACAAGTGCCATGGGATAAGCTGAGAGGAAGCACACTCATAGATATCTTCTCAATAGATAAAAACGCTGCGGAAATAGCAACTCATATAAGTTCATAGAGTGTAATATAACGGACTTTCTCCAGAAATACGTGATAAAGCGGATAGTGATTGCTCTTAGAGAAACTTACCAACCACTCCAGCCGATAACACAACTAGAAGCTTACATCTCCAGGACCATGCCCATTAAAGGGAGAGTGGCCTGGATCTATCGCACACTGACTAATGAGACACAAGGTAGGAAACCAAAATACATCCAGCAGTGGGAACAGGAGTTAGGTGAAGAGTTCTCGGAGTCGGACACAAAGCGCATATTAGGCAACTCTCTGGGCTTCTCTAGGTGCATCAGAATCCAAGAGAATTCTTCTAAATTACTATCTAGGTGGTACAAAACTTCAAGTTTTCTGCATAGGATCAACCCTGAGATATCGTCGATATGCTGGAGATGTAAGAGAGAGGAGGGCTCATACATGCATATATGGTGGTCTGTTGTGATGTGATGCTATCAAAGGGTCATGGACCAAGCCTATCTTTTGGTTGTGGAAAATAGGACATTAATGTTGGTGTTTAGGGTTACTTTACATCTGTTTGGGATCCTATTTTTCACTATTAGGCCTCATGCACACATGAATTTTAGGTGTGCAGTAGCCCCAATATTGCAGCAGCATGACGATCACATTGACTTCTATTGTACACCATGTACAGCTGGTGACCGTGAGGCTGGCAGTTTAATTGACACACGGGTATGACGCGGACTGACAATAGAGGCGATCCATGGAAGGTAGGTGAGCGGCAACCTGCAGGCACCAGAGCAGTTATATTGCAAACACAGTACTGTGCATCTTGCTTTAAACTAGTCTATTAAATTGAGCCTGCAAAAACAGTTCAGATAGGACATGCTCTCTTTGAACAGCAAATACTGAGACCATTACAACGTGGCATTTAAAAGCTAGGAAGCAGATGGGCGCCACAGGGCAAAGTCATGTGCCCGGCCCTGTCTAATAGCATGGTTTTAGTACTAGTCTTTTCATATGGAAGAGTGAGCACCTTAGGGGCCCTTTGGCTCCGCGGTCTGCTGCAACCGCACCCTTGTACACCCCACAATTAGCCCTGGACCCTTTAAAGGAGATGGCCCTTGTATTGATGTCCCTTAAAAAGTAATACACTTAGGCATCAGAAGTCATCCATACAAAAGCCTGCATGTTGTTGTGGACTGAACCCTTAGCAGGTCCTAGATAAATCGACCCTGCAATGGAGATAATGGCCTTCACTGGACAACCATTGCAGTTTTGAAATTGGTTAATCCATTGTGATTAACCTTGGTTAGAGAGGTGGGTGAGTTGAGTGTCTCAATTAAACTTGTCTAAACCTAAAATATGTTGTCGTAAACTCGATGATTTATATCAGCAAAACCTAGGTCATAGATTTAGATTCTGAATATAAGCATTTGCGATTTCATAATGGCATTAAAGAACAACTATGATACCAAATTCCTGATTAAGTGACGCTTATGGAAAAACAGCTCTAACTTAAATGGATGGTCTCAGTTGGTATTCATATTTATTTAAATTAGACATACTACTATTCTATTTCTCTGAAAACATTATTCAGAGATCAACGATCAGGGTTGCCCACTCTAAATTTGTAGCAATGGCCGAGGACAAAACACGTGCTTGAGTCTATACTTGCCCACTGGATTGGTGTCCTTTTAAACATGACAGAAAGTGAATATATATCTATATATACTGATATACTATATATATATATTTAATCATCATATTCTATGTATATATGATTAAATTAAATAAATGCCACATGCCTGATGCTGAGAATACCACTTTAAGTGTTTCTGCTATTTCTGACATTGTTCTTGCATTATTAGTTGGGAGTTGCTGGGCTTTAATATATCAATGTACTATTGCATGTCAGCACACAGTTGCACTTGAAAAGTGTAGCTGGCTCTGAATGTCATAGTCTATAATAATCATGGATAATAAAACATTTTACGTGAATGAAATATCTACCAGCTTCTTAAAGCATATATAATACTCAAGATGCTATTGTAAGAGATATATTTCGGTTCTTAATGAAATTGTTGTTCTTGTGATTTTCATACCTCCTAAATACATGACATCAACTACTAATGTAGAATCAGTCTTGGTGTTCGTTCGCCTGCCCTAGGCAAACACGAAAAGAAGGAATTATAAAGTGTATGGGCACCCAGAGCCAAATCCACCACCAATATTACAAGCCAGACAGGAGAATCCCCCACTTCTCAAGGAGCCAAAAAGGACAGTAGAAAACGACTCAGTTATTTTCCTGTCGCAGACTGTGTTTTAGACTTCCCTTAGTGTTTTTCCTCGTTTCTGTCCTAGGACGGAGTATATTCATTTATAGAATTACTGACAGTGTGCAATGGGCCAGAGCCTTCTGCAGTCTTCATTTTCCACTGGTATTTATAGCTGTTGTCTGGTCTCGTAGAAGGCACCGTCCGCCTTAAAACCTATTTGACGTGCTCGAGATTAAGAGAGCCTGTGGAGTAGAGTAAATGGTAGCTTTCACTGTCTTTGGCTGAATATGGGATACGCCGCACTGAAACATGACTATAAAGAAACACAAGAATGTCTAAACAACGTACAGCTCTCAAAGTGCATTGCTATTGATGAGAACAGCGTTCTCTGTAGATCTATGTGAAGCACTTTATAAATGCCGTGGATTATATAGCATTACATTTGTTTGTGAAGATCAGAAGATGCTGCAATATCTACTATATTTTTATTGTGATTGTAAAAAAAAAAAAAAATTATTATGTTTTTATTTGAGTGTCAGTTTAAGAACACATACTAATAAACATAATAATAATATAATAATCGTTATTATTCATTAGGCCATGAAGATATTCAAGATTGTTTGTCCTTCACAGAGTATGATTTCATGGTACTTAAAATGAGCACAACTGAGTGGGTACAGTTCTCCGTTTTCTTTAGTCAACCAATGTCTATTCTCCTTCTCCCTTACTCTCCCCTCTTCCACTCTGTGTCCATTGGAAGTGATAGGCTGCATAAAAATTGTCCGGATTCACAAGCTGCGCCCAAAATTGTTTGACCAAAAAACGGGCGTGAGTATTGGAAAAGAAGGTTAAATTGCCCGGTGCCAACATATAAATAAATATGCAACATATGGCCATTAAAACGTAAAAAATAACATCCACCATAAAAAGGACACATAGCCAAAAATAAATGCCCTACAGTCCTAGGGTGGGTTGTCTATTCCTTTTGGAAGAGACTTTACTGGCATGTCTGTCTGAAAGCCAGGCATTGATTAATTAGAAAGCTTCGTTAATGGTTACTTCTAGATCATGTACGCCAGTAATGATATATGTCACACATGCAAGCATAAGGTCCCAATTAATTTCAAAGGAAATTTATTTTTCTCAAATTTAAAGAAAATGTCTGAAGTATCTGTGTGAAGTCCTTGTAGATTTGAAAATTTGTTTCAATACCAATGGGAGGCTGAAAAACCTTGGGCAAAAATTCATATAAAAAACTAATGATTTTTGCAAAAAAACTCATTCAAAATCGTGGTATTAGAAGAGCTTTGGAAGTGGAAGTTGCTTTTTCGTATTCCGTAATAGCTGAAAAAGGAACTGAAGAAGCGCAGGCAGCGCAAAATGGTCCGTGTTCACGGTGTCTGGCATAATTTGCTCCCTGTATGGCTGAATAAAAGATATTCACGTTTGGGGTGAGTGCACAAGTTTTCTTTTGTCTTCTGAAGACGATAGCTGAAAAAAGGAGCTGTAACTCTACAGTAGGTGTGTATGTGTGAAAGCGTCACGTTCATTTGAATGGCATTTATCTAATTCTATGTTTCTACTGCTGTAACCAGCCAGAGCCTCCCTGCAGCTGTAACAGATGATTGTAGGGTTTTTAAGGATGGATTTACTGCGATCAGATAATCCTGGTCTAGCGTATCTGAAAAGGTCGAAGCCTTAACTTGCTACTAAGTGTTTATAACTGACACGCTACTTTCTAATTAAAATAGGGCTGATGTTTCAAGGACCACAAATGGGAGAGAATGGCGATCTTCATGACTGTGGGTAAATAGGCTTTTGTCAACATTCTGATCAAAAATATCACACATACAACACGTAGACCGTCATAGATGATTTCTACAGCTCGAGCTGTAACAAATTTATGAAGGGTCCTAAATTTGCAGCTTGCGTCCTGATGATCAGTACTTGGGGACGTGTCGCTGTGTACATGGATTTCCTAGTGGTGAATCTCTTCCAGTTTTACACGCCCATTATACAGGAAAACAAAAAAGTATGAAATGTGTGCTAACATGTAAAATATGGCAAAGTATACAAAACATCATATTTTGTTAATTATGCTCAATAACAATTCATTGTTTATAATGTTTGTAATAATGCAGTCAGCCTTGAGTTACATATTCAATAAGACACTTTTAATGTTTTGCTGATTCGGCAGATCGCTGTTTTTAAAAAGAACGGAGAAGACTCTTTTCTCTCCTAATAATAATGAATCAAGCATGTAAAATTCATGTCTATCACAATGGAATTTTTTCTCTTGAGAAAAATTCATTAGTAATATAAGTTATAAAATTGCTGTGACTATGTGTATTGCCTGTGGAGTCATAGTTGTGAGACAGTCCTTACTCTTTTATGTTACTTATGTACTCACAGGCTTTGTCACACAGAAAATGAACGTTGGGAAACATGATGTCTGGAATGATGGAATGAGAGCAATGAATATCTGTCCATGCTTCAGCTGACACTGGAGGAAGTACAGAAGTTACTCTTGAACTACCTTTCTCCTAAGAGTATATCAGGGAGAGTGTATAGTATCTTAGAAAGTACGAGAGGGTTCCCCTTTTTATAGGAATAAGAATTACAGGGGGATATCAGAGCTTTAATTCTTTACAAAGAGAAAAATCACCGAAATAAAACAGAGTATAACACTCTATTTCACTCACTTCCTCAATTTCCTCACATTCGTAACTTACAGTAATACCCTACATTGCAGGTTACTGATACACCCAGCTTACAGTTCTATAATGTGATTATATGAATCTTAGTTTATATCGGATCCTCCTATCACCTTAATTTTTATAAAGCATTTATTCCTTAGTATTTTTTAATCTTAGGTTTTTGACCTCAATGTGGCATAACTGTGGATTAATATATTGGCCAATATATGTTCTGATATAGTACACTTACTACTCACGGACTTTGTAAACTGCTTACCATAGTTACTTTTTGGGAAAACTAGAAGAATTAAATAAAACTAGACCCCATTTTAGCATATGTCAGACTTGGATCCGGTCATGACAACCAAACTTAAAATGATTATTGTTTTTGTATTGGCAGGGTGGGGTTAGAAAATGAGGCAGGGCCTGTGGTATTCCTAGGGTTCAGATGCATGAAAAAGAGACACTAAGGGGACACATCAGCTGAGATATAGGGGAACATTTTTAATGAAGGTGGGAACGCAAAATTTCGCTTATGTTTCTACAGAACTGTAGCAATTATAACCTTCACTGCAGCATAATACTTTTCCAATACTCCTAAACTCATGTGGAGTATTTATCATTGCCTTTCCAAACAGAAAACTGCTTACTCTTCTGCATAATTTATGAAGTATCCAGCCACAAACTTTGGTTGTTTTCCGACATCACGACGTTTTTGGGCCGCAAATTGGTCTTCCAGCTCTTTTACTTTTCCCCTGGTTTGTGGCTCAATTTTTGTCGCATAATCTAGTCAGCTAAAAGATCGTCTACAGGGTCTATTGCACCTTATGAACATGGGATAGTCTGTATAAATGGTTTTGTGCAAAATCATAATCCCTGGCGGCACAAACTTATATCACACTGAAAAGCATATTTCAGCGCCACCCTTGCACATAAATGATAAATGACCCACTTGGTGTGCATTATCTTAGTAATATGGAATCAATACGTGGCATCACTCCTTTACTATGATATATATCTCTCTCTTTATCACTATCACTATATGAGAGATCACTCTATTTTGTGTAACTGTGAGTAGAGATGACGCGAACACTAAAATGTCGTGTCGTACTAGTATCGAGACGAACTTTTCCGAATGCTCGCAGTGCTGCTCGAATAACGAACCCCATTGAAGTCAATGGGGAGTCGAGCATTTTTCAAGGGGACCAGGCGCTGCACAGGGAAGCTTGGCCAAAACACTGGGAACTCCAGAAGAAAAGGATTGGAAACACCACGGAAAATGACAGGAAACACGCAGGGGCAGCATGCATGGATGCCTCTGAGGCTTGCTAATCGCACCATTATGCCAAAATTATGGGCCAACAGCGTTGGCCATGACCAGAGGACAGAATGAAGCTAGATAGCATCAAAAGACACCAATAATTGACCCTGACACTATAGGGACGGCATGCAGAGAGGCAGGGCAGCAGGCTAGAGAGTGGTCATGGGACATACCCTAAATGGACTCAGGCTCTCAAACCAATGGGTGGCAGAGAGGAACCAAGGAGGAGTGGGCAAGAAGCGCTCAATAATATCGGTACATGATAAAATGTTGCCAGTATATTTTGGGATTACACAGCAGGGGTGGCGACAAGTAGTTAACATGGAAAAGCTGCAAAACAACCCAAAATTCTGCCTGACACAGCTCGTTGATAAGGGGACGATGTATGGCGGCAGTAAACTGTAGTAGATTAAAGGTGCTGCAGTTAAAAACTATGTTAGTGGATTTGGCTGGAGCTGGGCTCCGCTGCCAGGCGAGCTTCGCCAATCCAAGTCCTGTTCTCTAGGCTACTCCCCAACAGCACTTCTAAGAACTTTGATCTAGATCAAGTGTAGTACGCGTTTATAAGTTTAGGATTATGCCGGGTGAGGGGAATGTAAACAGATGCGCAAGAAGTGCTGAAAAATATCCCTAAATGGTAAAAGTTTGCAAGTATATTTTGGGGATTACACAGCAGGGGTGGCGACAAAGTTAACAACTTTGATGTGGAATGCCTGTAAAGCTCTTGGGCGGTGTGCCTTTATCGGCTAGGCTCAGCAGTCAGCACCGCCTGCTGTCGCTTAGCGACGGCACTGCTGCTGTGCCTAGAGCTACCGACTGATGGCGCCATGCCCACGGATGGTAATTCGGAGGAGGAGGAGGTGGAGGAGGGGGGGTGGGGGAGGAATAGTAGGCCTTTGAGACCGGACGAGGTAGGCCCGCAACTCTGGTCGGCGTATATGACCACCCAGGGTCAGACCGGTCCCAGCCTGCACCAAGTAAGTTGTGTAGCGTTTTATAGTTTGGGATAGGCGGGTGGGGGGAAGTAAACAGATGGCAAGAAGCGCATGATGCGCATGGAGCTGGGTTCCGCTGCAGGCGAGCTTCGCCAATCCAAGCCCCTGTCTCTAGTACTCCCAAACAGACTTCTAAGAACTCTTTAAAGATCAGTGTAGTAGCGTTTCTATAAGTTTGGGATATGTGGTGTGAGGGGAATGTAAACAGATGCGCAAGAGCTTGCTGGAGATGACTTCCTCAAGGGTAAAAGTTTCTGTATCCGCGTATTTAGGGGACTAAACAGCAGGGTGGTGACCAGTTAACAATTGTGATGTGGAATCTCATGAAAACAACCTCAATTTTGCTGTATCACATCGTTTGATAAAGGGAATGAGACTAGGAGGCAGCTATATGGACGACTTGGACGGGATTTGGGTAGCAATGGCGACAACGTGTGTGGGGTGCTAGGAGAACAATTACACTTTGGATAGTGTGTATGTGGCAGTCCCAAACATTTTTCAAACCAGAGGAGCAGGTGGTGGCCCTCCAGTAAAATGGGCATAGATTGAGTGCCTGTATGTGGCAGTCCCAAAAATGTTTTCAAACAGAGGAGAGGGTAGGTGGCCCTCCGTAAAATGGAATAGATTGAGTGCCTGTATGTGGCAGTCCCAAAAATGTTCAAACAGAGGAGCAGGTAGGTGGCCCTGCAGTAAAATGGAATAGAGTGAGTGCCTGTATGTGGCAGTCCAAAAATTGTTCAAACCAGAGGAGCAGGTAGGTGGCCTGCAGTAAAAGGATAGATTGAGTGCCTGTATGTGGCAGTCACAAAGATGTTCAAACAGGAGCAGGTAGGTGGCCCTGCAGAGTAAAATGGAATAGATTGAGTGCCTGTATGTGGCAAGTCCCAAAATGTTTCAAACCAGAGGAGCAGGTAGGTGGCCCCTCCAGTAAAATGGAATGATTGAGTGCCTGTATGTGGCAGTCACAAAAATTGTTTTCAAACAGAGGAGAGGTAGGTGGCCCTGCAGTAAAAGGAATAGATGAGTGCCTGTATGTGGCAGTCCCAAAACTGTTCAAACCACAGAGGAGCAGTAGGTGGCCCTCCAGTACAATGGAATAGATGAGTGCCTGTATGTGGCAGACCCAAAAATTGTTCTAAACCAGAGGAGCGGTAGGTGGCCCGCAGTAAAATGGAATAGATTGAGTGCTTGGATGTGGCAGTCCCAAAAATGTTCAACCAGAGGAGCAGGTAGGTGGCCCTGCAGTATAAAATGATAATAGCATTGGTGCTGTATTGGCAAGTCCCAAAAATTGTTCAAACAAGAGCAGAGAGCAGGAGGGGGCCCTGCAGTAAAATGGAATAGATTGAGTGCCTGTATGTGGCAGTCCAAAAATTGTTCAAACCAGAGGAGCAGGTAGGTGGCCTGGCAGTAAAATGGAATAGATTGAGTGCCTGTATGTGGCAGTCCCAAAAATGTTCAAACCAGAGGAGCAGGTAGGTGGCCCTCCAGTAAAATGGAATAGATTGAGGCCTGTATGTGGCAGTCCAAAATTGTTCAAACCAGAGGAGCAGGTAGGTGCCCGCAGTAAATGGAATAGATTGAGTGCCTGTATGTGGCAGTCCCAAAAATGTTTAAAACCGAGGAGCAGGTAGGGTGGCCCTCCAGTAAAAGGAATAGATTGAGTGCTGTATGTGGCCAGTCCAAAATTGTCAACACCAGAGGAGCAGGTAGGTGGCCCTTGCAGTAAAATGGAATAGATGAGTGCCTGTATGTGGCAGTCCCAAATTGTTCAAACCAGAGGAGCGGTAGGTGGCCCTGCAGTAAAAGAATAGATTGAGTGCCTGTATGTGGCCCAGTCCAAAAAATTTTTTAAAACAGGAGGACGCCGGGTAGGGGCCCTCCAGAAAATGGATAGATTGAGTGCCTGTATGTGGCACTCACAAAAATTGTTTCAAACAGAGGAAGGGTAGGTCGGGCCCTCCAGAAAAATAAATGATAAAGTACTATAGGTAGAGCCAGTGGGCCTGTCAAAAAATAGCCAGTTTCCTTGCTTTACTGTACAAAGAGCAGGAGAGAGGAGGAAAATGAGGAGGAGGAGGAGGAGTGGATAAATTATTCAGGTTGAGCTTCGTCACCTGCTGGAGATTGGAAATTAGGAGAAATCCATGCTTATTATCTTTGATAAGGTCAGCTGTCCAGCGCTGTCAGTCGACAGCGTGTACGCTTATCGGTGATGATGCCACCAGCTGCACTGAAAAACCCGCTCGGACAAGACGCTAGCGGCAGGGGCAGGCAAGAACTCCAGGCGTCGTTAGAGCGCCTTCTGTGCCACATGTCCAGCTTTGAAACCCAGTAGTTGTAGGGAGCTGTGTGATCATTTAGGACGATGGTATGGTCAGCTACGTACTCCCTCACATCTTTCTGTAAAGATCAGCCCTACTTGCCGGAGACTGGGGACAGGTGACAGTGTCTTCGATGGGGTGAATAAAGCTGGCAAAAGCCTTGTAAGCGTAACCTGCCAGTGTGTGGACAAGCTGCCTGCTCGCGCTACTCTCCTCGCCTACTTGCCCGCAGAACTACGCACATCTGCCGCTAGCGTAGTTCGAAGGGAAATACTTGTTCAGCTTGTGCACCGGGCCTGCTGTATTCATGCTTCTCACTATCCTTTCCTCTCCAGGGATGAGAGTGGGACAGATTTTGCTTGTACCAGTGGGCCAGGAGAGTGAACACCCAGATACGGTGCTGGAATAAATTCTTGAACGCGAGGGTCAACGGGATAGGCAGCTCTGGCAGAATATGACTATGGCCAAGGTCAGTACAAGCGTATGAATTCACTCCCTCACTGGCCTGACTGTCCTATTTCCTCCTCCGCAAATCTTCCAATCCTCCTTCTTCTGCATTATACACCGAGCTGAAGGAGGACTTTCAATAAATGGTACCCTCTTTGTGTCTCTGCCAACATTCTCCTCCTCTTTCCTCTCGTCTCCTCACCTCCACACTCCTCCGATTATGCGCAGAGAGAAACAGACATCAGGGGCTTTGGTGAACACAAGGGGAATATTCGTTCCCGTCTCTTGTGACGAGCGCAAAGCTTCCGACTTCATGCTGACCAGAGAGTTTTTCAACAGGCCAAGCAGCGGGAGTGGTGAGGTTGATGATAGCGGCATCGCCACTGACCATCGTGTGACCTCCTCAAAGTTACTCAGCACTGACAGATATCAGCAAATCCAGTCCACTCCTCATTGAGATTTGAGGAAGCTGAGCTGACCTGACTACCAGTTCTGGTGGGAAGTTGACATCTGGCAGTCTACAATCGCTCTGCGCTGCGGAAACTCTGGATAACATGGTCAGTGTTGAATTCCCCTCGTGGGCACGTCGCACAACAGTCGGTGAGCGGGCAGTTGGAGGCGGCGCTGCGCTGCCCTGAGAGTGGCAAGCATCTGGGCTGGACTTCTGAAATGCGCACAGATGCGGCGCACCTTCGTGAGCAAATCAGACAGATTGGGGTATGTCTTGAGGAAGGAAACGCTGCACTATCAGATTTAACACATGGCCAGGCATGGCACATGTGTCAGTCGGCGAGGTTGCAGAGCCGCCACCAGGTTACACGGCCGTTGTCAACACACAACCATTCCCGGCTTGAGGTTCAGCGGTGCCAGCCACAGATCAGTCTGCGCGCCGTGAGGCCTGTAATAGCTCTGGGCGGTGTGCCTTTTGTCGCCTAGGTCAGCAGTTTGAGCACGCCTGCTGTCGCTTAGCGACGGCACTGATGCTGTGCCTAGAGCTACCGAATGATGGCGCCGTGCCACGGATGGTAGTTCGGAGGAGGAGGTGGAGGAGGGGTGGGAGGAGGAGGAGGCATAGTAGGCCTGAAAACCGGACCGAGGTAGGCCCGCAATCCTCGGCGTTCGGCAGGATATGAGCACCCCAGGGTCAGACTCCGGTCCCAGCCTCCACCAAGTAACCCAATTTGGCCAGTCGAGATATATAGTGGCCCCTGCCCGGCAGCATTGTCCATGGTCCGTGGTCAGGTGGACCTGTCACAGAGAAACGCGTGTTGGTCAGGGACGGATGATGTTGTTCGGCACGTGCTGTTGCCAGGCTGGGACGGGCATCGGGAAAAAAGGGTGGCTGGTGGGGACCGAATACCGAGGGGCGGCCGCCGCCATGAGGTTGCGGAAGGCCTGGGTCTCTACTAGCCTATAGGGCAGCATCTCCTGGTAAGCAATTGGAGATGTGCACATTAAGGGTCTTGGGGGCGGGCGTGAGGGTGGGTTGCACTATATTTGCGTTTACGCTCCAGCGTCTGGGGTTATGGAGAGCTGAAGTGGTGGATGCGGTGGAGGATCGTGGAGGGGACGATGGGGGTTGTTGGCAGGGTCCTGGGCAGGGGGCTGACTAGCAGCTGACACAGGGGGAAGGAGCAGTGGTGTGCAGGCCGGAGGTGAACGGGCTTGTGCCACTGAGTGGGGGTGCTTAGCATTCAATGCCGCGCATACTTGGGGGCTAGTTAAGCTTGTAGTGGTGGTGGAACCCCTGCTGAGCCTGGTTTGGCAAATGTGCACACCACAGTCCGTCGGTCATCCGGTGTTTCCTTTAGAACCTCCACACTTCTGAAGATCTAGCCCTCGCCGCAAGAGCCCTATCAACGGCGGTTCACTAGTTGACAGTGGCGGTGATGCACCAGCTCGGCCTGCCTCCGTTGGCCCCACCACTGCCTCTTCAACCTGTTCAGGTCGAGGACTCTCTCGTCTCAGAAGCACTGTGTTCACCCGGCCTCTCAACGACAGCTTGGTCTGTCACCTCATCATCCTCCGATCCCTCAGTCTGCTCCCCCTCGGACTTACTGCCCTGACAACAACTTCCCCACTGTCTGACAACCGTGTCTCCTATCGTCGGACACCTCTTTACACAACTTCCACTACGTCAAAGAAGGTCATCATCACCCACAGACTGTGACTGGTGGAAAACCTGGGCATCGGAAAATTGCTCAGAGCAAACCGGACAAGTGGTTTGTGACTGTGGGAAGGAGGCACAGAAAACAGTCCTCAGAGTAGCCGGTTCAAATGCCAAATATTTCCTGGGATGGGGCAGACTGGGGGGGGAGGAGAGGCTGAGGGCAGGAGCTGGAGGAGTGGCGATTTCGGTTAATGGGTGGACTGCGTGAAGATGATGGTGGTGGACAATTGCTCGAAGCATTGTCAGCAATCCACGACTACACCTGTTCGCACTGTTCTGGCCAACAGTGCTCTTCCACGAGTCCAGTAACTTCAGACATGAACCTAGGGATGTAGCTCTGCGGCGTTCCCCTGCTCCCTCATCAGCAGGTGGTGTCTACCCGCCCAGGACACGGCCTCTGGACCCTGCAGTCAGTTGGACGCCACGTCCCCGCCTCGTCCTCTACCCTCAGCCTCGGGGTAAACATTTTAAAATGAGAGTTATACTTATTTTTTTTTTACTTTTTTTTTGTTTTTGTTTTTTTTTTTTTTTTTTTGTTGTTTTTGTTTTTTTTTGAGTTTTTTAAAACCCCAACAATGACTATCCTATTGTATGGCATTTCTAGCCAAGTATCAAAGGGAAGCACAGTACTATGCCAGATGAGATGACACTGAGTTATTGCTCCAATAGAAATCCAACCCTACTGAATTTGCCACTTCGGCTTTGCTATGGATATATATGCGCCACTAAGCGCAGAACACAGCGGTCGCAAGTCCCACTACAAATTGCTCAGAAATGGCAAGTACATGCACTGAGAAACTAAGGCACCAGCAGATCAACAGAAAATCAAATATATAGAACGCTATGTAGGCTTCAAGATCAGAAGTTGTTTGTATTCTCTATGGCTATTTTTAGCCAAGTATCAAGGAAGCACAGTACTATGCGGATGAGATGACACTGAGTTATGTGCCTAATAGAAATCCAACCCTACTGAATTTTGCCACTTGGCCGTGCTTGGATATGTGCGCCATAAGCGCAGAACACACGCGGTCGCAAGTCTCCCACTACAGAAATTGTCAAGAATTGGCAAGTACACTGCACTGCAGAAACGACAGCCACCAGCAGATCAACCAGAAATCAAATATATAGAACGCGTTACGGTGGCTTCAAGAAGCTTGTTTGTATTCTACCTATGGCTTTTCTAGCCAAGTATCAAAGGAAGCAAGACTATGCCAGAGAGATGACACTGAGTTATGCTAATAGAAATCCAACCTATGAATTTGCCACTCGCCTGTATGGATGGCGCATACCAAGTCGCAGATAGACGATGCTAATGTGCAGTAGATCTAGAGACCAACGGTTTATGAACGTGTATCAGAGCTTGTATGTATGGCTCCGGTGATCATGGTACGTAAGTGTACTGTTGTGCAGTGGCATTGAGTAGTGGCTAGATGGTCCTGATATTCTCCTTGTGTTTTCAGCTTGTTGTTTTTTCTATGGTTATTCTAGCCAATTTAATAAGGCGAGAAAACAGTGCGTCTGCAGAGGTCTGTATGATATCGAAGTGTCTTAGAATTGGTCAGCTTTACTTGCTATTGACATAGAACACATATCAGTCTTTTAGCAGGTTCTAGACTAGATCCAGTTAATATAGAACGTACTGTAGGGTTAAGAGAAGTTGTTTGTATTCTACTATGGTATTTTTGAGTACTCAAGGGGTGTGATAGGTGACTGTGAGATGAGTATGAGGTATTGCCTAATAGAAATCAGACTTCTTTATTTGCCACTTCAGCCTTTGCATGATATGTGCGCACTAGCGCCGAACACAGCGGTCGCAAGTCTCACTACAAATTGCTCAGATGGAACAGTACATGCACTGCAGAAAACTACAGCCACCAGCAGATCAACCAGAAATCCAAATATATAGAACGCTACTGTAGGCGCAGAAGTTGTTGTATGCTATTCTCATGGCTATTTTCAGCACAGTATCAAAGGAAGCACAGTACTATGCCAGATGAGGACACTGAGGTATTGCCTAATAGAAATCCAACCCCACTTAATTTTGCCACTTCAGCCTTTGCTATGGATATGTGCGCCACTAGAGCAGAACAAGCCGGTGCAAGTCTCATACAAATTGCTCAGAATTGGCAATCTACATGCACTGCAGAAACACACAGCCACCAGCAGATCAACCAGAAATCACATATATAGAACGCTACTGGAGCTTCAGAAGCTGTTGTAATGTTTTCCTATGGCTATTTTCTAGCCAAGTATCAAAGGAAGCACAGTACTATGCCAGATGAGATGGCCACTGAGGTATTGCCTAATAGAAATCAACCCTACTGAATTTGCCACTTCAGTCTTTGCTATGGATATGGGCACTAGAGCGAGACAACAGGGGTTGCGAAGTCTATACAAATGCTCAGAATTGGCAAGTATCGACTGGCAGAAACTACAGCCACAGCAGATCAAACCAGAAAATAATATATAGAACGTACTGTAGGCTTCAAGAAGCTGTTTGTATTCTTATGGCTATTTCTAGCCAGTAATCAAAGGAAGCACAGGTACTATGCCGATGAGATGACACTGAGTTATTGCCTAATAGAAATCCAACCCCTACGATTGTCCCACTTCGGTCTTTGTATGGAATAGTGTGCAATAAGAGCTAACACAACCGGTAGCAAGTCCCCCTGCTAATTCCTCACAAAATGGTAAAGATGCAAATTATAATTAAAAAAATGTTGAACGTTATTGTAGCCTAAGAAGGGCTTGGGTTCTTTGAGAAATCACTCTGCCTAACAGTAAGATAATAGAAACACCTTAACGCTTGCCCTGACGAGCAGCAGCTCTCTCCCTAGCGGTCAGAGACACGAATGATCCGAGCAGCGCGGCCAGCGGCTAGTCTATCCCAGGGGTCACCTGATATGGCCAGCCAACCACTGCTATCGACGTGTAAGGGTACACGTCATGCTGGGTGGAGTGCAGAGTCTCCTGGCTTGTGATTGGCTCGTTTGTTTGCCGCCAAAAGAAAACGGCGGGAGCTGCCATTTTCTCGAGGCGGGCGAAGTATTGTCCGAGTAACGAGCAGTTTCGAGTACCCAATGGCTCGACCGAGCATCAAGCTCGGACGAGCATGTTCGCTCATCTCTAACTGTGAAATACATTGTGGTTTATCACTGTACTGCAATATAACTGTGGTATATCTGTGTACTGTGACGTCACTGTGTATATCATCCCTTATATGACATCACACTGTTGATCTTTATGTACTTTGTATTGATTATCTATGTTCTCTAACATGATGGTGTTATTGTCTAACCCAATTTAAAAAAGTACTGTTGAACTGGTCATTATGTAGTGGTCCCCATCTAAATTTTGCTATAGGGCCCAACTAGGGGTATTCTGTATGCTGTACCTGTAGCTGTTCGCTTTGCACACCTTTACATCCTTTTATTCTCCATTTTTGACAAAAAAGTAGATATAATAAAAAAGAAGCTTTAAAAACATTTAGAAGAATATAATTCAAACCAGCTGAACATTGTAAACTCTTCTCACAGCAGGAAGCATTGCTCGTTGGAGCATCCAGCATCGCCAGTCTGTTGCTTGTTTGCTTTACTATATTTTCCAGATTGAATGAAAAAAACCAATAAAGGAGAAAAAAAACTTGAATATTGTCCTTTCTAAATTACTTGATGGCTGCAAGCTTAACATACAGCATTTTTGTATACAGAAAATTGCTGTGGGTTTCATTAGAAGCCGATAAAATCCATGTGGAGGCACCTCTCTGATTAAAGCATCACACACGGCTGGTTCATACAAAATGTATTTTCTAAAAAACAAACAAAATATAATATAGCAGATTTCTGACATTTAGGGAAAATGTATGTAGCTTAGCTCTGCTTTGTTTTCAAATGTTACTTTCTGCCACTGAAACATCTGAATGTTCTGTCTGCTTTGTATTCTATAGCACATGGACTGCTTATCAATAAGGGAATCTTCATCCATCCGTCTCTCACACAATAACCTGCCTTCTCAAGGATTTATCGATTCCTTCTGTCTTTTGCATCTGCTGCTGTCTTCTCCATAGAATTACCTCTCCAGGATATCAATTACCGTAGTAGGCTCAAACTAATGAAAGGTGTAGAATATAAACATCATTTATTGATAAAAAAAAGATACATAATGGCCCATGAATGAAGAAGATTGTGATTTTATAAGATCAGTCGACAATGAAATGACACATAACATAAGATATTTTAGGAACACTAATAAATATTTAGAGACGACCAATGCACTGTGATAGATTGCTGGAGTGTAATGGTAATTGAAATTTCTGATGTGTTACACATTTTATAGATATCATTCAATATCAAAGTGTGACTATTGCTTATTGGAGGAATAGGTCTAAACCCTACCGTAAGCTAGGTCATCGATGACATCACTACCCTGAAACCATAGATGAATCTGAAGCCCTCTGACCACCATCGGAAAAGCACCATATAGGCTACAATTAATCCACATGTACCCTGTAGTTTTTTTGAGGAAAAGGAAAACTCTTTTAGTTTTCAGCAGTTTTATCCCTATTTTTAATTGAATAAGAAGAACTATGAGCCATTTTTTCTTTTGTCAGGCAATCAAAATGTTTAATATATATCACCAATAGATGGCATAGGTCATAATGCTGTAGACAAGGGAATATAATACTTCATATACTCATAATAACCTAAAAAGTAAAAAAATACACCTAGAGCATAGAACAAGGTGTACAACTGACTAGATTTACATTGTGCTTTCCCCCTCCATTGTAAAGAGCACAAACATATCCTTATAAACGATGCTTCAGTGGGACACGTCTTTCGGTTCGCAACTTGTCCCAAACATGAGAGGAAGTGCAAAACTCTGCAGCAGCCATTATTCTCGTGCAGATGATTTTGGGTGTTCTCCTTCATGATATAACAGCCTATATGGGAAACATCCAGAGTTAATGCTCAGCTGGGGAACAAATGGAGAATTATAGTTGTATCTGTCCCCGTAGGTCATTATAGTCTCCGCTGATTAGATCTACTGCGTTCTCAGCTGGAAGTAGGATGGGATAAATGCAGTCTGCTGCGTTTCTTCGGATGTGACATCACAGAGCAGGGAGGCAAAAACCGGAGGCTTCCATCTTTTTCAGTGTCTATTGATACATTGAACTTATATGCTGGGAGCTCCCCTGGGGGACACATTAACATTATTTGAACCAAGCTTACATATCAACTAAGAAATAGTACATTATGGGGCAAATTTTGTACCCGGTCCATTCGCGTTCCAGCGGCGGCTTTCTCGCTCTGGATTCGGGTCCGGCGGGATTTAATAAGGTAGTTTTCCGCCGTCACCAGGTGGCGCTGCATGCGCTGAAAGTAAAATCTATCGCGCGGAATGCACCGAGCTGGCCATGGTGAAGGTAAGCGGTCCTTATGCGACACATTTTCGGTTTTTTAAATGCGGCGGTTTTTCGAATACGTGGGTTTTCGTCGGCCATGCCCCCGATTTCCGTGTGCGCGATGCCAGCGCCGATGCGCACACAATTCGATCGCGGTGCGCCAAAACACGGGGGCAATTTAAGTACAAGCGGCGCAAAACGGAAAATTGGGTAAACACGTCGGGGAAAACGCGAATCGGGCCTTAATAAATGACCCCTATGTGTATGGGACCTCATTGTGACTCCCCATGGCTGCATCCTTCTGAAGGAAAAACCTTGCTTAATGATTCATATTGTACATAATTGTAGAATAGTGTCAATCTTCTTTATGTTTGGTGTACTTATATACTCTATATCTGGGCTGCTGTGTATCCAATGTTTAAGCTCTTAGTGTCATCCAATCTGGACAGTTCATAGTTTACATCCCACTACAATTTGGTCCCACTGGTTCAGACATTTCATTGCTACATGCTGTAACATTTATGAACAATCCGTTTTTGTTTACTACCCATTTATCAACAGTAGTTGTATTCTGAAGGAATGCACCGAGAATATTGTTCTCCAAGGTCCTTCACTTCACAAGTAGGACAGAAAGTAGAATATATAATAAATATATATACTGTATATTATAAACATTTGCCTATCATTTCAACAGCATGGAGAGTATATGTAATGTCCGAATATAGGACAAGATATAGTTTAGCAGTGTATGGTGTGAAAAGGGAGTAACAATCGCCGTTGCGGGGGGGATGTGCCCGTGGCTGGGCCCACAAGAAAAGGGGGACCCACATTTGTCACTGTTCAATATCTTTCCCTTCTTCTGTCGTGGAACCTGATACAGCACTCAAGACAGATACAAAGACAGGAGTAGCATGTGGTCCTGGCTTTTGGGCTGTAGGGGGGCCAAGCCGCTGACCGGAGCTCTGGGCACTATGGGTACTTAGCAGTTGCAGAGATCCTTTATCATCTTCTTTCTTTTCCCTCATGTGGAAGGGTAGCAGAAGAGAGTTCTGGTTTCCAGCAACACAGGAAGAGCAAGCTGGGGCTATTTGGTATCCCTCTGCCACACATAACTTTCTGCAACTGGATTATGCACAATCCATAGTATGTTTGTAATGATTATTATTTATGTATGTAGAGGTAAAAAATAGGACATGAATCCGCGCTTCTCAGATTAAATACTTTATTCGGAGTTGGACTACACGTTTCGGGGGCGTAACGCTCCTTCTTCAGGTCCGTACAAATACACAGGGTTCTGGTAAAAAGACTACATAATAATAAAATCTGGTCTCAGTGGGAAAGGATAAGTCCATATTAGTATACCTGCGATTTAGCAAGTATAATAATGGATGAGTTAGATAAAAGCTGTTTTGTTTAAAACATATGTTGGAGTCATCGTACATTACATCATGTGGGTAATATACATAACCAAAACTTGTGGTGTGATATTGTAGAAAATGCAGAAAGCATATACATGTGCAAAAGCACCAATAGATGTAAAAAAAAAATACAAACATAAATAAAAAACGATAAATAGTGTGAAAGAAGAAGTAAAATAAGTAAATTAAATAAATTGCACCAACCCTATGTAGTGATCTTAGCTCTCTATGAAGATGTTGGGGTATATGGTCCTCTTAGTGATTGGCATGTTATCTGGGTATAGCAAAGAATGACTGTTAGGCTCAATTGTTATGAGTAACCAGTGTTCATGTAAACGACCTGAAGGGTGAACCTACCCCGGATGGGAAGGGGTTAAAGGTAGTACCGTCGGTGTTGGTTGGAAGTTGACCGCGGTAATTGGGAGTTAGCCTGGAGGAGGAGTATGCCTAGTCGGAGGTAAATAGATTAGAACGAATTACTGTTCTGTAGTACTGGACGGACTTCTATACTTACTTCTGGGAGCCAGGCGAAAAAAAGCCGACAGCGGATGACGCCCACACAGCGCTCCCGACTGCCGTGGCTCCCAGAAGGAAGTAAGAAGCTCCGTCCAGTACTACAGAACAGTAAGTCCGTTCTAATTATACCTTCCGAATAGGTATACTCCTCCTCCGGGCTAACTCCCAATTAACGCGGTCAACTTCCAACCAACACCGAGGTACATACCTTAACCCCTTCCCATCCGGGGTAGGTTCACCTTTAGGTCGTTTACATGAACACTGGTTACTCATAACAATTGAGCCTAAACAGTCATTCTCTGCTATACCCAGATAACAGTACCAGATCACTCTAGGGTTAGTGCAATTATTTATTACGTATTTTACTTCTTCTTTCACACTATTTATCTGTTTTTATATTTATGTTGTATTTTATATCTATTGGTGCTTTTGCACATGATATGCTTTCTGATTTTCTACAATATCACACACAAGTTTTGGTTATGTATATTAACACATGATGTAATGTACGATGACTCCAACAATATGTTTTAAACAAAACAGCTTTTATCTACTCATCCATTATATACTGCTTAAATGCAGGTATACTAATAGGACTTATCCTTATCCACTGAGACCAAGATTTTATTATTTGTATTTTTTACCAGAACCCGTGTATTTGTACGGACCTAAAGAAGGGAGCGTTACGCCCACCGAACGCGTATAGTCCAACTCCGAAATAAAGTATTTAAATCGAGAAGCGCGGATTCACGTCCTATTTTACCTCTACGACCACTGGCCTTTTATCCCAGCTAAGTTATTGCTGGGATACCGGACGACGCAGCTTAATTTCAGTACTACCCTCCACCTGGAATCCCTGAAGATACTATATGTTACACTTCATCCACTATTGATGCGCTGTGGTTTTCGTTTTTTCTGTCTTTTATGTGATATTATGTATGTAGGGGAGAATTCAGTTCTCCATCCTCCTGTTCCTTGCTTAAAATGGCAGTAATTTTCGTTGCATAATTAACAAAAAACAAAACACATGAATTTGGCATGAATGTTTTATAGTTTTTTGATAATTAACAAAAAACATGACAGGATGGATCTTTGTTCTACCATAAATAACAGAGAATGAAAAAGGAAATGGGGAATGGAATGGATGGTGAATGGAAGACCTAATATATGTAACTACTGGGAATGGAGGAGGGATGAAAAACCGTCCAATCACTTTCTGTATTTCTGTAACCAAAGAAGATAAGGGAGAAACTATTAACACTGATAAAACTGGACCTATAATGGACAGCCTTTTGTGCATACTATACCGGATGACCCTTATAACGTAATGACATATTTCTAGGATATGTGGGAAAGGATCTTTCATCTGTGAGAAGAAGGATTATACCACTGGACAGAAACGTTGAAGAATTCCTGTGTGGAAAATCAGCAGCATTTTTATGTATTATGAAACCCCCAAGCAACTAAAGTTTGTACTGAGTTTTCTGCAGCAGCAAAAGTGTATATTTTGTGAGTTCTGCAGCAGGTAAAGTGTTATTGTGATGTTCTGCAGCAGCTTGTGTACATCTGAAGTTAGCAGCAGATAACGTCTGTATTATGAGGCTGTGCGCAGGTAAAGTGTTTATTGTGATGTTCTGCAGCAGATAAACTTAATTACAAGGTTCTGCAGCAGCAAATGTGTGTATTATGATAGGTACTGCGGCACCTAACATATAGCTGGAGCCTGGGTGGAGGGGGATTTTGTAGCAAGTAAATGGGGAAGGGGATTATTAGGTCTCTTCACTTCAGTCATTTACTCTGTGCATAAGCTCTCCATGGGCTCCAGATCTTCAAAAATGTTCCCTATTCCCTCTGTCCCAGGCCACAGTTCCTACAGGCAGAGAGATTCACAAAACTTATTTTTCAAGTTTCTAGGGAGGGGGTGTTTATCTTGTTTCCAGAATGCTGGAATAATAGTCTGCCTGACACAAAAAGTTGGGTTAGCAGGTTGTCTCTTTTGGCTGGAAGAGCTCGTCTCGGTCGCCTAAAATGGAATAGCAGGGGTCATAGGTTATACATAAGCGAAGATGTCCTTCATTTGCACGAAGAACACTAATCGCAAGCGACAGACAGGCGGTGGGCTGATGCAAATGATGAAACTGCTGAAGGTAGGCGATAAAAGGCACACCGCCCAAGAGCTTTACAGGGCATTCCACATCAACAGTTGTTAACTTGTCGCCACCCTGCTGTGTATCCACAAAATATACTTGCAAACTTACCATTTAGGGATATTATTTCAGCGCTTCTTGCGCATCTGTTTACATTCCCCTCACCCGCACATATCCTAAACTTATAAGAACGCTACTACACTTGATCTTATACAAAAGGTTCTTAGAAGTGCTGTTTGGGGAGTAGCCTAGAGACAGGGGCTGGATTGGGAAAGCTCGCCTGGTGCAGGAGCGCCAGCTCCATCCCAAGATCCAACTAACAATAGTTGCAGCACCTTTAATCTACTACTAGTTTACTGCCTCCATAAAATAATAATAATAATCTTTATTTATATAGCGTCCTCATATTCTGTAGCGCTTTCACAATCTAGGTAAACAAATACAAATGTAACGTAACAGAGAGCACAACCATTTGTATGGAAAACAGGATGAGGCCCTGCTCGCCAGAGCTTACGGTTATGAAGATGATGGGGTAACCGAGGTAAGTAAAAGATATTTAATGGTCAAGCCATTCTTCTTAGGGAATAGAAAAAATATAATAAATGGAAATTGCTGCGCTTGAACCACTCAGCCGTCATCTTAGTATTACAAGGTCCAGGGTGAATGGGACTGACAGAAGAAGTCTGGTGCCTGTTGGTTGCTGGATAACAGATGGGAGGACGACACAGGAACGGGTTAGTAGAAGAGTTAAAAATTCATGAGTTAATGAGTGTATAGGCTTCGCTAAAGAAAGGGTTTTAAGAGAAGTTTGAAAACTTGGAGGTTAGGTATTAGTCTGATAGTGGGGCAGAGCATTCCATAGAATTGGTGCCAGCTATAGAGAAGTCTTGGAGCGCGAGTGGGAGGTCCGCACTAGGGTAGAGGTTAATCTAAGATCACTGGCGGATCTAAGAGCACGGGTTGGGCGATAGACTGAGATAAGAGAGGAGAGGTAGGGGGGTGCAGCATATACAGAGCTTATGGATGAGGGTTTTATATTTAAAACTGTATTCGAAAGGAACTGGCAGCCAGTGCAGCGACTGGCAGAACGTAAGCATACATGGTCCCTTATCAAAAGGCTGTGTAGGCCGAATTTTGGGTTGTTTCATGGCTGCCATGTAACTTTGCGCACCCTGCTGTGTAATCCAAAAAATATACTGGCAAACTTTTTCATGTACCGATATTATTTGAGCGCTTCTGCTCACCTCCTTTGGTTCCTCTCTGACACCCATGGTTTGAAGCCTGAGTCCAATTAGGGTATGTCGCATGCCACTCGCTAGCCTGCTGCCGCTGCTCTGCATGCCGTCCCCTATGGTCAGGGTCAATTATTGGATGTTTGATGCTATCTAGCTCATTCTGTCAATCTGTCATGGCCATGCTGTTGCCCATAATTTTGGCATAATGTTGCGATTAGGCAGCCTCAGAGGCATCCATGCATGCTGCCCCTGCTGTTTCCTGTCCATTTCCGTGGTGTTTCCATCCTTTTCTGAGGTTCCCAGGTGTTTGGCCAAGCTTCCCTGTGCAGAGCCTTGGTCCCCTTGAAAAATGCTCGAGTCTCCCATTGACTTCAATGGGGTTCGTTATTCGAGACGAGCACTCGAGCATCGGGAAAAGTTCGTCTCGAATAACGAGTACCCGAGCATTTTAGTGTTCGCTCATCTCTATTCACCATCTTTTTTGTGGTCCGAATCAGTGGGACTGTCTGACAGCACAACCTCTAATTTGTGTTGCATGGAAGCCAGCGCAGCTGCACCACAAAAGGATCGTGTGCGACACAATCCCAGTGCAGAAACTTCATAAATACCTGTGCAAGTCATCTTGGCCATGAAGAACGTGCACAGTCCAACTAAAGTGCGTCACAAAGCCCTTAGTAATGTGCCCCACGTTGTAGTACCACACCCGTTCCAACCCTTCCAGGCTAAGAAACTATACTTGTATTTATCCCTTATAACATACACAAAAAATGAAGGTCGTTTAAGATGAAATCCCTATAAATTTGGTATCGCTGTGTGTAGATCGACCCAGAGAGAAATAAGTTGTAATATTATTTATGTTCCACAGTAAATGCAGAAATTTCTCATCAAAAAACAATGTCAGATTTGTGGAGTTTTTTTTTTTTTTAAAATAAACAGCACAGAAAGGGTAAAAAAAAAAGTTCAACTGCAGGACATTTAAAACTCTAAATTAAAAAATAAAAAACTAATTTGTCCTTAAGAAAACATGACCCCATGCAGCTATGGTGATTAGAAAATAAAAAAAGTTATGGCATTGACGGAAAAACCCCATGAAAAATAGCCTGGTCATTAACATAGAAAATAGGTAAGTGGTATTATGGTTATAATGACAACAGCGGAGCCATAGGCGAAGCAGGAACATGACGGTGGTAAGGGGGGACCTATAACGACTGAATTTAGATGATAGTATTGATGTAAGATGATGGTCCTTGTTGAAAGAACAGAGTGGGTGGGATAGTGTAGTGATGTAAGAACAGAGTGGGTGGGATAGTGTAGTGATGTAAGAACAGAGTGGGTGGGATAGTGTAGTGATGTAAGAACAGAGTAGGTGGTGTATAGTGTAGTGATGTAAGAACAGAGTAGGTGGTGTATAGTGTAGTGATGTAAGAACAGAGTGGGTGGGATAGTGTAGTGATGTAAGAACAGAGTAGGTGGGATAGTGTAGTGATGTAAGAACAGAGTGGGTGGGATAGTGTAGTGATGTAAGAACAGAGTGGGTGGGATAGTGTAGTGATGTAAGAGGGGAGGGGCTCAGGAGTAGATGTCACTCCCTGTCCTGTATCTCTCTTTCTCTTTCTCTCTCTAGAAGCACAGAAAGAAACATGTCCCTCCCACCCGCCCTTTACTATCATTAATTTACAACTGGTTATTTACCAATTACATGTATAATTCTATGAAAATGATTGTCTGTTTTTTTTTTTTGAACTTTGACACTGTTTATCTTGTATCATGTAAATTTTTTAATTGACTGTTGATGAGATGAAGTTGGTGTTATCCTCCTAAGCCCAGGGGAAGGGTCATCCTTCAGCCATGGTTCCCTAGAGGTTTCCTCCACAGGGGGTTTTTCCTCTCCTGAGCGCTGTGGGATGACTCTTTGTGAGTCGGAGGTTGCACATATTTAAAGTTTCTGCCTGGAGATTAAAATTTCTCAATGTTATGCTCCTGGCTTTAAAATGGAAAAAGAAAGAAATATCTAAATAAAAATGTAGATATAAAATTAAAAACAAATAAAAGAATATGTATTTTAAAAAAAATAGAATGGGAGTCAAAGTATGGCATTTTGTTATCTGTCGCAGCTTTGATTTTGCGGTGGAGGAGTCAGGTGGAAGGTGCAGGCAAGTTATTGGTGGACTAATTTAACTTATAGAGGATGTAAAAGCTCATGGTGGTCAACAGCCTGAGCTTTGGAAGTGGCCAGCCTCAAGGCTCTGGTAATGGTAAAAGCAGCCAGGGGCGGGCACGGTGGTGAAGCACACAATGGATAATCTTCACTAGGGTCATTGGTGCCCTTAAAGTGTACCGGCTCTGCTAGAATGGCAGCCAGAGCGTGCCGCCCCCCTTTGTTGATGTCTGGCCGGGTGCTGTATGTCAGGCAGCTTTAGATTGGGGTATTGGGGAATCCCACCCCTAGCATGTCACCTGACTCCTCCTCTGATTGTTTTATTCCTGTGATTCAAATAAAGCTGTGGCCATTTCACCCATTACGTTATGTGGTTGTGTATATTTTTTCCATACACCGTGTTTTTCTCTTGTCTAAACTGTTTTAAAATAAAGTGGGGGTCCATCCCATATCCACACGTCATGATCCCCAAGTTTATTTTGGTGCTCTATTGAGCTTGGATCTGGTGCTGCAGTTATGGGGTGAGCTTGATTCTGGTGCTATATTTATGAACTACGCTGGGTTCTGGTGCTGTATTTATGTATTGAAGTTTGTTCCTGGTGCTGTACTTATGTACTGATATTCATTTTGGATTTATGATATAGTATATTGCCAGTTCGGTGGGTGAACAGCAATTTAGGGAACAGGAGACTGTTTTAGTTTCTGAATTTTTAAAGCAGCCAGGTGAGTTCACTGCAAAGGGACACACCGAGGCTCTGTCGCCCAGGGGCCTATTGAAACCTGGAGCCAACCCTGATAACAGACAGTCTTTAGTATGGCACAGGATTTTCTTATTTACATGGTAGGAGTGGCATCAGTCTTATGTAAAGAAATGTTATAGGGGGGTCAAAATTCACAGTTACACAAAAATAGAGTGATCTCTACATATAGTGATAGTGATAAAGAGAGAGATATATATCATAGTAAAGGAGTGATGCACGTATTGATTCCATATTACTAAGATAATGCACACCAAGTGGGTCATTTATCAATTTAGGTGCAAGGGTGGCGCTGAAAGTATGCTTTTCAGTGTGATATAAGTTTGTGGCACAAGGGATTAATGATTTGCACAAAAACCAATTTATACAGAACTATCTCCATGTTCATGAAGGTGCAATAGAACTCTGTAGACCAGCTTTTAGCTGATCTAATTATGCGACAAAAATTGAGCCACAAAACCAGGGGGAAAAGTAAAAGAGCTGGAAGACACAATTTTGCGCCCAAAAACAGTCGTGAGTGTCGGAAAACAACCAAAGTTGTGGCCTGGATACTTCATAAATTATGCAGAAGAGTAGCAGTTTTCTGTTTGAAAGGCAATGATAAATACTCCACATGAGTTTAGGAGTATTGGAAAAAGTATTATGCTGCAGTGAAGGTATAATTGCTACAGTTCTGTAAGAAAACTAAGCGAAATTTTGCGTTCCACCTTCATTAAAAAATGTTCCCTATATCTCAGCTGATGTGTCCCCTTAGTGTCTTCTTTATGCATGCTACCCTAGGAATACCCACAGGCCCTGCCTCTATTTTCTAACCCCACTGCCAATACAAAAACAATAATCATTTTTAAGTTTTTGGTTGTCCATGACCGGATCCAAGTCTGACACGTATGCTAAAAATGGGTCTAGTTTTATTTAATTCTTCATAGTTTCCCAAAAAGTAACTATGGTAAGCAGTTTTCCAAAGTCTGTGAGTAGTAAGTGTACTATAGTCAGAACATATATTGGCCAATATATTAATCCACAGTTATGCCACAGTTGAGGTCATAAAAACCTAAGATATTAAAAAATAACAGAAGGAATAAATGCTTTTATAAAATTAAAGGGTGGATAGGAGGGATCTATATAAACTAAGATTCATATAATCACATTATAAGATATGTAAGCTGGGGTACAGTAACCCTGCAATGCAGGTATTACTGTAAGTTACGAATGTGAGGAAATTGGAGGAAGTGAAAATAGAGTGTTATACTCTGGTTTTATTTCGGTGATTTTCTCTTTGTAAAGAATTTAGAAGCTCTGATATCCCTCTGTAATTCTTTATTCTTATAAAAAGGGGAACCCTTCGTACTTTCTAAAGATAATATACACTCTCCTCTGATATACTCTTAGGAGAAAGGTAGTTCTAAGAGTAACTTCTGTAACTTCCTCCAGTGTCAGCTGGAAGCATGGACAGATGATTCATTGCATCTCATTCCATCATTCCAGACATCATTTCCCAAACTTTCAATTTTCTGTGTGACAAAGCCTGTGAGTAACATATAAGTAACATAAAAGAGTAAGGACATGTCTCACACCTATGACTCAGCAAGGCAATACACATAGGTCACACAATTTTATAACTTATATTACTAATGAATTTTTCTCAAGAGAAAAAATTCCATTGTGATAGACATGAATTTTAACATGCTTGATCATTTATTATTAGGAGAGAAAAAGAGTTCTTCTCCTGTTCTTTTTAAAAACATGCGATCTGCCGAATCAAGCAAAACATTAAAAAGTGTATTATTGAAATATGTAACTCAAGGCCTGACTGCTCTATTTACAAACATTATAAATCAATGAATTGTTAGCAATAATTATACAAAATATGATGTTTTGTATGACTTTGCCATATTTTACATGTTAGCACACATTTCATACTTTTTTGTTTTCTGTATAATGGGCGTGATAAAACTGGAAGAGTTTCACCACTAGGAAATCCATGTACACAGTACACGTCCCCAAGTACTGATCATCAGGACTGCAGCTGCAAATATTGTAGGACACTTCATAAATTTGTTACAGCTCGAGCTGTAGGAAATCATCTATGACAGGTCTAGCGTGTTGTATGTGTGATATTATTTTGTCAGAATGTTGACATAAAGCCATATATACCCACAGTTCAGTGAAGATCGCAATTACTCCATTTGTTGTCCTTGAAACATCAGCCCTATTTTATATCACAAATGTAGCGTGTCAGTTATTAAACACTTAGTAGCAAGTTAAGGCTTACGAACCTTTTTCAGATTAAGGCTAGACCAGGGATTATCTGATCGCAGTAAATCCATCCTTAAAAATACCCTACAATCAGCTGTTACAGCTGCAGGGAGGCTCTGGCTGGTTACAGCAGTAGAAACATAGAATTAGATAAATGCCATTCAAATGAACGTGACGCTTTCGACATACACAACCTACTGTAGGTTACAGGTTCCTTTTTTCAGCTATCTCTTCAGAAGAAAAAGAAAACTTGTGCACTCACCCCAAACTGTGAATATCTTTTTATTCAAGCCATACAGGGAGCAAAATTATGCCAGACACCAGTGAACAACGGACCGTTTTGCGCTGCCTGCGCTTCTTCAGGTTCCTTTTTTCAGCTATATACTGAATACGAAAAAGCAACTTCCACTTCCAAAGCTCTTCTAATACCAATGAGTTTTGAATGAGGTTTTTGCAAAAATCATTAGTTTTTTATGAAGTTTTGCCCAGGTTTTTCAGCCTCCCATTGGTATTGAAACAACATTTTCAAATCTGCAAGGACTCCACACAGAATACTTCAGAATCCTTTTCTTTAATTTGAGAAAAATAAAAATTTCCTTTGAAATTAATTGGAGACCTTATGCTTGCATGTGTGAACATGATCATTACTGGCGTACATGATCTAGAAGTACCATTAAACGGAAGCTTCTAATTAATCAATGCCTGGCTTTCAGACAGACATGCCAGTGAGTCTCTTCCAAAAGGAATAGACACCCAACCCTAGGGACTGTAGGGGACATTTATTTTTGGCTATGTGTCCTTTTTATGGTGGATGGTTTTTTACGTTTTATGGCCATATGCGCCATATTTATTATATGTTGGCACCGCAATTTAACTTCTTTTCCAATACTCACACCTTTTTTTGGTCACACAATTTTGGCGCAGCTTTTGAATCCGGACAATTTTTTATGCACTTACACTCAATGGACACCGAGAGTGAGAGAGGGAGAGTAAGGGAGAGAAGGAGAAAGACATTGTTATAAGAAAACTGAGAACTGTACCCACTCAGTTGTTGCTATTTTATACCATGAAAGATACTCTGTTATAGGAAAACAGCTTGAATACTTCAATGGCCTATATATAAATAACGATTATTATTAATATTATTATTATTATTATTAGTATGTTCTTAAATATGACATCTCAGAATAAAACATAATAATTTTTTTTTTTTACAATCACATAAAAATATAGGTAGATATTGCAGGATCTTTGATTTCAAACAAATGTATAGCTATATAATACCGGCATTTATAAAGGCTTCACATTAATATACAGAGAACGCTGTCATCATCAATATAATGCACATTTGAGCTGTACGTGTTTAGACTTCTGTGTTATCTTTATGTCATGTTACATGCTGCTATCCCAATGGCAGCAGACGAGTGAAAGCTACCATTTACTTCCCACAGGGCCTCTTATCTCGAGCACGTCAGAATAGGGTTTTAAGCGGAGGGTGCCATTCACGAGACCAGACAACGATGCTATAAATACGCAGTGAGAAATGAAGACTGCAGAAGGCTCTGGCACATTGCACACTGTAGTAATTCTATAATGAATATACTCCAGAAGGACAGAAAGAGGAAAAGACACAGGGAAGATAATAAAACACAGGCTACAGGGAAAATAACTGAGTCTTGTTCTAACTGTCTTTTTGTCCTTGAAGAGTGGGTGTTCATCTGTCTGGCTTGTAATAGTGGGTGGATTTGGCTCTGGTTGCCCAGACACTTTAATGCCTTCTTTTACATGTTATGCACTAGGGGGCGAAAACACACCAAGCTGATATCTACAATTAGAGTGATGTATGTATTTAGGAGGTATGAAATCACAAGAACACCATTTCAAGAATAAAGAAATATATCTCTTACAAATAGCATCTTGAGTATTTATATGGCTTAAAGACTGGTAGATATTTGCATTCAGTAAAATGTTGTATTATCCTGATTATTATAGACTATAGACCATTAGGCCAGCTACACTTTTCAATGAAACTGTGTGCTGACTGCAATAACATTGATAACTATAAAGCCCAGCAACCCCATTATAATGCAAAACAATGTAGAATAGCAGAAACATTAAAGTGGTATTCTCATCTAGGCATTGGCATTTTATTTAATTTATTATATATGTATATATATATATATATATATGTCACTTCTGTCATGTTATAATGAACACTGAATCCAAGTGGTCAGGTAGGACTCAACAGTGTTTGTCTGGCCGTTGCTACAAGATTGTGGAGGTGGATGTTTTCTGAAATAACTTACAATCGATGAAATGTATATATGGTAGATTAATTTAAATAAATGTGAATACCAAACTGGGAACATCCATTTAAGTTAGAGCTGTTTTCATAAGCTGTCACTTAGATGTCAGGATTGGTACATGTTGTTCTTTAAATTCCATTTGAAATGCAAATGCTTTTATATTAAAATCTAAGATCTATGACCTGGTTGTCTGATATAGTCATCGAGTTTAGACAACATATTTTAGGTTACAAGTTACTGGAGAACCTCAACTACCCACCTCTCTAAACCAGGTTAATCACAATGGATTAACAATGCTAAAACTGCCATGTTGTCCAGTGAAGCCATTATCTCCATTGCATGGTCTATTTACTAGACCTGTCTAAGAGTTCATGCCGACAACAACATAAAAAAGGTCTTTTTGTATGGATGACTTCTGAGTGCACTAAGTGTATTACTTTTTAAGGGATCAATACCAAGAGCCATTCCTTTAAAGGTCAGGGGCGTAACTTGTGGGGGTGCAGAGGGTGCGGTTGCAACCGGGCCAAGGGGGCCCATAAGGTGTCACTTTCCCATATGAAAAGACTAGTACTATAAACCATGCATTATAGTCAGGGGCCTGGCACAGACTTTGCCCTGTGGCCCATCTGCTTCTAGTTATGCCACTGTTAATGGTCCAAGTGTTTGTTCTGAAAGAGAGCATGTCCTAGTCTGAACTGTTTTTTGCAGGTCATTTATAGACTAGTTAAAGCAAGATGCACATTACTGTGTGCAATATAACTGTCTGGGTGCCTGCAGGTTCCGCTCACGCTACCCATGTCCACTCAAATTGTCCAGCGCATACACGGTTCAATTAGACATGACAGCCTCACCGCACTGTGACGGTGTACAATAGAAGTCAATGGTGATCGTCAGCTAGCTGCAATATTTGGGGCTAGCTCACAGCCTAAAATTCAGTTGTGTGCATGAGGCCTAATAGTGAAAAATGGATCCCAAACAGATGTAAAGTAGCCCTAAATCACCAACATTAATGTCTATTTTCCACAACCAAAAGTAGGCTTGTTCCATGCCTTAGATAGCATAACACAAGATAATCTGAGGATATAACACATTCATTAAATAAGACCACACTGACTTATTATAGATTTTTCAGATTACACCAGAAGTAAGACATTTTTTCTCAAAGTGTCAGCTCGATCAAAAGACTGGAGCTCACTAGTAAGGTGTATTTTAGTATTATTATTATGATTTCTAGAGCACCATTAATTCCATGGAGCCGTACAATCAATAAGGGATTCATATACATTACATTAAGAAAAGAACATATGCACATGCAAAATACAAAAACTACAGTGATCAGGAAACAAATGGAAGGAGGACTTGAGGGCTCACAATCGACATACTTTGCAACTAAACCACCACTCCCCCCCCCCTTCTTGCACCAACACCAGTCAACATGTCGCAACTGTTGCTCCAATATGTAGATACTGTAAAAACTATAATACATATTGAACACATAAAAACATTCATCTCATTTTTGGTTTGCGTAGACAGGTCTACCATCTGTGGCATCAGCACCACATCTATTAGTGAAAATAGGGTATGTGCTACTGATACACTGGATTGGTACGGGGGGTGAATAATTGCACAAGCGAAGGCTGACATGCTTATTATGCTATGTTTTGTTATGTTATTTAGTCTATTAGTTTATCCTGTCTAAACATCAACATGTGTACATAGACCCTTAGGGCCTGTCAGTAAATATGTAATTTTGTACCACTGTGTATTTGAAGGAAAGGGTGGAGAAGAAAGTAAATGCCACTCACTCACAGCATACCTAGAAGCTATTTCTTCACGTATCATACGTAAATGTAAAATTTTACATGCTTTATAGTCAGAATCTATGTTCTAATCCATTTTCACTAGAATAATCTATTTAAAAGTGAGTATTAAGGCTCCATCATTTTCAGACACAATTTCCCATGTTTTAACTCTCTTGGGAAAATTCTTTCTGCTTGGCAGTGCGTGAGAGCGAAGATAAATGAAGGACCTGATTTACCATAATCCAATGTTATAACCTTATAGTAGCCATCCCAATCATAGCAATCTCAGAACATAAATATGGAATATATGTATGATCTATGAAAAGATCTATAGTGTTGTTTGGGTATTAGACCTTCTGGTATGTGTAGGCAAGAGCTTTTGGACATAATATGGTTGTAGAAATACATCTGAATAAAAGGGGTTGTCCAACCAGCTCTTAAGGTTCCACAGTTTTTTTAAAAGAAGTTCCATTTGGGGCAGATACCCCCTTCAGTCAAACACAGCAGTGGCCACTACACAATTGGCACATCATTGCTGACATTAGTGATGGCTGCAATTGGAGAGGTCACCACTCAGGACCAGCAATTGTCTGCAGTGGTGACTTGCTCCAAATAGCATTTCATGTGACCGCAGTCAAATAGGAGCTTTAGGAGCTATCAGCAGGCTATCATAACTAGAACAGCGGAAAAGTCTATCAACTGTGGGATACCATCTCTAGAACAGAAGGCAAGCCTTTCAGCAACATCAGAAGACTACTATCACTGGAACAAAGATTAATCCCATTTCAATAATTTTAACAGAAAGCTTTTGCACTAAAGATTATGTAAGGGATTTCCATAACCAATTTATTATTCCCTGTTCCCACTAATGTTCCTATTTTGGCGTATTTTTAGTTTTTTCCTGAACCCATATCTAATCTAATCATTTATCTATCTAGCTTTTTGCCTATCTATTTATCTATATAATTTCCATCTCCCTATCTATCTGCTATCTATTATGTATCTTATCTATCTTATATTTAACTATCTATCTTTCCCTCTATCAATTGATCTTCTATTTCTCTCCTACTGTATCTATCTCTCATATCTATGTAGACAAAATGAGACTAACTAGTCCGTAAAGGCAAAATAAGTGATGAGTTTATTCCATGTGCGACGTTTCGGTGGATAACTAGCTTTCTCAAGCCTTGATAATGGTGGTTATCCACAAAAACGTTGCGCATGGAATGAACTCATCACTCTTTTTGCCTTTACGGATTGTGCTGTCTCATTTTGTCTATATATATTAATACAACTCCCTGTTTGGAGTTTTAGGCTTTGTGCCCCCTCCCCTTGAAATTTAGAGGTGTTTAACACTGTGTTCTGCAACCCAGCAACGGCAGCAGTGAACTATAATTATGATTATAGCAGGGAAGAAAGGACTCCATATATTAAATATCACCATGATACGCAGAGGCCGATCCTCTACATTGTGGTTGGTCCGTGAAGCAGAACACTAGATGGTCCACGATTCATGGACCAACCACAGAAGTGTGAAAGAGCCATCAGGCTGAGGGCATACACACTGCTGAATTACTGAAAGCTAGCAGCATGCTTTCTTGAGAGCTACTATTGCAAACAGAGCCCCTTTGGGCATTGCAAAGGTTGGAAGGTTAAATGCCAGTAGGAAGGTTTTGTTAGTTTTGGCTTTCAGCATTACAGTTGCTTTTTTGTTGAAGCATGTGGATGATTTTTTGCATAGTTCTGTACAACAGAGCAGGTTAGAGGATAGGGATTGCACTTCACATGTCATCCTAACCTTACAGGCCTGTCTTTAGAACATTATATGAAATACAGACTATAAAATACAGACTGTGTTGTATCTTGGTTTTCCATCTAAATTATGGTTATTTACAATGCACCACAATGTAGTCGTCCTACAATTTCTCCCCAGTGACTATAGTGCTGTAATACTTTGCTGGTGCGTGGTGATCAGTCTTTTTTTATATGCACCATATTACAAGACATATCAAGGATGAATCCAACCTCAGGTTCAGGAGTTTGTAATGCAGTTTTTGAAACCAAACTAGTAGCGTTTTTTTTAAAAAAAGAAGAGTACCATCTGTCCATTATGTGGTCTCGCTATTTTTAATCCACACCTGGTTTTTCCTTCAAAAACCTGAACATTTGTCCTTACCTTAAGGACAAATGAACACATACTGTAGCAGATTTGTTTCAGACATTTCTTCCAATTCATCAGAATGGCCTAACTGATCAATATGTTTACTGCAGAAACAATCCTATTGACATGTTTAGAACAGATTTTCAATCACAAAAATTTCTGCTTCACATTTCCCCTGTGTGAATTCAGCCAAAGGTAAATGCTGTTGTAATGATGATGAACAGTTAGTAATTGCCATCTGCTGGTGTAATTAAATTCCTTTAATAAATATTACAAGGTAAATGATACAAATATAATTAAATGTGCAGTTCAATGAATTATGAATCATATCCAAAATGTATGAAGCTAAAATGTGTCACCATGGCTCGTTGAACAGATGCCGAAAAATGATTGGAAATTGTATGAATCTGCTTTTGACAGTCTTAAGGACAATTCCCCTCACATATCAGCAGGAATAGTGATTTCATTGTCCTGAGATTATTCTTGATAAGCCCCTCCAGCAGTGGAGGGGTTAAGCCATTGTGAGTGGCGATTATTTGAAAACACGACTGCTGGGATGAAGCTGATAGGTTCAGACGTAATCCCAGTTTAAACTCCGCAATCACTATAGGGGGTTATTATCAGCTGTTCTTCTGCAGACGAGAAGAGGATGCGCTCAACATCTGAATGTTTATGCGGAAAACCTCTCGGTTTAACTTCTATTTCTATTGCTTAGATATTTGCTGGGTTGAATTTGGAGGATTCTTGCACTGACTGAACGGAGAGGAATAGAAGTGAAGAATGTGAAACACACCTGGTTTATGTCAGAAAGGCACTAGGACCTTGAAGAACAGTCCTGCCTTATGAGTCAGCTTTAGATCTCCAGCTCACAACTCCTGAAACCAGTGAATGAGAGGACAGACATGTGAATGGCTCAGCTGGGTTTCAAAGCACTTTGTGGACTGGGCTGTGAGAGGCTAGAAGACAACTGGATCATCCAGGATTTCATCACCTTGTGACTGTCTGAGCTACCCAAGAACAGGTGAGCATCAACCTGCATGCTCCAAAACCCACTACTTGTTACTTTTCTATGGGGAACACTGAAACTACTTTACATTTCTGCCCTTGTTCTGCATGCCCCTGGCTTCATCACTTGCACTAGTTAGGGTCAGAAACTCCTTACCCTGAAGCTTTTGGGGGGTCTATGGACTACAATTAAGTACATGTGTAGACAGAAGTCCTATATTAGATCATTTTTGTATTCCTCTGGCTGGTGTTCTCCTTGCACTTACAGATGTAGCAGTGCTAGATTTGTTATTTAACTCTTTATAGTTCAAGTACCATAACTATTGAGTTCAACACAGTAGGCTTAGAGGACCAAAAGGCAAATCCATCTTTGCTATAGGTATATTCCTGTTATATATAACTCCTATGAACAAAGGCTTCTGCGGCAGGTGTTCCTTCACCTTTTAAGCCTTGATGTTAGTGATGATTTATTTTAGCCTAGTTTTAAGCAATATTTTGGGCTCAGTCCTGTTGCTTACATTTTAAGAACTGTCTCATCAAGAAGGTGTGGTGCAGGTTCAATGTTTCTGGTGTACTGGAAATGTTTGTGTGTATTATTAACCCCTCAATGTGTACATGAAAGTTTTTTTTGAGGGGGTGAACTAGACAGTGTTATCAGAGTCTATTTGGGATAATGGCACAGATTAAAGAGTAGTACTGTGCATCACAATTCCCTGAAGAGTTAAGAAGCACAGGCTATTAAGTGGTTCCTACTTTCCGTAATCTTCTTTGGTTGCCAACGTTTAGCCTGCAAAGCTGGTGGATCGAAAAGTAACTTCTTACAGGATAAATATTGGGTGTTTTCACGCCTTAAAGCGCATTACGTTAAACCTTGTGGAGTATTAGTCAATGTAAAGTCTGCCAGCTTTAGTCTACACACCAATAGTGTCCCTGTACTGTATAATCATATAAACATGTAAAGTGTACACATTTGGCAGATAGCAACTTGTAATTCTGGTTTTAGGAAGCAATGTTTACTGCAAAAAACCATCTGAGAGAGTGAAGATCTGTTGCGTTTTGTAGAGTTTTTTTGTGAATGTGTTTTGTGGCCAGATGTTTCTTTAAAGTCTATGGTGCAATCAAAAATGTTTTTTGAAGGTGAAATTCTGTGCACTAGAATTATAGGATCAAAAGGTGCAAAACTAATTTTTGTGCTTTAGGGTCTCGAAATTTGTCACATTTTTACACCGTTAATTTGCTTTTCAATAGTGAGTGGGGAAGTGGGCGTGGTTAACCTGGCGAGCTGATCTACGCCAGAAGCATTCAATACAAAATAAAACAAAAAAAGAATTGTCACAATGTCTGTCCAGTAGGGATGGTGTATAATATGAAATAACATCTTAGGACAGAAGTGTTTTATAAGATGCTCAATTTTATGGAGAATGTTTTTGTAAGTTACAAGTACATAGACTGCAACAAACTTACTTTGAAAACTCTCTTCATCGTTTTGTGACATTTATAACACAACATGCTCAGAGCATAGTATTTCTATAAATCTTTGTGATAAGATGGTTTAAAAGGTTGAAAAAAACTGCAAAAAGTACCGAATTTAAATAAAAACTACTACATTTTGTGTGCCAAGGTGGCTTTATGTGGGGTTTTGCTTGCATAGGTTAGTTTTTAGTTTACAGTGTAACTTGTCATGAAAACCTTCGGGTGCAGTCTCTTTTAGTGTCTGCATAAAATAATTCTTCTATTAAACTACTTCACAAACCGTGTGGAATAGCATGAGCTTCCGAGTCCTACAGGTCAGATGAAACATAAGGCTAGTCAGTAAGATAAATAGGCTGGCAATGTGGAGTTTATTTTTATAATAAGTGAGCTGTTTCGTAGTAGTTTGCTCAGCAAGTGTGCCTATTGTATACAACACATGCCTGCAAATAACTCTGTTGATGCCAAAGGCACATATCACTGCGTCCTTTTCATTTTTTTTTTTTTAATATGAATCCGTTGCAGACAAGAGTAACAGAGACAGCTTGGGGGATTGGATTGTTCCCATACTAACCCTGTATACCTTGCCAATAGTTGTTAACCCTGATTCTGCCAGGCATAACACAGCAATTATAGGTGTGTGAGCTCTTTAAAATCCAAATCAAAAATCTAAAACACTGTACTTAGAACTGCATGAATTTATGATGGTATGAACATTTTTGAGTACAGTTTTACTATAATTTATGGTAATATTTAGGTTTATATTATCTTAACCAATAATAAGTAAGTTTTACTTGTTTAGAGAAGGCGTTATGCTCAGTGTATAGTAAAATCTAAAACTATATAGGATACGTAGCAAAGCTGAGTGTGTTGTTTTCTACAGCTCTATGAAATCTATATAGTAAAATATTTAGGTAAAAGCAGTAATTCTATTTAGATTTTTACAAGCCTTCTGTGTTGAGACATGGTTCAATTTTCCCTGTGGGAATAATCACCTTGTATCCAGAAGCAGTTAAAAATACCTTGGAGCATACTTAGCTAGTTCCTGTCTAAAAAAGGGAAAAATAGATAGCTTCCTTACTCGAGGAGAGTACAGCTGGATCCAGCCCATTATCGATGTTCTTACTGTTTGAACTTGTTTACTGCATATTTTTGTCTGTAGTTTCAGATGTTTGGGAAAATGTGAACCCATAAAAAGAATGGGTTGTCTGGATTATCTGATGGGTGCTGCATACAGATGTGTTAAGATATCATCCAATGTATAAATCTGAAACTAAAACTTAAATGGACAGTAAAGCGGATGGCCACTTTACCTCATGTTTTTTGTAATGTGTGGGGGGCAGGATATTAGGTATTTTACCAATATACATCTATTAAAAGTTCTGCTCAGATTTCTTGATATCTAAATTGAAACCCCCTGTCTTTTTCCTTCTCAGCGAGACATTCCTGACTATAAAATGGCCTGGGGAGGTGGGGAGGTCATGTGATCTCCATCTGTACATGAGCAATTGCCCTGCCAGGACCTTGATCTAATATTCATAAATACTATTGTAAGGTCCTGGCAGGGTAATTGTTCATGGACAGGTATAGATCACATGATCCCCCATCTTCGTCCATTTTATGGTCTGGAATGTCTGGCTGAGGAGGAAAAGGACAATTTGCATATCAAGAAAGCAGAGCACAACTTTTAATAGATGTATATTGGTAAATGATCTAATATTCTGCCCCCTCCCCCCACACACTTACACACATTTCAAAAATATATTTACAATAATATACCAGATTATACAGTAAGTACAACTGTTGCAGTTCCTATAATTTCTGTGTTTGATTTGTTTAAAATACTATTCATTGGCCGCATGTGGCAACATAAAAGGGAATGCAGTCTGATGTGCAGGTAGCATGTTACAGAGCAGGAAGAGCTGAGCAGATTGTTATGTAGTTTTGTGGGAAAGGATTCTGTATAATTAATACTGTATATTGCAATTTATGTGCAATTTAAGGAGTCCAGTGTATGATTGGGAGACAGTGGATGAGTAAAGAGATAGCAGCCAGTCACCAATAAGAACCACTCACCAAAGAAACAGAAAAAATCAGTTGAATAAATGATAACATTTTACAGAATCTTTCCCACAATCCATAAATCAGAATTGCCTCCCCCTGCTCTATAACATACTTATAGATAACATGTTGAACATATCAGGATTTCCTTGACATGAAGAAATTTCACTTAATAGGATGTTTAGATTAGTAATGGAGATTTTAATTTTCCATTATTGGACTAGACGTAATATGAAGTTAGAATTTTTATATTATTCATTTACTTGCAACAGTATTCTAAGATAAAGGGCAAGTGAGTTCAGTGAGTTTGAACAGGCAAATTTCCCGTTTGTGAAACTGGCCTTACTTAAGTTAAATGTAATGCAAATTTAGTTTTATCCCAGTCAATGGGGAGATTCACATCACATTTATTATGTGTTTAAAAAAACTATTTTGCCTTATTCCCCAAGGGATGTGGCTTAGCTGGAAAGGAGACATGGGAGAGAGTCTTAAGTAGGTTTTTTTTATCTGGTGAAATTTGATACTGGTTGAATAAAAGGGAACCTGTCAGACACATCTTTCGTCAGTCAGTGTCAGGCTGCAACACCCCCTTCAATCCACTGTCCTTTTGTAAAAGCCCCCTTATGGCTTCTGTATCATTCATACCCCTTTCTGTGCTGCAGATTAGCAGGAGGGGTGTGCAGGGGGCAAGTTCACAAATGGACAGAGGTGAAACGGGGTGTTGCAGACTGACTCGGCTCAGCTCAGGAACACCCAGCTGACTCAGTTCACAGTAGTGAGAGAGGGGGTGTCATCTTATAATTCAAAGGAGCTGCTGACTCCTTTCAATATCAACATACAGAGCAACTAACTACAGTAAATGAGGTAGGACAAGCATAGATACTAGTATACTGTTCAGAAGCTAAATAAAAGTGTAGATAAACCTTGTGCCCTGATAATCTAAGCACATTGTCAGTCCACATCATCTCAAAGCCCAGAGGAATCATGAAGTGTCTGCTCAGCTAGTGCCCACCCACACTCCAGATTCTTACACTGATCAGTCTAGGGAGTGATAGGACCAAAAACACCAATAAAAATGACTAAAATGTTAAATTAAGGGGTTACAAATTATCTTTATTGTGTAAATATGACTAAGGGATTAAAATGTGAGAACTTTCTTTCATGGGGGAACCCCTAAAAAGGGGTTTTCCCCCGAAGGAAAGTTAGGCCCTACCCAGGGGATAGGGCTTAACTTGCTGTTCAGTGGGGGCCTCAGTGCTGAGACCCCCGTAGATCCGTTGGACCCTTTGTCGCTCCTAGGACTAATGGAGCAGATGGAAGCGCGTGAGATGGTTCTGTTCGCTGAGCGCCACGCCGAGAATATATTTTTTATATTTGGATAGAATGGGCATTATGGGATGTGGTGATACCTAACATGTTTGAGTTTTACTGTTTGCTTATTTTATATGTGTTCTAAAGAAAGGGTGATTTAAATTTTTCCTTTTTTTTCTCTATTTTTTTTTGCATTTATTTTTACTGTTATCTCAGACCCTCTAGAGTATTTGTTTAGCCTTGCAGGGTCTGATTCCTCATACTATATACTGCAATACTTTTGTATCAGAAGGTTGTTAAAGATCTCTATTCATGGCAGGCCCACGAATCTCGATGGCAACTGATCAGCTCCCTTTTATAATGTCCCAGGGGGTGCAAATGGGCATCCAATATGGCCCAACAGCAGCTCTGTTAGGTGCTGTGGTCTAGTTTGCCAACTGCACTTAACAGGTTAACTGCCAGTCCAGACAGTGGCAGTTAAAAGTGGGTGTCAGCTGTGTTTTACAACCCCCTACTGTGTTTGGAGAGAGCTAAAGGGGTTAAATTACTCCATATTCATGAAGGTGAAATAAAAAATTCTGGCGCCAACACATCATAAATATGGCACACATTGCAGAGCTGCAAAAAAATATGCCAATTGGCTGAAAGCCAATACTAAATGCCCCCCAATATGTAACGAAAAAAATAATCTCAAGATCACTTTGGTAAGTTAAAGTTTTACCCTTATAAAGTGACGCATGTCAGATTACAAAAAATGAAGCTGAACCTTGATATACAAATTGGCTGAATCTGGAAAGGTATAATCACACTTATAGTACTTTGCATAACCCTGTACAACTACACATATTCACCTATCACGTTACTAGCCTGCTGTCGTCATACCACATATATTTTTATCCCATTCCCATTGTATGGCTTTGTACACTCATATTGTTTCATTGAACTAGACCACCTGCTAGTAAGTGACACTCATAGTCCAAAAAACTTTTACTATCGGAAAAACTGGTCATTGGACTATCTGTATCTTTTTAACTGCTTTTACTAATATTGCACATTTTTAATTTTAAATACAAAAAGTAGAGCAACAGTCTTTCTACGCATGTTTAATGGCAAAATATTCGAAAGGAAGAATTACTTTTTTCTTTTTAAAGGGGAGATTCAGTATAAAACAATAAAGTGTGTAGTTCAGAAACTTTTTATTGTGCACTTTGCATGTTACAGCAGAATATTGACTGGGTCGTGCATTTAATTTAGCTGCAATTGATTTTCCTCTGTACATTGATTATAAGCCAAGGTTAGGACACATCATATGTGTATGATCTAAAGTAAATCCATTTTAATGACATTTTTCTGTACTTCCATGTCACCTAATTATACTGTTGAGATATTTAATAGTTGATATTTTACATATACTGTATGTTTAAAAAGTAAAGTGGTGAAAATGAGCTTTTGATTCAGATCTTAACAAAATTATCCCAACCCACTGATTTCTTCAGGGTATCCAAACCATCATATTGGTGTGTGTTGCTTCTGGTTTTATGCAAAGTTAAACATGCTCCATATCAACATGTGTAGTCCTTTGTTCTGACTGTTCTGGTTCATTTCCCTCTCGCTGTGTACAACATATACATACTCAGTTTAACCAAATCTATATGAGAGTCAAGGAGCTGCTCAACAAACCTTCTGCCAAAAGTTAATAAAAGTGAAACAGAAACTACTAGAAGGTTGGGGAAGTGGTAAAATAAAGTATGAGGGTCCATTAACTGTCACAACCAATCGCTGGACTCAGATGTCACATGAGCAAGAACAGTGATTGCTGATGACAATGAATTGTGTTATGGTCATAGGACCCAGACACTTTCCGATTTGGCCGTAACCTTAAACAAAGGAAATGGAGGCTTTTCTGATGTTTACCTAGGACATTGCAACTTGAGCTGAGTTTCAGTACCGCATGCAGCATAGGTCTGCTGCTGTTTCTGGAAAGAAAGTCTAGCTCTTTAAATTTTAGATCTGCCATATAGCCATAATGATGTATAAAGTGTGGTTGATCTATTGATTCTAAACAAGTAATACATTAATGAAAGTTCAGTATGAAGACTTGTTTCAGAATTTTAGGCAGATTACATCAATATCAACTTTTTGGCCTTGCATCATAGTTGAAGTTCATATGTAGACAATTAATTCCAGACACTTCAGCCACTTTTCCAGTCACGTACAGTAAACCCATATTCTTGCTGCCGAAAATAAAGCTCAATGTATGTTTAATGTATGTAAACTATTTTCAGATGTAGAAATGTCTGTGACACATCTGCCTACTACCTTTATTCATCTAGTCAAGGCAGTAGTATCATGAAAGTGTACACTTCTGTATTTTACCTAAATATTCTGTATTATTGACTCTGGTGAGGATTTGAGGACCAGTGGTTGAATGCTTACATACACATTGTGTGCATTAACCTAAGCAATATCTGACAAATTAGAAGAAGGATATTTTCTGGTGCTGTATACAGGCAGTCCCTGGGTTACGTACAAGATAGGGTCCGGAGGTTTGTTCTTAAGTTGAATTTGTATGGAAGTCAAAACTGTATATTTTATAATTGTAGATCCAGACAAAAAAAATTTGGCCCCAGTGACAATTGGAGTTTAAACATTTTTTGCTGTAATGGGACCAAGGATTATCAATAAAGCTTCATTACAGACATTTTACAGCTGATTATTGCAATCTGGGACTATAGTAAAGCATTCGGAAAGCTTCACTAGAGGTCAGAGGGGTCTGTCTGTAACTATGGGTTGTCTGTAAGTCGAGTGTCCTTAAGTAGGGGACCGCCTGTATTACTCTGTTTAACAGATAAATACAAAGGAATATAAAAATGCTTTAATAACATTATTGGTTGTATAACATGTATTAACATTAGCAGTACTGGGAGCACCTCGACGTGGATCAGATTCATGTTACATGCAACATACTGACTATAAAAGATTGATCATGACTCCATGTGTGTCTAAATTACTACATCTGTTTAGCATCTGTGCAATGAAATATGAACACAGGCGGTAGACCCTCCAATTCCTGTCAGGGTATCCGAGAAGATGTTCATAGATGTAGCTGCAATCCATCTCTCCTCCTCTTCCAATTTGGCTCCTACTTATGTACATGTTAATGCCTATGTAAAAATAAAGGGGAAACAGTACCTCCTGTTGATAATACTTGGACTGAGTGGAACTGTTTTTGCCCTGATGAGCTAAAAAGTTATTCAATGCTGGGGGAGGTTATTTGTTGTGCTTGTCTATATTTTGTTAAGATTTTTCTTATTGGCTTTCTGTTTTTTTCCTTGCTGCAGCTTGTTGGCCATATTTCTGAAGTGTCAGCCCCACAATAATGGTCCTTTTTCAAGACTTACACCTTTTTGCTAGCTCGATTTGAGTGCAGCTTAGTAAACCTTCTCTTGCGCTTCTAGGTTTTCAACAATTTTTGGCACACAAATAGATGAGCTAAAAAATGGTCTATGAAGTTCTTTTTCCTCTTAATGAATGTGGGGACCAGTCAGAACCCTTAGTCGTCTGCCAATTCATTAAACCCTTGTGGCAAAATATAACATCTCGGAGTAAATTGCTGCATTTGTGCTCCAAAACATGGACCATGCACCACAATTGATAAATGACCCCATAGTATCTCATTTTTGTGACAACTGAAGCCTGTTGCTCTCAAACGTGTTTGGTCCAACAAACTCACTCCTTGTGATTTCAGGATTTCCCCGACTGAGCCTAGATGGCGGGTTACTGTAACAAACAATAACTGAACCTTTTGTAGTATAGTATGTAAGGGTTTATACCAACGAAAAAGTGTATTGTTTTGGTAGAAATTTTAGAAATTTCCATTTAATTATATATTTTTTTTCCATGCTGACCTTAAGTGTTCCACTTTAGATATCAGCAATGTTGGCAGGTATATGTGTGTCTATGTCAAATACATATGCAACAGGTTCATTCAAAGCAAATTAGATAAAGCCATGTAGTAATATTTCCCATCATTTACATTGTCATGTATCGTGGACTGGTCAAACTGTAGACAGGCAGTGACATAAACACGGAGTCAAAGTGACACATTAGCTTTTTATCTACTTTGTACAAGATTCCAATGGGCTTTGGCCTTTGTATTATTACATATAGCACACTCATATTGTTGTTCTGGAGTCAGCCCTTATAAGCTGTTTTATTCCCGTCAGTAGAAGTCTGGTTACAAAAGTACTACCACATTTCCATATAACCAACCCTGTGATAGGGACACCAGTCACATATAACATTCCCATATATTCCAAAGCTTTTAGAAGATCAGGAACGCTTCTCCATAGTTTGGAATGCCAGCTGCAGATAAAGATCCAGTTCCATAGTATGTCTTTAATTCCCTGTATCTCAGAACAACAAAATATTAGATTCTCTTCTGTAATCTGATACCAGAACCATAGTTCTTAGTGCTATTAAGCCCAATATACGGGCAACTAATAATAATAATAAACTTTATATAGCGCCATCAAATTCTGTAGCGCTTTACAATTGCAATGATGACACCACTCAGTCCTCTCTGGTCAACTCTGTCAAAGCTGAGGGGCTGGAGGGGGAGAAATAATTTAGATACAACTATATCTTTGGCATTTATCAAGAACTTTAGGAAATTAATGTTAACAAACATATTGCATATATGTTATTGTATCTGTTTAAAAAAAAAAGAAAACTCAATAAAAATTACTTTAAAAAAAAACAAAGGTGGTAATTGCATTGGAATTGGATCTTTATCTGCATCACGCATTCCGAACTAGGAATTTACCTGCCCATATCTCTGGTTTTGTAGATCACAGAACTACATACCAGTGTGATTTAAAAGATAGAATTCTCCTCTTTAATCCATTACCAGAACCCTTGATCTAACTGCTATCGAACCCAAAATATAGGTGTCTAAATTGACATTCTCCCTGCAGTCTCTCAGCCTGACTTCGCTTTGGCAAAAGTTTTCTGCTCATTTTTACTTGACTAAGAGAAGATCTTTTTTTATAGCTAAATTTGGAAAATTCTAGAAAGGATATATCATAGCCAACCCCAAGGTGCTGACAGTTTAGTGAGGTATTAGAAGGTGGCTGGTTCCCTGCTGTATGTAAGCTCAAGCTTAGCACATCTTTGCCAGGAGGCAAATGCATAATAGTAGTGTATGTTCATCTGAAAAAAAAAAAAAAAGTTCATAGATGCTTGGGAGAAAACTTAGATTTTAGCTCCTATTCATCCGAATGTCGTCCTACTGTAAAACGGATGTATTGTGGTGATTAATGGCTTTATAAAAGTGATGCTACTGTACAATGCATCCACCTCCGGGCAGTGTCAGTGGTTTCATGCGTCACTTTAGGCATTTCCTCACTATAATACTACTTTAATTGTCCCATTGTGGTTACTGCAAATTGGTTATCAGCAATACAAAATAATTATTTTACTATGACATGAAAATTGAATCTTATGGCTTCTGTTTCTTCGTGATGACTAAACCTAGTTCTATACCGGTGGATATAAAATGTTTGTAGGGAGCTGTGCATACTGCATTACAGATACAACTAGAAATGGTGAAATATGTCCACAGGTGGAATAAAGGGAAGGAACAGCACAATGTCCGATGTGTGGCTGCATTAGAAGAGTATGTCTGACATGTGGCTATAGTAGTAGTCAATGTATGTTACACTATTTTATGTCATTTAAAGGGAACCTGTCACCAGGAGACCCATTTTTAGCACTCCCCCAGTCCCCACAGAGCATAGTACATACACTGCCAAAGTGTTTTTGTATTAAAAATTGGTTTTACAGAAAAAAATATATCTTATATTGTACCTTTCATTAGCATCTACTGTGTGACTAGGCAGTTGCCAAAAGGGAGGGTCTGGTAAGGAGCAGTTCCCCCCACCCTTGGGAAATTGCTTCTCCATGTGACCTTTTCAAATATATGAAAACACCCATCACTGAGCTGAACGACGACCCCTGCTCCTCTACAGCCAATCCCGAGTGAGGGGAGTTATTCATATATTTGAAAAGGTCATATGTTTCCCAAGGGTGGGGGGGGGGCTGCACCTTTCCAGCCCCTCCCTTTTGGCAACTGCCTAGTCACACAGCAGATTCTAATGAAAGGTACAATATAACATATCTTTTTTTCTGTAAAACCAATTTTTAATACAAAAACACTTTGGCAGCGTATGTACTATGTGTCACACACAGGCTGCAGTTGCCCCCTTCTTGGACTCACCTCATGCTGCTGACAGCAAGACAGGTAATGTGAATTAATCTTCTATAAACTATTGAAATGATTCAGAATGCTGACAAAGACACCCAGCATCGCATAGGCTATTGGAACCTGCCACCAGCTAAAAATCACATTCCTTGTGACAGATTCACTTTCAGTATTTTCAGGATTTTATGAGAATAAAATGTAAAAGAAAAGTAGGTTCCTAGAGATTTGCAATCTCACAATGTTTAGCCATTTTAGGAATATGTTAATTATTCCTGTATAAATCTTCTGTAAACTTGAATATCTTGAAAATAAATTACCAAATATACTCGAGTATAAGCCTAGTTTTTCAGCACAAAAAATGTGCTGAAAAACCAAACTCGGCTTATACTTGAGTAAAAAAAAATATAGGTTTTACCAGGTTTTTATGGTAAAATTAGGGGCCTCGGCTTATACTTGGGTCGGCTTATACTCAAGTATATACGGTAGTTGTATAGTAAATGAACAGCAGAGGTGCAATGCCATCATTTTCTTTTGAAGCTCATTACAGTTTTATGACCCACCAATCTACAGAGTACCCTGGTAACATTGCAAGGGAGATGAAGCAAAAATATGCCAGATTAGGTGGTGTAAAATATTGTGCAATCACAGAGGAAACGCCCATTTAATTTGTAACACGGTCACGTTGCAGTGAGGCCGCCATGACGCCTATCCCTCCCAGCTCTCCCAGGCTGTAATTTGCTGCAAAAGGGGAAGATTGTCTGAATATGTGCAGCCCACGGGAAAGGACCCATATATTGATCAATTCCATGGACTTAACACATAGCACAGGACAGGAGATCTTGCATCATACAGAAATGTGATGCAAGAACTTCTGGTCTGCCGGCCAAATTGCAGTGGGATTAAAAGGGGGAGAGGTGTGGCACATAGCAAGAAATTGAAATTTGTATGCCAGAAAACTGTCGTGCAAGCCATAGTAGAAAACCCCCATGGAGAGTCATGGGGGGGGGGTGCAAGAGAAGTAGCAAATGTTAAAACTAGAGCAAAAGATGTAAGCTTTTATTCAGGAAATAACATGGTCAGTACGTACACAGTCAGATTAAAAATAGTTGGTAAAGATTTTTGGTAGAAGGCTCTGTTCTTCTTTAAGACAGCTTAAACTTGCTTGTTGTAAAATATTGTGTAAAATATTCGACAAAGAATTAATGTAGGATTTAATGATTTCATAGTTTTTTTCTTTTACTTGATCTTGGAATTTTTAAAAATGTATCAGTACTGTATATTAAATCCAGAATGTTTATCTAATGTGGCTGATTTCTGTATTTTCTACAAAGTAAAAAAAAAAAAGGTACTTATTGCAGGGGATTTATTAGCCTCTGCCATTCCCGCTGTATCTATTAGGAGGCTCTGGCCTTCTGCTAAATCCGCCACTTGGGAAGACCACCTTCATGCCAGTACAAGGTGTACAAGCCCTGATAATTCTACACCATCACTTGTAGAGTGATATTCCATTTAATTTAATTGCAGTGACGGATATTTTTTTCTGATATGCATGGATTTCCAATGAATTTTGAATTGTATGGAATAGTTTATGATAGGCTATTATAGTGATATAGATTCCACCAGAACCCCTCAGTGCTGCAGCTTCACAGGCTGTTACAGCGTGCAAGGAGCATACACCCACTGTGGAAGGAAGGAGGCCAAATATTAGATATGAGTCAGTGCCCATGGTCATAAGGGAATTTGATGGTAGATTTAAAGAAACGCTGACATAACTAACCATAGATGTAGTGTCTTCAAAGAAGCTATTACAAGTAGATTTTATTTGGTATGCACATGGCACCTCATGAAATTGTAACAATTCTACCCTGATGAACATCATAGAGAAATGGTACCAATTGTTTACTTAAAAAATATATATACCCATGATAAACCAGGGACCAGGACTGTGGTAATCTTCTTATATTTGTTATCCATGGCCTCCTTCCTCCGTGCTAAAGCTTCACAGACCTCATGTCTCAACCTCCCCCCTCTATTCCCTCAGCACTTTTTAATGAAATCATTTAAGCAGTTCACACACAGTACAAAAAAAAAATATTCAGTAGGCAGTATGACTAAGGAGATGCCAAGCATGTACAGATTTTCCTATATTTTACGGCTTTAGGAAAAAAAACACCTTTTTGAGAAAAACTATGTATCGCTATATTCTAAAAGTTGTAACTTTGTTATTCCTTAAATTCCCTTGGAACAATTTTTTTGTATATCCAACTTTTTGATTTTTGGTTTCATGAAATCTTTTTATAACAAGCATTCAAATTAGCATTTTTTTTAATGCCATTCTCATTATGGTTATAATAACATAATATCTGCGTAGCCAAGGTCACTATGAATGCAACAATACCCATTTTGTGCTTTTTTTTTAAATAAATGTATTCTATTTTCTATCCCACTATGTAGGGTGATTTATGGGGTTTTTTTCAATTTATAATTTGTTTAACTTTAAATCTTTATTTTTACTTTTTTTTTTTTTTACTGACCCACTAGGCTACTTACACTGCGATTACCTTAACACTGTACTGCAATGTGCTGTATATGTCAGTAAAGCATTGACAGTTTGCCTACTAGGATGAGTCCTAATAGGCGCCTATTGTACATGACAGTAACAGAACTATTGTTGTGACCTCCAGCTACCATGGCAACACGCAGTACTCTGGCAGTGGGCTGGGGGACTGTTGTGGGGTCACAGAGGGAAACCTGTTTGTGTTTGATTGTGGCTGTTAAGGGTTTAGTTGCATGGAACAATCTCCAGGATGGGCATATTAAGCAGCAGAGACAAGGCTCTGTATCACTCTCGGTCTCCTGCTGCTGATTGGGGTGACTCTCTCACAGTGCAGCCCGATTATTAGGACAAGCATATTTGTCCTTTGGCCTTAACATGTTGAGGATGATATAATTTTCATGGGTAACAAAAATATAAAGCTAAAAATTAAAACAAAAAAATCTTGGTACACTCATTTGTGTCTTAACACAACCCATAGACGTTGTAACATTAGGGCACATTTATCAGTGTTATAAGGTAAGAGTGAGTTAGAATAGACAGCCTTTTCCTGCACCAGGTTTATCATTGTGTCCGATAGTTGATGATAAATCTGTGATAAAAAATAAAGACTATCTAGTCATACTTTGCATTTCATATTAGTTGGCTTGGGCCATGCCAGAAAGCTGCACCAAAATTCTAGTACATTAGCATTAATTTTTGTGCATTGACAAACTATGACAGAATTGTGTTGTAAACAGGTTGATAAAGTTGGTCCTTATTTCTAGAAGGAAGTTGCAAATTTTTTTATTTTTTTTTTTTATTCTTCAATGTGAAGAGGGGTAACAGGAACATATGAAACACAGGAATAAACCAATGTGGTTAACTTGTACTGTAAGGTGAGCAATAAATGAGAAGAATAATACATTTAAGTTACTAAAACACAAAAGTAGCAATGAGGCATTACAGAATTATAAGGAGAAAAATAAATCTTGTAAAAAAACAAAGGCAGCAAAAATAGAAACTGAAAGAAAAATTGTCATGGAAAGTAATAATAATTCAAAATTATTTTACAAATATATAAATAGTAAAAAACTAAAAATGCAGAGTGTGGGCCCCCTGAGGAATAAATGGGGGTCATGGTGTAGGAGATGAGGAAATGGCCAATCTGTTGAATGTCTCCTTCTCAACTATCTTTGCCCAAGAAAGTCCCATGGGAAATCACATGATGAGGAATTATGTAAATTCTCCATTGAATCTCCTAAAGTAGACAAATCCCCAGGCCCTGATGGCATACACCCCTGGTACTGAGTTATATACTTTGTTAGACCATTATTTCTAATATTTGTTGATTAATGAAGGACTGGTTCTGTTCCACAGGACTGGTTCATAGCAAATGTGGTGCAAATATTTAAAAAAGGGTCAGAAAGTGATCCTGGAAACTACAGACCTGTGAGTCTAACATTGGTTGTTGGAAAAATAATTGAGGGGTTTATTAGAGATGCTGTCTTGGAGTATCTCACTGTGTATAACCTTATAACCCAGCATCAGCATGGGTTTGTGAGGGATCGGTCCTGTCAGATTAATCTGATCAGCTTCTATGAGGAAGTAAGTTCTAGATTGGACCTGGGGAGGCTGTTGATCTTGTATAGCTGGACTTTTCTAAGACCTTTGACACAGTGCTGCATAAAACGCTGGGACTAGGGGTGAATCTTTGTATTTGGGTAAGCAAATGACTTAGAAATAGAAAACAAAACAAAGGGTTGTCATTCATGATGTCAGTATTGGGGCCACTTTTTAAAATATTTTTATTAATTACCTCTTACAAATTCTACTTTGTAAATCCTTTATCTTTGCAGATGATAGTAAGCTCTGTAAAGTAATTGTACAGAGGAGGATAGTATAACATTACAGAGTGATTTGTGGAAACTAAAGGCCTGGGCTGACAAATGGCAGATGTAGATAAATATAAGATTATGCATTTGGGTTGAGGAAATGAAAATTATAGTTATGTGGTAAAAGAGGAAATTCTTGATAAAACTGAAGGAGAAAAAGACATGGGGTTATCTGCGGATAGTAAACTCAATTTTATTGATCAAAGCCAGACATCTGCTGCTAAAGCAAATAAAGTTATGGGATGTATCAAGAGATGAATAGACCCCCCCAGATGAAGCGAGGTGTGCGAAACACGTGTCGAGGTTGGAACTTGCTACTACTGGTCGGTATTTGTACCTATATTGCTACAGGTCCCCTATGTGTGCTTTCTCTCTCTTCTTTTCCACTTTATGCTATATCCTCCACCCATGTGGGTTTGAGAAGGGGTTATGTAAACTCATTTCAGAGTGGTCAATTACTGTGTGCTCATAGGGGAACCACTGATTATTACCAGGGTACTATCTGCCTTTTTACCTGTTGTTGCTCCAATGTATTGGTTTTATTCTATATGCAGTTTACATAATAAAGATTACTTGTATACTTTACTTTGTGTTATGAATTACTCGTGGTAGATTAGGTTTTCCTTTTCGGTGTATTATTCAGTTAAAGGGGTATTTTCATCTGGGCATTTACATTTAATAAAATTCATTTGCCTTATGTAAACATTTCTTCAATTGGATGTTAATAAAAAAAAATGTTCCTGTGTGAAGATAATTTCTTATAAATGTAGCCATGTTGTCCCTTAGAAACGAGATAGCTTCCTCGGATACGACCACGTCACACTCTGGCAGCAGTGGCCAGACATGCGCTATAGAGTCCTGCCGGACCACCAGGATTCAGCAATCATTACCACAGGACAGCTGTTCAACATGTAGTAACTCCCAGACATTTTATATACAATAACCTTTTATTTCTTTGTGCACTCAATCTATCAGAGGTGGCCGTATCCGAGGAAGCTATCTCGTTTCTAAGGGACAGAATGACTACATTTATGAGAAATTATCTTCACACAGGAACATTTTTTTTAATAACATCTAATTGAAGAAATGTTTACATATGGCAGATTAATGAAACTGAATGTGAGTGCCCAGACGAGAATACCCCTTTAAGATAAAAGACGACTGAATGGAGACCTCATTACAATGTACAAATGCCTGAAAGGTCAGTACAAGGATCTCTCCAAAGATCCTTTTTATACCTAGGCCATTGCCATAGACAAAGGCAATGAGACCACTGAACTCTCTGTCACAAGATCTTGTAATAGCTGATAATTTGAACATGTTCAGAAGGGGTCTGGATGCCATTTTAGAGAGCAATAATATAACATTGTATGAGAATAGAACCTTTTGTTAGTAGTTTCTGTTGATACAGGGAGTTATTCTGAACACCATATTAGCGGTCGGGAAGGAATTTTTACCTGCTTTGGGCCAATTGGCATCATCCTTGCAGGTTTTTTGCCTTCTTCTGTATTAACACAATATAATGTAAAGGTTGAACTTTATGGACAGGTGTCTTTTTCTAACCTCTTTTTACTATGAAATAACTTCTAATCATGCACAGAAAAGTCTTTATAAATATTTGAGAGCATTCAAAAGTGACATGGAAGATTCAGGTTGCCCAATGTAAAGGGATTTTTTTTCCAGCAGATTGAACCTACATTTGTTGCATTACCTAGGTGTTTTCCAGCTTGTAAGCCACCACTTATATTTACACGCACAATAAAATACCTTGTACATGCCTTATTCTTAATAAACTGTTTAAAAAGTATACAAAATAATCTAGTTAACCAATGCTGGCATCAACCAGCATACTCTATATATGTATATAATTACGACACCTTCTTATGATGTCATGAATCCTATAACTAGGCTTACACACAGTGAATTATCGTACATATTGCTAGTTGAGTCAAAATGCTATAACTCATTAGTCTATGCACAGAAAATTTGGTCTAAAGCCTTTTTTGCATGTTTTTTATTTCCAAGCTGCTACATTAAAAAGATTATGTGGATAGACTGCACGTAGCTCTGTCTTCTTTATTTTGTCCATTGGGCTTAGAGGTTTCCAAGAGTATTATCATATAAAATCTATTAAAGCAATTTGTAATTCATGACCGGATTCTAAACACAATTACCTCTGGACCATGCATCACCACAGAGCATAAGCAGTCTAGCCTTCTTACTACGTTCTTTCCAGCATTGGGTAAACTGTCTTTGATTCCTTGTATAGTCATTTACTTCAGTGTTATAATATTTTATTCTTATCCAATAGCAATGTTCTGCACAGCATGAAATCTCATATTCACATCATGCTGCTGGCTATTGAGTACAACTAAAAGTATGTTACTTGTAATCCAAACCTTTTATTCATTATTGGGACCAAATGTATTTGTATGAGTGATAAAATAGTGGCTATGCTGTTTTTAGTAAAAAAATTGTAAGCGCCATAAAATATCAATTCTTTAGCATCTTGTCATGGTAATGAATAATTAAGAGCATACATGAACGTTAACTAGCTGTTAGAATTCCCCTTATCAATAGAGTGAAATGTGTCTAAGTACCCCAGCACAGTCCCGTCAGAACTGAGTGGCAGATTTTGTTGGGTCACCCCTTACCAGGAAACACACATAGAAACACATTCATAGAAAATTGGTAGTAGTGCAGTACATGAACAAACTAGACACATGGTGCAGTATTCTGTTTTCAGAATATTCTTTTTTACATCTCCCTATATAATGTGGGTACTAAACGGTTAAAGCAGAAAACCTTGTAGTAAAGAACAAGACCATCAAAATGCAGAAGCCCTGTAAATACCTCAGACTTGGCTGAAACTGGAAGACATTCAGCACAAGCACTAACACATTCTCTTCCTCAATAAATCTTACTCAATTGGCTTACCTCATAAAGCAGGTCATGGATAACACAGTTGAGGTTATGGGGAATATTTTCTATACACAGTCAATGGTAAATAGGTCAATGCAATAGGTCAACCCAGATGAAGAACCAAGAGCCTTCCACATGGCTTCCCAATCTCTCAATTTGTTGGTCGTCCCTAACCAGTAAATAAAGTTGCATTGACCAGATTAGTGAGAGACTGATACAAGTAATAGGGGGCACAGACACCATGCACAAATGGGTTGTTTTGAAAATCAAATAAAACCACAATTTCACAAAAAAGGGAAACCAAAAACAAAATGTAGAATTCATAAAATGACACTTAATTAGATCAGTTAAAATAAATCCATTTAGAAAGATAACATACACAGAAAAGGTCCACCAATGGTCAAAATAACTAAATATACATAACCAATAAATCACTATAAGCTTGTATAGAAGGTTTAGTCCTCAGTACTAGTCAAGGGATTTGCTTACAAACAAGTATTGCACATTACCCAGAGTTATAACAGAGGACAAGGAACACACGTACAAGTATATACAGACCAAAGGTGGACACCATCCGTCACGGGTTCACCTTGCTTTATCAGGGGTATGACAAAAATACAAGATACAAGACAAGCTGATTCTCTCCTCTAATCCTACTAGTGCTGTCAGGATAAATTTTTAAATTCTGTTTAAAATAATCTAAACCTAGAAATCACTGCTTCTCCTGCTCCATTACATCTGTCTTTCATATGGAGAGCCATACACTAAATTAAAGAGGTCTTTATTTTTTTACACATATATTATATGTCCATGATCAATTTTACAGTAGTTAATTTGTAAAATTCTTTTTGTCCACCACATTTTGAAAATTTTCGTGTATTACAAATTAATCTACAATCTCGATTCTTTTTTTTATAATCCACATTGTTATATTTTTCTGTTGCACATAAGTCACTGCATTCTGTATAATTCCATGCAATTTCATAATAACAGGTTACAGAATAGTCAAAGACTAACTAAAGAAACCATGTAAAGCGTTAAAGCGTAATAATCCATGTAGTTAATGACCAATACAGTGAGATTTGGAACCACCCAAAAACAATTAGTAAGGAAAGTTTTTAAAAGATGCTGATTATCTGGTCATTCTATAACTAGGCCTTATTGACAGATTTTGAAGAGGATATTCTCCAAGAATAAGCCGTAAATTGATTTTAACAAGATGTGCCCAATTTACTTGAAATTGATTTTAAGTATTTCATTTCTGACAGGACCTGGCATGCACATATTCATTTGTTTGTCCTCCTATACTATGTTATGAATTATACTATACATCAAAGCATTCCTAGATCTGGAGCACACTTTAACATATTCGCTGGTACATCTAATAGTGGTAATTTCTAGAACAGGAGAATATAGTTATCTCATTAATACATATTTTTTCAAAGGGGCTTCTCTCTTGTCACCTTACTATAACCCTATGAAAGCACCTGTTAAATTTAAGGAAGCCTTCAAGTATATGTTCTTTGTGGCACCAACTCTCTGTTTTTTGTCTTGTGTTTTAACTGCCATTTTACAAAATTTGATTCCACTATATAAAAAATTATTAAAGGGGTATTCCAGGAATCAGCATAATTCCTATACAAGTGGGCACTCAAAATATAAGCCAATGTGTAATTAGTTGTTATTTAAAAGTTTGCTCATAGACTGTAATGAAGAATTAAAATGCTACCGGCCCTTTAATCAGTCCGTTAATTTCCTCTGCGCGGTCCGTCGCAGAAAAGAAGATGGCCGCTGGTCACATGTCCACATCACATGTCCTGTACCTGCCTGGGCAGGTCATGTGATCACCACTACGTTTGGCTGTTGTCGGTTGGTTGAAGTGCCTCCAGTATGGTCAGTGTTGTGGTGATGGCAGTTACACATCATTACTATGGTAACAGAGCAAGAAAACCTGTTACATCATCACTGTTAGCAGAGCATAAGTGGAAAGAGGAGTTACTGAGAACTTAAGGATCATGGAACTTGTAGTTTCCAGTGGCGGCCATCTTAGTGATAACTCCACCTACTTTAGAGAGGCCATAAATTTTGTAAATCATAAAATCATATTATTTTAGCTCCGTTTTGTGACTAATGACATTGAGTAATGTTGTATTCATTTATTTATATCATCAAGGGTTTTTGTGTCAGACGTTCATATTCCCGGAATACCCCTTTAAATACTGGTTTAATCTTTGAAACCCCCCTGGTGGCAGGGGCAGGGGTAGCCAAAAGGGTTTGATTACTTGTCTCTGCTTCCAGTTCCAGGGACGTGGCAGTCTCCCAGTCTTTTCCACAGCCAGACGTGTCAGGCGTCACAAGACCAGAGATGGTGGCTGCAGCTAGCAGAGCTGAGGATTTAGAGACTGCCACATTGCTGGTACTGGCAAAAGGAGCAGGGTAAGTATTCTTATTGTTGATGAAGAGGAATATGTGGAACTCACCGATCGGTTTGTTGACATTATTTCCTATGTGCAGCACACAGGTCAAAGGGCAGACCGCGCAAGGCGATGAACCATTACGTGAAATAATGTAGACTACACATATGAAATAAAGTCTACAAACCAATCCAGTGAGTTCCACACTATTCCACTTCATCGACTTTGGTCATCTGCTTATGCAGAGCATGTTCGTTCCAGCACTTCTTTGCTTTTGCAAGGTGGTGACAGAGTATCATATTTTTTTTCATACCCCAGGTATACTTTTTATTTCAGCTACTCCTGTGAAGGAGTAGCTCAAGGAGATTTTCCAGGATTGCTTGGAAAAAGAAATATTTATCAACATGCACATGTATTTGGTCTTTGAGCGAATTGCTTGGGTACATTGAAGTCAAAATATGTAATTCACATGTGTATGTAGAGTTTTTTTTTTCCTTTTAAAAACATTCAGCTCTAGGTACAATGAATGATTTGCAAACAACTGATAAATGATTGATGAATTGAAGCAAAATAAAGATCCAGTTGGCCATTTCCTATAGAGTGATCTGTGCTTTTACTTATTGTTGCTGGAGAGTGTTATTAGAGAGACAGCAAAGTCCTTCCCAACAGTATAAATGGCAGTATAATGAAGTTTTTAGTGCAGCTTGGTCAATGAAGATCGACAAAAACAATTGTTGATCTCCTTCATTTACATTGACCCCTTGTCATTACAAATAATTTGAAATGAACAATGAGCGGCAAACATTGGATATTGTACATGGACCTTCAGAATATTGTCATATTTATCAGCACCTAGTGCTTTAATAAATATAAGCAGCATAGTTTAAATATATTAAGTCTATTTAGATTTTTTTAGATATAATTCTGTAGCATTTCCATACTTTTGTCCAAATAATATACTGTGACTCTGTTTTAAGAATATCTGCCAAGTCAGAAAAGTGCATGACGCGCTTAAATGCACCCAAGCAATTTTCTCACAGGACAAATACATGCACAGAAACAAATACATGACATTAATAATATAATTCCAGGATTGAAAGCATAATAAACTCTTCTGACACAGCATATATGAAAAAATACATTTGTGCAAATCCTTTATCTACAAATATGTTCTAAAAAGATTAAACTAATATCTAGTATTTCTTATGTATAAGAGCCTTTTAAAGGGGATTTATATCATTTGCAATATTTACGGATGGAAGAAATTTTCTACTAATGTTACAGTTGACATCAGCCTCCCAAGGTTTTTTTTACCTTCCTATGGATCAACATTTTATAGGTTGTGTTTCTAGAATTCAGCCTTGTATGATACTATGAATTTTACAATGCATGCACTTCACTATAGACACATTGCTTAACATTAAGCTATGTATGTTTGAGATTAACCAATCAGTTAATTTTTGACCTCAAAACTGATGGCATGCCTTCATGCAGCTGTGGTTTAGGGTTCCAAATAGTATTACCTTAACTGTTTTCTATGAAACTTCCTCAGGTTCCAGGTGATAAAGGCAGTGGGGGTCTAATCAGGGGTGAAACTAACCTCTCTGCTGCCTGAGGTGTGATATAGAATGCACCCTCTCTTCCCCATCCAATAGTAATATATCAAGATATTTTTTAGTACGTTAGTTCTACATGTAGTGTTTCACTACTGTACTGATAACGGATGAGAAAAGACCTTATTTTAATTTAAGGTTGTGCTTTGTAACAGGTAACTGTACCCCTGATGCTGTATATCTTGCTGCAGGTGGTGCTGCCCAAGGGAAGAAGCTCAACTCGCCTCATGGCTGGTGCATCCCTAGGTCTGCTCACTCAAGTTGTGTGATATGTGCTTATAAAGAAAAGGTCAACATACCCAATTGCTTTACTGTGCATGCTTTGAACATTGGCACAGGCGCAGTAAAGAAAGGCACAATGACCTCTGCTTCGCTATACACAGTGAGCATATAAAGGGGGTTCTAGCAGACATATGTCACCAACCCCCTGCCAAATTTATTACCTGCAATCTCATGTAGTCTGCAACACAAGTCAGATAAAATGGTTTTGAACCCTAAACCACAGGTGCATGAAGGCATTCTGGTGGTCCAGGAATCTCAGAAACTACTGACAGTTTCCCTTTAAGGCATGCAAAACCCAAAGCACACCAGAACCCAAAGATCTAAAGTAGGGAGAACTAGCAATTGGCTTATGGGCAGCACGGTGGCTCAGTGGTTAGCACTACAGCCTTGCAGCACTGGGGTCCTGGGTTCAAGTCCCATCCAGGTCAACATCTGCAAAGAGTTTGTATGTTCTCTGCATATTTGTGCGGGTTCCTCCCACATTCCCAAAACATACCGATAGGTTGATTTAGATTCTGAGCCCCATGGACTGATTTGGTAAGCTCTATGTAGCACTGCTTGACCTGTCTGCGCTATATAAATAAAGGAATTATTTATTATTATTATTATGACTTTCAAAATCCTCAGCAGCAGATATCAAGGGGATGAATGAGATGCTCTTGAAACAATGTGTCCTACATTATTTTGTTCCTTTAAAGTTTTTAGTAATAATATGGCTTACCTGGACTTTAAGAACTATTCAAACATTTTAACAAAAAGTCATTTTTGATTTCCAATAGTAGGATTTTTAAAATGTACTGTACATGCTGTGCATTTTTATTACTTGTTTTCGGTTCTAGTGTCTCCTGTGGAATGTACAATTCTGTTCATATGCAGATGACACAAAACTATCTCTTTGGGTAATGGTGCATGAACAAATGTATATTATGTATGGCTATATATTTTATGACTGCATTGCGTGACACAGTCTTATGAATATTGAAAAAAAAAAAAAGCTTGGATATGATGCCAAGAACTGTAGACAAGATGAGGATCTGAGTTAATGAATAGATGTCTTTGTTGCTGTGAACTTTGGGAATCAAATACTATAGCACAGCAATAGGATTTAGCTAATAGGTATTTGATGTGACCCCTAAATTCCCTACTATTGAATGGTCTGTGCATTGTGATAAGGTCAAAGCTAGAAAATAGAAGAATAAAGTCTAAGGACTAATTCCATTGGGTAATTACTGGATTAGAACTTTGATTCAATGCTTTATTTCATACTTTAAATCCAGCACATAGTAGATGTTTTATTAAAGATAAATTCTATATAACATTGAAGTTGTGGACTTTTTAATTAAAATGACATAGTTTTTCCTTCCTTCCTTTTAGGCCTCTTGAAGGGCCTTATGGAAATACTGAGATGGCTGACCAAAGGCTATTGCTAGGCCACCAAAAGTTATAGAACCCAAAAGTTGATGCTATAGGTATAATAGTGGAGGGGGTTTTATGTTGGATTCCCACAGTCCCTTTTACTGCAGCATTCAATGGGTTAAACAAGTATTAATCTTGGCAGAACATAGACCTGTTTTTAAACATGTCTGCATATATGTCACCAATTGGTTACTTATATAAATGTAGTCATGAAATCTCTTCTACTTAACGTAACCATACATTTTGAAAACAAAATAAATAAAGTCAAGACGGATGAAGAAAAATGTAAAAACTGTGACCGGTATAATTCCTTTTTTTTAAACTTGTATTTGAATTTGTGATCCTGAATTCCTATTACATGAAAAATTGAAAAATTAAGAACCTGTCATGGGTTTGGTTAGAATGCCTTAATTTTATGTTGAATTAAAAATTGGAATTGCAACACCCCTGCCAACGCATAGGCAGGCTGGTAGTTGTGAATAGCACCCTCCTCAGGTGAGGGAGATTGATAACCTCTCTAGGAAGGTTCTGGATTATGAGTATTATGCAATTGCAGCTGTAGATAGTGTCTGAAAAGGCAACAGTTAAATTGGTGTAAGTAATTATCCAATGATGTGGCTGTATTGTTAGCTGGGGTTTGATTGGAAAGGTGTGACTACTTGACCAGGGGGAACACATGGTTTTGTCTCAGGAGTCAGTCAGAGTGAAGAGAGAGACAGTGTGTGCAGCACACCTTCAGTGCTGCCACAGATACTAATCGCAGGAATTTATCTTGCCTCAGGCCTACTGCCTGACACTAAGGATGAGTCAGGAGACTCTAGCCCAGAGCTGCAGCTTCCACAACTTGGACATTGCTTCACCTCAACTATCCCTGCCTGAATCTACTATCAGGCTTGTGCACCATTAATGCGGACCTTTCTCCATGACCACTCCAGTAACCAGAATCTGCTGTGTTATTGTTTGGCTGTTGCCTGCTGTTTGTAGTTCAATAAAGAACTCTCCATCTGATCCCTGGATATGGCTGCTAACCACCACGGTCTTCCCCATCCATTACCCAGGGACTCATCCTACAGACACTCAGGGGTAGAGTATATCAGCATCTCCCTCCTTATTTCTTGCACATAACACCTGCTGGAGATCTGCCAGGCTGTAGGTCAGCTCTCTGGTCCCCATACTAAGCACCGTGACAACAGCTTGCCTTAGACCCTACTCCGATATTCTAGGCCCCGGCTGCCTCCAGGCCCACAAGCAAAGGCTAGGCTCCAGTGGGGATGTTGCAGAATCTTTTAACCAAATAGGATTGAATCTTAAAACTTTTGACTATAAAATTACAAATGATGTTTTCATACTTTTGTGAGAGTAGTAAGAAGCATCAAGACAGTGAAAAGTTAATTTTTAATCCAGGTTTGCAGCTCTTGCAAGTGCTCTGGGAACGTCTTTCAGACTGAATTTTTATGTTTTTTGTAATTAACTTTACCATAGCCCCTTTACTGTGACTACTACATCTCCTACTAATAACAGAGATGAGGGTGTGTGGAGCAGCACAGTGCGGACAGAAGGAAGTTCTTCAGGCTGATGGACATGCCCAGTGCCCTTTGAAGAGCTGCAAAGCTGAATTATAATTTTACTGTCCTGTCATGACTAACATACAAAAAGGTATGATTACCCAGCTCTGCACAAAGACTGTCTTCAGCTTCGTATGGTCAAATCTGTCAGTGTGAGCATCAATATTTTTTGTGTAAATAATGTTATTTATAGATTAGTAGTGCACGCAATACCATTCAGCCACTTTACTTTCAGTGCAGCAAACTCACTTCAAAAGTTCAGTGAGGATCTCTGAATGATCCAGTGTTGTCCTCAATGAATGATGATGATAAATATAATCCACCTGTGTGTAATCAAGTCTCTGTATAAATACACCTGCTCTGTGATAGTCTCAGGGTTCTGTTTAAAGTGCAGAGAGCGTCATGAAGACCAAGGAACACACCAGGCAGGTACCTGATATTGTTGTGGAAAGGTTTAAAGCCGGATTTGGATACAAAAAGATTCCACAAACTTTAAACATACCAAGGAGCACTGTGTAAGAGATCATATTGAAATGGAAGGAGTATCAGACTACCAAGACCTGGCTGTCCCTCTAAACTTTCATCTCGAACAATGAGAAGACTGATCAGAAATACAGCCAAAAGGCCTATGATCACTCTGGATGAGCTGCAGAGATCTGCATCTGTGGTGGGAAAGTCGGTCCATAGGATCACTATCGGTCCTACATTGCACAAATCTGGCCTTTATGGAAGAGTGGCAAAAAGAAAGCCATTTCTCAAAGATATTGATAAAAAGTTGTTTAAAGTTTTCCACAAGCCACCTGGAAAACACACCAAACACGTGGAAGAAGGTGCTCTGGTCAGATGAAACTAAAATCAAACTTTTTGGCCACAATGTGAAACGAGATGTTTGGCATAAAAGCAACACAGCTCATCACCCTGAACACACCATCCCCATTGTTAAACATGGTTGTGGCAGCATCATAGTTTGGGTTTTTCTTCAGCAGGGACAGGAAAGATGGTTAAAATTGATGGGAAGATGGATGGAGCCAAATACAGGACCATTCTGGAAGAAAACCTGAGACTGGGGTGGAGATTTATCTTCAAATAAGTCAATGATCCCAAACATAAAGAAAAATCTGCAATGAAATGGTTCACAAATAAGCATATCCAGGCGTGGAATGAATGTCCAGACCTGATTCCAATTGAGAATCTGTGGAAAGAGCTGAAAACTGCTGTTCACAAACTATCTCCTTCCAACCTCACTGAGCTCGAGCTGTTTTCCTAGGAAAAATGAGCAAGAATTCAAGTCTCTCGGTGTGCAAAGATGATCGAGACATACCTCAAATAACTTGCAGCTGTAATCGCAGCAAAAGGTGGCGCTACAAAGTATTAACTTAAAGGGCCGAATAATATTGCATGTCCCACTTTTCAGTTTATTATATTTACAAAACTTTCAAATTTCCAATAAAGTTTGAAGCCTGAAATGTGGCAAAAGGTAGAAAAGTTCAAGGGGACGAATACTTTCGCAAGGCAATATATATATATATATTGAGACATGGTAATCATGTACAGTTTGATATGTCAAGTAATGAAAAGTGGTTCCAGAGACACAAATAGCACAAATGTGGGCCAGTTCTGACCAGGAATGTATGGCCTTTGTTACCACCTTCTTTCATATCAGCCCATCTATTATGGATACACATGATTGTTAGAGGTCTAATTAGGAAATCTATTTTAAGCTTACATGACAAACAGATACCGTAATATAATAGACAAGATAAGGCAGAGTTATAGGGGTGTGAGATTAGGTTAGGTGACAAGATTCAATTGCAAACTTTTGTCTGAAGGTGTTATCTCATGCAGAAGAAAATGACAGAATCTCATTAATATATGCATGGCTCTCTGAAAAGTTATTTCATCTTAAAACACATCAGTGTTCCCATATTAAGAGAGATTAGATGAAGATGATTGGAAATAACCACAGGCCATAGAGAAAAGGGGAAATGAAATGTTCCTATCCTGTTCGTGCACGCAACATGAAGTTCTCCTATCCTCAAAGTGGTGATAATGATGTCAAAGCTATGTTATTGTGCTTTAGTGCCAGATGAGAAATTCCAATATTCAACTGTGAATACATTACAGTTTTGTTACACTATGAACATATTATCTCATAATATCTATACAATCTCTACACTAGATGTTTGGTTAATTGTTAGATCTTGTAAATGAGGTTATGTGACCACTGCTATATTCGATGTCATTATCAAAACTGATGTAACTCTTACAACTGTGAAAGATCTTGTTCACACTGGTGCTCTATTTTTTTCATATGGCACAGTATTGCACGCTGCAATGCTCATTACCAAATGAGAAAAACATTTGCTGATAATTGACCTAATTTATCAAAACTGTCTTTAGGTAAGAAATATATATTTATATCGACAGGATTTGGGGTTGCTGGGTTATTGGCAATGACATAGACTGCAAGGTTAGCAGTCTAAATGTTAGGGTTTTTTTTTTCCACCATAACAGAGGTATTTAAACGCAGCACAGAAACGGTTTTAGAGGTGTTGTGGGTTTGGATGGGTTTTCAGGCTATGTTTGAAGGTTTTGTAACTGGAAGACAGTTTGATACAATACATTTTGGTAGGATGTTCCAGATTATGGCGGATGCACAGGAGAGGTCCTAAAGATGGCTGTAAGAAGAATAAATAGAAGGAGAGTGAACAGAAGGTCTTGTGAGGAACATATATTACACATTGTATCAAATCGCCTGATTAAGTCAGATATATAGAGCAGACTGGTTGTAGACAGGCTTAAGGATGGATTGAAGAACTGCTTGAGAAAAACATTTTGTTGTACCTAGCAACCAATCACAGCTTTGCATAGAAAACCAAAATCTGAGCTTCGATAAATTGCAAGGGTGGTGGTGCATTTTACTGTTACTTTTGATAAATGATGAAAATAGAAGTACACTTTCAATAGTCCACATCTGAAGTGTATTGTGACCAAAAATATTGAAAGGGCTGAAAGATACCAGAATATTATTTATAAAGCAATTCTGCATCCATCATCTGCAAATAAAAATTTTATGGTGGTTTCACAGAAATATGTCACAAAAATAGCTTCTACTTGGCTTAGCTCTTCTGGCTTTGGTTAAAAAACTGCAGAAATTTACCACAGAAATCTGCCACTTTTGGAAGGTTTGAACAAACATTGATGTAAAATGTTAATCAATTAAAAGTTAAATAGACACACACACAAAGTAAAAGCATGATGAAAAGATTTGCACCCTTTCTATCTTTTTAAAATCTCTCCGGATTTTTCTTGGACCTATCCTCCATAAAACTTAAAGGAAATTTACTCTAGTGCCCACCACACTGGGTTGTTTTCTTTTTCAAATCTGGGGGAAGGTCAACTGCTTACTAATATCAGAGCAAGTTATTAAGCAAAAATTACTGTGCAAATGTTCCTATTCTTTTTAAATATAACTATTACTTTGGCTCAAAAAGTGGTACCCAGAAGGAATTTTCAAGATCACAAAACACTAGGTCTTCTAGAAAACATTTGGATAGCAAATAAAAAAATGTATAAATCAATATAAATAATTGTCTTTTACACATCATTTGCTCTATTCTGTAGAATTCCTTAGATTAGTTTATTATAGACATTGTTTGTTTGATTTGTGCCAATGTGATTCCAGCTCCCCATCCTGTAATAATTTCTGTAATCATTATTGCCCATTAACATTAGCAATGGTAATACTACATATCTTAGGTAAACACAAGAATGTTTCTATATATATGATGCCTTTCATTGGCTTTCACTCTAATTTAGGTATGTTTTAATATTATTTCTGTTATTTAGAAATGGAATATATTCACTGCTTCTTATTAAAATGCACAAAAAAGCAGTATACGATAAAAAAATATAGCAAGTCGTTCCCATTCACTTCAATAGAGCTGAGTTACAATACAAAACACAACTTATTGTCAGCTATGGTGCTATTTTTTTTTTTAAGTGCTCATTCATTTTATTTTTACTGTTGCAAAACCCATTTAAATTGTAAAGATCTATTTAAGAACAATTTACACATAATAACAGCACCAATTCAACAATTGTTCTAACTACAAGTTCTACAAGGAACAAACCAGTCTCTTAAGTTCCAGAGCAATAACATCACAAAACAAATTTGTCCAAGGAGCTCCAAGGTACTCTCCAACTCTAGCCCTTCTTGCGAGCAAGATTTGGCATGTTCTGAAATTTTATATTGAAGGCCTGTTTACATTTTGACCTTTTATGAGAAGAACTATTCAAAAAATAAATTATTTTAAATAGAAAATGGTCTGGACTACGTAGTTCAGCTGTGGATATGAAAAAGGTGCATGGAAAACTGGTCATATACTCTCTGGAGAAAGTCTGCTGCTGTGGCATAGATTCCCTTCTGTGTGATACAGAAATGCACAAGAGAAACTGAAGACAGAGATATTCCCCTGGCTTTAACAGGGCTGCATCAAGCCTTTCAGCTTTCAAATTGTGCCCCCCATACACTGCCTCTATTTACAGGGCATATACACACACATATATACCTAACATTAACACAGTGGGATTGAGACCAGCATTTTGTTGGTGCCAATTTCATAATTATTTTAGGAAGGGGCCAAGAGCTTAAAATATAAGCAGATAAGTGTTGGTGCATGCTAATAAAGATTTAAAAACACTATCTTCAGATCTGAATTAGATATTTTCTTGCTTATTTCAAATGTATTGAAGTACTTCTTAACTGATAAAATAGATTATCTATTGATCTAGTTATAGAACTAGATCTACAATCTGAGTGAATGTACAGTGCTAATAGTTTTGGCTGCAGTCAACCTTCACTAAGAAATGAACATATAGAGCCTATGATGATGAAGCGCTCCGAAAATGCAGACATGTCTCGGACAGGTTTTGCCAGCATGCTCTGCGGTTCTCAGGCGCATCTACTTTATACGGACATATCCAATGCCATGCTCCAAACAGCCAACAAAGACTTCTGCTTCTGTCCACTATGTATTTAACAACCAACGCAAACCAAATTTCATTTAATCCAGGTGGCGGTTGTCCGCCAGGGGTCTATTATTGATGGCCAATTCTTTCACAAACAAACAAAAAAAAACTCTTCTAAACATTTATATTGTGAAAGGAGATACTTCTTAGTTTTACCAATCTGCAAGGACAGCGCTCACATGTGTATAATTATTTAATGATCTAGTGAATTCTTATACAATGTCATCCAGAAAGATGCAACCGCACCTTCATCCATTGTCTATAAAGCTCTGGGTGCAAAAAGATTCCAATATAAATGTTAAGCTGAATTCATCTCAGATGGCTTTACCTTTAAAACATGAATACATGACACTAATTCAGTTTGACACCTAAGCTAGAGCCAAAATAAAAGGCATTGTTAAGGTGAAGGGAGTTTAAAGACGCCCAGTGTTGTGGTGCATTACTATTAGTAGACCAAATGTTGTAGACGACAATTACATAAGCCCATCTATGTGGTGTTAATATTGTGGCTGCGTAGTAATTTCTTTATTCAAAATTGTAAGATTACAGAGACTTTTCTGGTATATTTTGTGATGAGGTGAATTTAAAAACGTAAAAGTAACGGCTAGTGTGTTACGTTTTAATTTTTAATTTTAATATAATGTTCTCTATGTTTCATTATTGGAATAGGCCTATCAGTAATACCGTAGTACTAACCACAAAAAAGATATACCGTATATTCCGGTGTATAGACGACTTTTGAAGACAGAAAAAATCTTCTAGTCTGGGGTCGTTCTATATGCCGGTAATCGTGATCGCCCGCCGGTCGGGTCGCTGCATGGAGAGGGCTCACGAGCTGAGCCTTTCCATAGCCGGTAAGTCTTTGCTGCATATTGCAGCAAAGGCTTACCGGTAACACCGCGATCGGTGTAGCACACGATCGCGGGTGTTTTTCAGAGATGGCTGCCGGCAGCCTCAAAAAGATAGCGACGCATGATCTTCTCCATGGTAGCCTCGGGTATTCCGAAGACCCATGGCCATTTCGTTTTAACCCCTTCCTTACAATGTGCTGATAGCACATTGTAATGAATGAGGAGGGAAAATCCCCATATACTGCCATACTGTAGTATGGCAGCATATGATAGGATCGATCAGACAACTAGGATAAAGTACCCTAGGGAGTCTGAAAAATAGTAAAAATAAAAATAAAAGGAGGTTTTCATTTTGTAAATGTATGAAAACATTATAAAACCTTTACAAATTTGGTATCCCCTTAATCGTACCGAACCCAAAGAATAAAGTAGACATGTCATGGGGCACTCAGTGAAAGACAATATACCAAGCCACAAGAAATGGCGCAAATGCGTTTTTTCACCATTTTCATTGCATTTGGAATTTTTTTCCGCTTCGAGTACATGGCATGGAATATTTAATAAAATAAAAATTTAAGGTACAGTATGGTAACATTACAGTAAAATGGACGATGGTAATGGTTTGTATGCCTTATGTTTATGGCGACAGTTTCTGCTATATACCTGCATGTCATAAGAGTTTTAAATAAAAAAAGGACCATGTTTAAATTCAAATCTGTTTTTTTTTATTTTTACCGGTTGTTTGTATGCGTTGGAAAAGGGGTAGTCTTATACGGCGAATATATCTTAAACTCTATATTTTAACAGGAAAGTAGGGGGGGGTCGTCTTATACACCAGGTCGTCATACGCCAGAATATACGGTATTTATAAGATTAACGGAATTCCTTCTACTACTATAAAGGTGTCTGAAAAAGTATTTCTTAATGCTTGTTAAAACTGTAAATTATTTTGTAAACTGCTAAAAACTGATTTCTTAAACTTTTGGATGTGTCACACTGAAACTTTCAGATTGCCAAACAAATTTTATATATAAAATAAAAACAATGGGGCACATTTACCGAGAACTTGAGAACTGTACTAAAAGTGTTCTGCATGTGTATAATGCTCGTGCACCAGATTCCTTAAGAACATGCACCAGAAAACATGAATCGTCGCTTCCCTGCACTGGCCCGACAGGGTTTACCAACTTTTGTGGTGCACCTTTAATAGGGCGTGCGAAAGACTATGCATGTTAAACCAGCACATGGTCGACTGAGTACCAAAAGTCTCCTAATTTGTGTCGAATGGTGGCTAGTGCAGCGGCACCACCACAAACGGTCACGTGCAACACAATAGTTGGCGGGACACTTCTTAAATACGTGTGCAAGCAGTTTACATCTAATAGAATGTGCAAAGTCCGTCGAAAACAGGCGCAAAGCCCTTAGTAAAGTACCCTAATAAATGCAAAATGGGGGTCTTTATCATTAAAGAGGACGTTTTACCACCTCACATATGTGGAGATGAACTAACCATTCTGTAGGGATTGCTACAGAGATTCAGGGGCATTTTTTTCTGGCACTACAGTTGCTGATATAACAGTCCCAGTATCTGACTGTAAAATTCTTTACACTGTTATAGAGGAGGAGTTGGAGCAAAGGGTAGGGGTGTGTGTTATGATATTTTTTGCCCATTTCAGCCCCCTTCAGACTCATGGCAAAATTTTAAAAGTTGATATAAGTAGGAAGAAGGCCATATATAAAACATATAAGAAGATTACCACAGTACAGTGCCTAGATCTATGAGTAAGTGCTTGACTTTTTGGGAGAAAGATTGGAGCAGTTTTATTTCAGAAAGTTCCTGTCATAAAGTTACACAGGGCAAGATGAGACTAGACAGGGAATGGCTCTATGATCAATTGGCTGCAACTTGTAAACATCTTTATGCCATCTTAAGTTGACATATATTAGACAATGTTATGCATCAACAATGGCCTATTTGAAGGGGGTTTCCAGGGCCTGCAGGGAACTGCAGTAACCCGGCATGGCACTGTATGATTATTAACTGTGTGTTTCCAACTCCATCACACATGGGGGAGATTCATTAAGACTGGTGTTATTGATCCTCAATGTTTCTCTCTGATGAATATAGGCATCTGGCCCTCAAAAATTTGCCGGTTGGAAAGGCTTGTAATAGATGGGGGATGAGTGGGGAGGATGCATGCAGCAGAGCATTAAATTACTTAGATTTCCTATAGATGTCGGTATGTAAAAAAAAACAATCTTTGTCAACTTTATAACATTGATATCCAAAAAGTCCTCCAAGGATCTACTATTATATGCCAGCCTGATGTAAAAATCATTCACCTTTAAATGCCTCCTTTTCATCTTTTTGTTTGGCCCATACTACTATGTTGCCCCTTGACTGCTGCTTTATATACTACATCTCATAAGTCTGAAGTTCACATAAAGCCCTTCATTCCATAGAGATTAAAATATTGGCACATCTTCACCTACTAGACACCTTAAATCTTTGGCCACCAGCCTAGTGAATATTTCTACTTGTAGACACAACAACAAGGGGGGAAAGGATGTGGATTTTGTAATGACCATTGTGGGCACCTACCTTGTACCTTGTTCTTGTAGACAGCACTACTGATTAGCCACCAGCGACTTATTTTGGCTAACCTGCAGCAAAGTGTGCCCTGGGCAGTTCTTTCAAGTTTTTCTAGACATAGGAAACGTGCTGGATGCATAAAAAGTGTCTAAAAATCGTATACAGGGGCATATATACTAACATTTTGAACATTAGACAAGACAACGTTCATCCTATATGCTCCAGATCCATCACCTGTATAATTATTTAATGATCTAGTGAATTCTTATACAATGTCATCCAGAAAGATGCAACCGCACCTTCATCCATTGTCTATAAAGCTCTGGGTGCAAAAAGATTCCAATATAAATGTTAAGCTGAATTCATCTCAGATGGCTTTACCTTTAAAACATGAATACATGACACTAATTCAGTTTGACACCTAAGCCTAGAGCCAAAATAAAAGGCATTGTTAAGGTGAAGGTAGTTTAAAGACGCCCAGTGTTGTGGTGCATTACTATACTGTAGACCAAATTGGTTAGACGACAATTTACATAAGCCCATCTATGTGGTGTTAATATTGTGGCTGCGTAGTAATTCTTTATTCAAAATTGTAAGATTTACAGAGACTTTTCTGGTATATTTTGTGATGAGGTGAATTTTAAAAACGTAAAAGTAACGGCTAGTGTGTTACTGTTTTAATTTTTTAATTTTAATATAATGTTCTCTTATGTTTCATTATTGGAATAGGCCTATCAGTAATACCGTAGTACTAACCACAAAAAGATATACCGTATATTCCGGTGTATAAGACGACTTTTGAAGACAGAAAAACTTCTAGTCTGGGGTCGTCTTATATGCCGGTAATCGTGATCGCCCGCCGGTCGGGTCGCGCTGCATGGAGAGGGCTCACGAGCTGAGCCCTCTCCATAGCCGGTAAGTCTTTGCTGCATATTGCAGCAAAGGCTTACCGGTAACACCCGCGATCGGTGCTAGCACCGATCGCGGGTGTTTTCAGAGATGGCTGCCGGCAGCCTCAAAAAGATAGCGACGCATGATCCTTCTCCATGGTAGCCTCGGGTATTCCGAAGACCCATGGCCATTTCGTTTTAACCCCTTCCTTACAATGCTGATAGCACATTGTAATGAATGAGGAGGAAAATCCCCATATACTGCCATACTGTAGTATGGCAGCATATGATAGGATCGATCAGACAACCTAGGATTAAAGTACCCTAGGGAGTCTGAAAAATAGTAAAAATAAAAATAAAAGGAGGTTTTCATTTTTGTAAATGTATGAAAACATTATAAAACCTTTACAAATTTGGTATCCCCTTAATCGTACCGACCCAAAGAATAAAGTAGACATGTCATTTGGGGCACTCAGTGAAAGACATAATATCCAAGCCCACAAGAAAATGGCGCAAATGCGTTTTTTCACCATTTTCATTGCATTTGGAATTTTTTTCCCGCTTCTGAGTACATGGCATGGAATATTTAATAAAATAAAAATTTAAGGTACAGTATGGTAACATTTACAGTAAAATGGACGATGGTAATGTTGTTGTATGCCTTATGTTTATGAGCGACAGTTTTCCTGCTATATACCTGCATGTCATAAGAGTTTAAATTAAAAAAAGGACCATGTTAAATTCAAATCTGTTTTTTTTTAATTTTTACCGGTGTTTTGTATGCGTTGGAAAAGGGGTAGTCTTATACGGCGAATATATCTTAAACTCTATATTTTAACAGGAAAGTAGGGGGGGGTCGTCTTATACACCAGGTCGTCTTATACGCCAGAATATACGGTATTTATAAGATTAACGGAATTCCTTCTACTACTATAAAGGTGTCTGAAAAAGTATTTCTTAATGCTTGTTAAAACTGTAAATTATTTTGTAATACTGCTAAAAACTGATTTCTTAAACTTTTGGATGTTTGTCACACTGAAACATTTCAGATTGCCAAACAAATTTTATATATAACATAACACAATGGGGCACATTTACCGAGAACTTGAGTAACTGTACTAAAAGTGTTCTGCATGTGTATAATGCTCGCTGCACCAGATTCCTTAAGAACATGCACCAGAAATCATGAATCTGTCGCTTCCCTGCACTGGCCCGACAGGGTTTACCAACTTTTTTGTGGTGCACCTTTAACATAGGGCGTGCGAAAGACTATGCATGTTAAATCCAGCACATGGTCCGACTGAGTACCAAAATGTCTCCTAATTTGTGTCGAATGGTGGCTAGTGCAGCGGCACCACAAAACGGTCACGTGCAACACAATAGTGGCGCGGACACTTCTTAAATACGTGTGCAAGCAGTTTACATCTAATAGAATGTGCAAAGTCCGTCCGAAAACAGGCGCAAAGCCCTTTAGTAAATGTACCCTAATAAATGCAAAATGGGGGTCTTTATCATTAAAGAGGACGTTTTACCACCTCACATATGTGGAGATGAACTAACCATTCTGTAGGGATTGCTACAGAGATTCAGGGGCATTTTTTTCTGGCACTACAGTTGCTGATATAACAGTCCCAGTATCTGACTGTTAAAATTCTTTACACTGTTATAGAGGAGGAGTTGGAGCAAAGGGTAGGGGTGTGTGTTATGATATTTTTTGCCCATTTCAGCCCCCTTCAGACTCATTGGCAAAATTTTAAAAGTTGATATAAGTAGGAAGAAGGCCATATATAACACACATAAGAAGATTACCACAGTCACAGTGCCTAGATCTATGAGTAAGTGCTTGACTTTTTGGGAGAAAGATTGGAGCAGTTTTATTTCAGAAAGTTCAATGTCATAAAGTTACACAGGGCAAGATGAGACTAGACAGGGAATGGCTCTATGATCAATTGGCTGCAACTTGTAAACATCTTTATGCCATCTTAAAGTTGACATATATATAGACAATGTTATGCATCAACAATGGCATATTTGAAGGGGGTTTCCAGGGCCTGCAGGGAACTGCAGTAACCCGGCATGGCCACTGTATGATTTATTAACTGTGTGTTTCCAACTCCATACACAATGGGGGAGATTCATTAAGACTGGTGTTTATTGATCCTCAATGTTTCTCTCTGATGAATATAGGCATCTGGCCCTCAAAAATTTGCCGGTTGGAAAGGCTTGTACTATAGATGGGGGATGAGTGGAGGATGCATGCAGCAGAGCATTAACTTACTTAGATTTCCTATAGATGTCGGTATGTAAAAAAAAAACATCTTTGTCAACTTTATCAATCTTGATATCCAAAAAGTCCTCCAAGGATCTACTATATATATGCCAGCCTGATGTAAAAATCATTCACCTTTAAATGCCTCCTTTTCATCTTTTTGTTTGGCCCATACTACTATGTTGGCCCCTTGACTGCTGCTTTATATACTACATCATCATAAGTCTGAAGTTCACATAAAGCCCTTCATTCCATAGAGATTAAAATATTGGCACATCTTTCACCTACTAGACACCTTAAATCTTTGGCCACCAGCCTAGTGAATATTTCTACTTGTAGACACAACAACAAGGGGGGAAAGGATGTGGATTTTGTAATGACCATTTGTGGGCACCTACCTTGTACCTTGTTCTTGTAGTAACAGCACTACTGATTAGCCACCAGCGACTTTATTTTGGCTAACCTGCAGCAAAGTGTGCCCTGGGGCAGTTCTTTCAAGCTTTTTCTAGACATAGGAAACTGTGCTGGATGCATAAAAAGTGTCTAAAATCTGTATACAGGGGCATATATACTAACATTTTTGAACATTAGACAAGACAACGTTCATCCTATACTGCTCCAGATCCATCACCATAATGCTCATGATAGATTTGGCCATACCCACTTTCACTGAAGCCCCACCGATTTGAGAACAGGCCAAATCCCTTTTTAGTACAGGTCTCGGAACTATACAACTCCGCTACTTTTTATAAAATTCTGGGACGTTTTCCTTACTTAAATTATTTTGTGAGCAAGTGTGTATGTATATAAGTTATAGCTGCTGGAAATGAAGGCTGGGATACCTAGCTACACATGGATATAATTTAATTGAACAAAACAGGACCAGTTGTCACAAGCTTAACCATGTGCCATGTTAACTTCTTAGCGTCTAATCCATTTATTGTCACTTAGTATAGTCCCATCTATAATTTAACCCTGTTATCTGTAAAGATGAATCACTTCTGAGTCGCCTAGAGTGTCAACATTGCAGTACATGTACCTTCATGTATTGTTATCAATCAGATAGGAAGCTGTTTATTTGCTTGGTAAAATAGACTCCTGTTCCAGCATAATGTGGGCTTGGGCAGCAATAAGTGATGCTACAACATTTTCATCTCTTGAGGTACTTTATATTTAAGGGCTAAGCATGGTGACAAGCCACAGACAAGCTGCAGACTTTTTATATTGGTACCACTAGTAAGTAATCTGCTATGTTCCTAACATCAGCCAGGATCTGTGTTGTTAACAATTGCAAATATTGTTGGTGCTGTTTTTTTTATTTGTGTTAAATACTGGATTCACCTGCTTTTTTTCTCAAAAGTATTTTTGTGTAATTACTGGAAAACTGAGTACACTTAATTCTTCTTTAATAATAGTTACAGAACAATGTACAAGCAAATGATGCTCTGCTTTCTTACACCAGTCCGAAAATCTCTCCGTACTACTATTCAGTAACATGCTGTGACAAGCTATGGAAATGTCATACAGCATGGTTTGAGAAAACTCCCAATTGCTCAACCACTTGTTTGACCAGACTGATCACTTGTTTCTATTGTAATGCAATTGAATAGAGAACACAATTTCATAGCAGCTAAATATTGTATAGCAGTATCTGGGAATGACAATGTGAAGTCAGCCAATATGCGTGCCTAGTTTTTAGTAGACAGCATTGACCATTGTATTATATATGCTTTACTATGTGGGTCAAATATTGAAATTTAAACATTTATGCCAAAAACAGGCATGTTTTCATTTCACACCTGCTGTGCAGTGGACCAATTTCCAAAAAATGTCTTGGCTGTTTCATTAACATTGATTGCAATTTGGCTAAACCCTCTAAAACGCTTGGCTTTAACTGTAGGAACTTTTCCACAAATGCTTTAAAAGAAGATGGCCTCAAAGATTGTCCTGAGGCATCTCGCCAAGCTCTACACGCTTCTTATGTTAAAGGAGAAATACAAATAAAATTCTTTTGACATATTAGAGAAACAGCAAACCATAGGCATTTGGTGGCATATGCATACACAGTGTTTGTGTTTGTGTGTGTGTGTGTGTGTGTGTGTATATCATAGAGGTAAGTGAATCATTCAAGATTCACTTCACTGGATTTTTCCAAATTTTTCCTAAGATTTGAATAGGGTCAGAATCCATTCGCTCCTGTATGAGTTTTTTTGAGAGCTGGAAACCCTGGTTTCTATGAGCCAAAAGAGGTACCGTACTAAGTGAGGACCAAGAGGCAAAATATTTTGAGGAATGATTCCCAGGGACACCTGGAGCAGAATTATGTATTTTAGTGTTTTTTTTTTATCAGAATGACGGTTACACTTTAAAGCTGAAGGGGATGAGGGAGATGGCAGGGGATTTCTGATAGAAAACCCAGTCCATTACAGGCACTTTTTTGCAACTAAGCCATGAAAACAATATTTATAAAAAAAGGATTGCAAATGGGAACCAGTATACAAAAAAAGGATCAAAACATGATCCAGGAAGCTACAGACCTGTGAGTTTAACTTTGGTTGTGGAAAAAGTAATTGACGTGTTTGTTAGGCCCCTTCCACACTTGCGTTGCAGATCACGTCAGAGTCTGATCAGGGTGCGATCAGGGTTTGGTCAGTGAAAAACTGACATTTTGCATCAGAGTTCTGTCAGTTTGTTTAGTGTCTCAGTTTTTCACGCACATTTTCAATGCAATTTCAATGCTTTTTTCTCGCGCAGATAATGCGCATGAAAAGGATGCAGGACTCAGCTTTATCTTTTCTATGGCAATTGAGTGCAATGCGTTTTTGATGCGTCTCCACTTGTATGGTGCGTTTTTCATGCGCGTAACTTGCAAAAGTAGAGTATGAGATTTAAACGCGCATTAAAAAAGACGCATGTGTGCGTGAGAAAAGTAAGTCTGAAAAAACCCATTGATTACAATGGGTCAGAGTGCAAGTTCAAAAGCAAGCGCACCACACGCGCGTGAAAAACACAAGTGTGGAAGGGGCGTTAGAGATGCTATTTTGGAGTCTCTCATAATAACCTTATAACAACGCATCAGCATGGGTTTATGAGGGATCGGTCCTATCAGACTAATCTGATCAGTTTTTATGAGGAGGTAAGTTCTAGACTGGACAAGGGGGAAGCTGTTCATATTGTATATGTGGGCTTTCAAAGGCATATGCTACAGTACCACATAAAAGATTGATACATAAAATGAGACTGAGGGAACATCTGTATGTTTGGGTTAGAAATTGGCTTCGTGATAGGAAAAAGAAAGTCATTGTTAATGGAATTTTCTCAGATGGGATTGCAGTTACTATTGGGATGTCACAGGGTTCAGTGTTGGGCGCCCTCCTTTTAAATATTTTCATTATTGACCTCATAGTGGCTTTACACATTACAGTTTAAATTTTTCCAGTTGGTACCAAGCTCTGTAAAGTAATTAATATAGAGGGGGGAGGGTGTAACATTACAGATGGATTTATGGAAGCTGTAGAGTTGGGCGGAGAAATGGCTACTGCAGTTTAATATAGGTAAATGTATGATAATGCACAAAGTCATGGAAACAAAAATTCTGTTCTAAACAATCAGTTACTTGGTAAACCTGCAGCTAAAAAGACTTGGGGTATTGGTGGAGGGTAAACTTAATTTTAGAGATCCAAAATTTAGTCTAATAAGGCAAATACAGTTATGGGATGTATCAAGAGAGGAATAGATTCTCATAAGGACATAGTTTTGCCCTTGTCAGACCACATATGGAGTATTGTTTACAGTTTTGGGTACCAGTGTACAAAAAGAACATAGTCAAACTGGAACTGTTGCAGAGGAGAGCAACCAAGATAATTATGGGAATAGGTGGATTAGAATTAAATGACAGATTACAAAATTTAGGGTTACTCATTTTAGAAACGTGTTTGTTAAGAGGAAAACTCATTTCTATGAATACATATCTGAATGGGAAGTACAGGGATCTTTCCAGAGATCTTTTTATACCAAGACAAGGGGGTATCTTCTACACCTAGAGGAGAAGAGGTTCTACCAAAGCCTTAGAGAGGGATTCTTTACTGTATGAGCAGTTAGACTGTGTAACTCTTACAACCTCTGCCACAGGAGGTGCTATGGCAGATACTTTGTACATGTTGAAGAGAGGATTGGATGCCTTTCTTTAGAATAAAAACATCACAGGTTATGGGGGAAAAATGGTGTATTCATCAATTATAAGTTGATTTCATGGCTCCTTATCTACTATGTTTCTACGATAACATTATAAGAAAAAAAATCATTCCAGTGGGTATCGTGAAGCTAAAAGATGGGAGTAAAAGATCATCAATGAACATTGTCACTTATTGTTCTTTTCTGTTCTACAAGTTTACAAAGACAACCCCAACTGGTAGCACCCATTATTCAAGTTCTTCAAACATTTTTCTGAAGAAGCAAAAGAGAAATAGTACAACGAGCACACATATTAACATGGAGCTTACTGGTTCCTTTTATATGGTCGCCCTAGTTTGTTATTTTGTACCTTGTAAACATAAGAACGTGTGTATTTGTTATTCATAAAGTGTGAAGAAATAGAGTGTTGGTTAATGTGAGTAGCCACTATCTGCTCCAGATCAGTTTTGCAATCCTGATATGGGACATTTACCGCTTTAGGCATGCATAATTAACGTTAACTTTATATGCCTGGTTTATATGCCTGGTACACCTGTTTAAAAGAAAATCCTGGCAAAATTGTCTTTATAAAAGTAAGAACTCTACTAGCGACTGGAGGGATATTTGCTAGGCATCCCCGCAGACGAGTAGGTCCATTTGCACTGCTAGAGATTAAGTAGTGGATGTGTAATAGTGGCATTGGAGGAAATGCACACAAACTGTATGATCAGGTTTTAATGAAGAAAATCAGCTGCACAATACATTGCCTTTTAAGTCAATGAAATTTTGTAAATGTCATGTACATCGTGTTTAATTTTGTAGCATGGAAATTGACACATGGTGTGGCTTTTAAAATTCTGTTCTGTGGATTTGATATGGATTTTTTTTAAGTTAGTTACTGATCTCTAAATTCAGCAAAAGTCTGCATGAATGTTGGTTTCAATTTCTTGCATATTCTCTGAATGAAAATGTCATTAAAGGGGTATTCCGGGAATATGAACGTCTCATACAAAAATCCATAATGCTATAAATAAATGAATGTAACAAAACTTAAAGGGGTATTCTCGTCTGGGCATTCACATTCAGTTTGATAAATCTGCCATATATAAACACTTCTTCAATTAGATGTTATTAAAAAATATGTTCCTGTGTGAAGATAATTTCTCATAAATGTAGTCATTTTGTCCCTTAGAAACAAGACTGTGTCCCTGGATACGGCCACCTCTGCTGGAGGGATTGCACAAAGAAACAAAAGGTTTTTGTATATGAAATGTCCGGGATTTACTAGATGACCCACAGCCATCCTGTGGCAATGATTGCTGAATCCAGGAGGTCAGACAGGACTCAATAGCTCATGTCTGGCCACCGCTGCCAGAGTGTGACGTGGTCGTAACCGAGGAAGCCATCTCGTTTCTAAGGGACAGAATGACTACATTTATAAGAAATTATCTTCACACAGGAACATTTTTTTTAATAACATCCAATTGAAGAAATGTTTATAAATGGAAGATTAGTGAAACTGAATGTGAATGCCCAGGCGAGAATACCCCTTTAATGTCATTAGTCATAAAATGGATCTTAAATAGTTTGATTTTATGATTCACAAAATTTTATGGCCTCTCACCAAGTTATCACCAAGATGGCCGCCACTGGAAACTACAAGACCCCTGATCCTTTAGTTTACTCCTCCTACCTCTTCTTATGCTCTGCTCCCAGTGATGATGTAACAGGGTTTCTTGCACTGTTACCATAGTAATGATGTGTAACTGCCATCACCAAAACACTGGCCATACTGGATGCAGTGCAACCAACCGACTACAGCCAAACGTAGTGGTGATCACATGACCTGCCCAGGCAGGTGCAGGACATGTGATGTGGACATGTGACCAGTGGCCATCTTCTGTCCTGTGTATGCTCTGCAAGGACCGCGCGGTGGAAATTAATGGACTGATTAAAGGGCCAGTAGCATTTTCATTCTCTATTACAGTCTATGCCATCAGCATTTTTCTGCTAACAGGAGTAAAATTTTAAATAACAACTAATTACATATTAGCTTATATTTTAAGGACCCATTTATATATAAATTATGCTGATTCCTGGAATACCCCTTTAAGCTTGGATAACTAAGATCCTGGTTAAACTGCAGTAGAAAAGACAGAATATATTTAACTGGAAGCTCCCTACCACTTTCAATTAAATATTACTGTGACTGTACTCCCCATTAGTCCATTAGTGTAATCTTCTGTGGGACAGTAAATGGCTCCATTTGATGGAAGGCCATGATAACCTTCTGTTGTATTATTTATAGGAAATGTATATAAGATCCACAGCAGAATCATTTTGATAAGAAATATCACAAAATATACAATTCATTTTTTTTAAATGTATTGTCTGTAATAAAATAAACCCTATTGAGTTTTATTAGTTTGTATACAACAACCATTGGTTTACATTCTAGCAAATCAATTGATACATATCAAAAGAGAACATACAGCAAACTAATTCATGAACATAAATTGACAACACAATAAAATAAATAAAACACTTAATAACTGGTTGCATTTGTATTTTCATTATTTTGATACATCGTGGGGTAAAAGTGAAAAATATGAAAAATACTCGAATATAAGCCTAGTTTTTCAGCACAAAAAATGTGCTGAAAACCCAAACTTGGCTTATACTCGAGTCAAAAAAATATATCAAACCTCACCTTTCCGGCTTCCCCTGCTGCTGGCTATATACTGGGGCAGATGCTGGCTATATACTGGGGGATATGGGCTGGCAGGCTATATACTGGGGGGCAGGTACTGGCTATACACTATGGGGCAGGGTCCGGCAGGCTATATAATGGGGAGGCTGTGACCAATGCATTTCTCACCCTTGGCTTATACTCGAGTCAATGGGTTTTCCCAGATTTTTGTGGGAAAATTAGGGGCCTCGGCTTATACTTGGGTCGGCTCACACTCGAGTATATACAGTAGTATTGAGTATCCTCTAGATGTTAGAGATGCTGATCTGATCAATACTACACGTGTGGTGGTCCAGCAGAGGCATTAACTCACTGTGGAAGATGGTGTTTTGCTCTACTGTAAGAATTGTCAGTACTTAACTACTCCCTCCTTCCTGGGGTACACAAATGTGTCATATTCTCTGTATGGAAAGATACAGTATAGCTAAATGTCGGAAGTCTCTGAACCTTCATTCTATAAGATAAACCATCCAAGGGGTACAGTACAATGACCTAGTGCAGTGATGGCAAACCTTTTAGACACAGAGTGCCCAAACTACAACCAAAACCTACTTTTATGTCGCAAAGTGCCAAGATGACAATTTAAAGGGGTATTCCAGGAATCCGCATAATTCATAAACAAATGTGCACTCAAAATATAAGCTAATGTGTTATTAGTTGTTATTTAGAATTTTGCTCTCTGTAGCAGAAGATGCTGGTGACATAGACTGTAATGAAGAAGGGCTACTGGCCCTTTAATCAATCCGTTAATTTCCTCCACGCGGTCCGTTGAAGATCATACATAGGACAGAAGATGGCCGCTGGTCACATGTCCACATCACATGTCCTGCACCTGCCTGGGCACGTCATGTGATCACCACTATGTTTGGCTGTAGTCGGTTGGTTGCAGTGCATCCAGTATGGCCAGTGTTGTGGTGATGGCAGTTACACATCATTACTATGGTAACAGAGCAAGAAAACCTGTTACATCATCACTGGGAGCAGAGCATAAGAGGTAGGAGGAGTTACTGAGAACTAAAGCATCATGGAACTTGTAGTTTCCTGTGGCGGCCATCTTAGTGATAACTCCACCTACTTTAGAGAGGCCATAAATTTTGTAAATCATAAAATAGAACTATTTAAGCTCCGTTTTGTGACTAATGACATTGAGTTTTGTTATATTCATTTATTTATATCATCATGGGTTTTTGTGTCAGACGTTCATATTCCCGGAATACCCCTTTAAGCAGTAACCTATTGATCCCAACTGTATCATAAGTCTTAATCGTATTTGCGTTCTGAGGACACCAATACAATAGAAAGAAAATTTTGATTGTAGCTTCCTTCCAGGGTCCCCTGAAGAGGAAGAAACTTTGACTCATGTCTAGCAAATTCTGTGCTGGGGTAAAGGCCTGGGTGCCCACAGAAAGGGCTCTGAGTGCCACCTCTGGCACCTGTACCATAGGTTCGCCACCACTGACCTAGTGGAACAAGTAATGGCAAACAAGAACTGACATTTTTTCTGCTCATAACCTTAACTGGGCTCACTAGTCCACCTTTATGAATGTAAAACATCACCCTCACTCTCACTGACACAGTATCATAGTAAATATGGTTAGGAGGAGACATCAGTCAATCAAGTCCAACCTATTAAATTAAACCATGTTGATCCAGAAGAAGGCAAAAACCCTGCAAGGCTGATGCTAAGTGGGCCAAAACATTCCTTCCCGGACCCTAATACCAGGGCCATCAATAGGTCATCCCCTCCTTTCATATAAGTGGAGAAAGTGACACACCACATAGATCTCATTCTATATAGAATATCTATAGAAATATATTTTATTTTATATATGATATGATTGGATGTGCAAAGCTGGAAGTGCTTTTAAATGCAACGACTATGTTCTTTGTTTCTCTTTGTTCCCTATTTCTTAGGTACCCCCTTCCCTTGTTACTGTTAGTTGTCCTCATTATGTTGGTTAAGCAGTTATGCTAAAACCCTTATCTATATACAAAAATCAACTAAATAAAAGTAAAAACAGCAAATAAGGGGGCACATAGGAGGCCGCTTTTCTTTATACCCTTCATTTATGAATGAGTTGAATACCTGCACAGGCTGAATCCCTTTTAATTTTATGCTTTGTATTATTTTATATCCCATGACCATTTTCAAAATAAAATAATAAAAGTTGTGTTTTAATATTATCATCCAAACATTTTCCTTTCCCTCTTTTACTATTTCTCATTCCATTTCCATATGGAAAGAATACTAGATAGTTCCCTCTTGTTCTGTCTGAATGTGTTGGTCACAGAGGTTTGTCATAGTTATACGAAGGAACGTTAGTGGAATCTAGGGAATCTGCAGAAAAAATGCTAAATCTAAAAGTAGATACAAAATACACTGGGAATAGGTTCTTATCACGTAAAAATGATTCATGTGTCTTCAGCAGTTCTTGCTGCCCCAGTGTATATAGCCTGCCAGACCCTGTCCCAGTGTATATAGCCTGCCCCAGTGTATATAGCCTGCCAGCCCCTGCCCCAGTGTATATAGCCTGCCAGACCCTGCCCCAGTGTATATAGCCTGCCAGACCCTGCCACCAGTGTAATAGCCTGCCAGCCCTGCCCCAGTGTAGTATAAGCCTGGGTTCCAGACCCTGCCTGCCCCGTGTATAGTGTATATAGCCTGCCAGACCCTGCCCCAGTGTATATAGCCTGCCGCCACTGCCGGACAGATCACTCAGAAGATATACAGGGGTCGCCGGAAAGGTGAGTTTAGATATATTTATTTTTTTGACTCGAGTATAAGCCGAGTTTGGGTTTTTCAGCACATTTTTTGTGCTGAAAAACTAGGCTTATAGTATATAGTATATAAGGTAAATATATAGTATATAAGTATATGAGTATATAAGGTAAAAGGAACTTCTCATATTGTACATGTAGACCTACTGCTGGCAACATGTTATACATGAAGGATGATAGATATATCCCCCCCCCCCCAAAAGAAAAATAAGATGTAAGTTATTTCATTCTCAGACATGCTTGTCAATCACTTATTAGGGCCATCCATCAATCTGCAAACATCTTTAATTGCTGTTAGTTTTCTCACATATCTGTACAAATAATAATTAAATTGGCTCCTATGTTTTGGCAGGGATTTCATTGCTGGTGTACAAACTGTGTGTTTTTCCTCTCTAGTTGTGTAACATACACGCTTGTTGAACATTCTTCTAGTTTTGTAAAACTATTTAACTTTTATAGCGTTACACGACCTCCCAAAAGCTTTGGAATACTTTTCGAAGTAAACCTAATGCATTTGATTTGCATACTTTGTGGTGAGGCATTCTTTTCTCAAAATAAATGTTAGTTAGTTTTAGCTATTGACAATGTTTACTTTCTTTTTTTCAGTTCTTTTAGATTTATTCCCTTATGTTTTGTACATTGTTATACAGCTTTTTTCTATGGGTGATGCAATTTACTATATGCATGGGGGTATAAAGCTCTGCTTATTTTAGTAATTTAGATTGAAACAGTGTAGGTCACACTGGGCGTAGTTGCTGCTGGTTGGCTGGTTTTACTTGTTGGGGTGTAACAGACTGCAATGTAGAGTAGCAATAAGGTATATAAGGTTATTCCAAATGCAGCACAAAGTGCACTGAAATGTGGGTTTTCAGTATACAGTATGTGATTATTGCTGCAGGTTTAACTCAGAGCTTTCAGCCTTTACAATAGTGGAAGTAGAGGGAAACCTTGGGTCACAACTACCTGTGCTCCGCTTTATAAGCCACCTCTTTTTCCAGAGTTTGTTTCACAGTGATATTTTAGCAAAATCTAATTAGCAAAATAGAAATTCAGAAGCATATGTGTCACTGGGGCTTAAAGGGAACCTCTCACCACTAGAGATGAGCGAGTATACTCGTCTGAGTACACTGCTCGGTCGAGTATTAGCATACTCGGACCGGCTCGTTACTCGGACGAGTATCTCGGCTGCTCGAAATCGAGCATTAAATTAATAAAATAAAGTGAAGAAAAGTATTTTTATTGAAAAATAAAATATTTCACATGTTTCCAGATGTTTTAATTGTTAGAATACTTTGAAAAAATGCTATTCTTCACTTTCCAGGTGTTCGCGCGTGTCTCCCGCTAAGTTTGGAGATGTGCACGAACATCTGGAATGTGAAGAATAGTGTTCTTTCAATGTGTTCTGCAATTAAATGCTCCTGTGTTCACTGTTTTCACTGTTTTTATTATATTCTTCACATTGCAGGTGTTAGCGCGTGTCTTCCGATAATGTCGGAGATGTGCGCGCACATCAGCAATGTGAAGAATAGAATAAAAACATTAAAAACTGTGAAAAAACGAACATTTAAGTGCAGAAAACATTCAAATAACACTATTCTTCATTGCTGAGGTGCGCGCACATCTAACTTAGCTGGAGACACGCGCAAACATCAATGTATTCTAACAATTAAAACATCTGGAAACATGTGGAATATTTTATTATGCACTGTTCTTTTAATGTTCTATTTTATGAAAAAAATGCTCGTTATTCAGTACGAGCACTCGCGCATCGGGAAAAGTTTGTACCGAATAACAAGCACCCAAGCATTTGAGTGCTCGCTCATCTCTCACCACATTTTCACAAATAGGACTTCAGGCCTCCTACTTCAGTCCCAGGCCACATAGGATGTGTTGTGATCACTGCTTTTTTAAAACAATATATCCTTGGCTGTCTGTTACTACAGGTGGAATGGGAAGGCGTAAACAGAGCTGGAATATACGGGAGCTTCTGCAGTGGGCTCTGAGATTCTTCTGTTCATGGGAAGCTACAATGACATCACATTTTTCTCTTTCTTTCTGCAAAATTGGTATCCTCAGGATCCCAATATGATTGAAAGCTGCAACAAAGTAGGGAGCAATAAGTTACTAATCAAATTGCCCTCTTGGCACAAAAAAGTTGCTATATAGAACCCATATTAGATCAGTATGTTTTATAATAATAAAAATAATAATAATCTTATCTTGGGGACATCATATTCCATAGCCCTTTACAGATTATGGGGGAACATTTACAAATAAAATAAAGGCCCTGCTTGTAAGAGTTTGCAATTTATCAGGATTGTAAGAAAGAATTTTTTTTCTTTTACCTAGTGCTGTGCTTGGCTAACAAAAACAAGACAAGATACTGTGCAAATCTTTTAATTTCTTTATAATAATATTAGTAATAAATTATTAAGTATGATAATTTATTTATGTGACACAAAGTGGCTCCGAAATTATTTCAACTTGCTGCAGTCTTGTGTCGTTTCCAGCTCCCCAGTGCCTATGTTTTACAATTGTCTTGGATAGTCCTCTTTTCTCACTCATTGGTTTTATCTTCAAAAGATTAAAGATAAGAGGCTGCTCACATTGCTTTGTTGTGCGGATAAGCACAACACACAATTTGCTCACAATATTATTTGTCCATTTCTGAGTACCATACTTTGTGGTAGGTTGATCTGCTAGGTAAGCATTTTTTTGTATCTTTGAAAAATCAAGCTTCCCTTTTCCATTTCTGGATGCAAGAAAATCCCAGACTCCCCAACGGATTTAAAACTTTATTTATTGAATACATAATGCTAATAAATAATATGCAGGGATTGGACTGCAGATGATTTCTTACAAAGCCGTGCTTCCAGCTTGAAATCACTAAAAGTATCCTAGGATATATAGCATCTTCATTGACCTTCTAACTCATACGGCCATTGATCAAGTTGGTTCATTCATAAATAAAGTTCTTGCATGTTTTATAACTCATACTTACATCTGCTTTGTGCCATACACCTCATTTCGCTTTGCATGTGCCCAAAGTCAAGAGCATAAACAGTGAAGCATGAGTTCCTGATTTGGCCTTATCCAACAATGCTTAAAAAACCTACCATGAGGAATCTGCTTGCCTCTGCCCTATTCTGAAATGTAATAATCCTGGACCCTAACATAACATGTTAAAAATGTTATTTTTGTTTTACGTAAGTTAACTGTAGATGCTACTGGTGTCTGTACCAGCTTGGCTGGGCACTGGGAGCTAAGGCCCCCCAGGTAACCTCTGCATTTACATATTACTAAAATAAAGTTTTTGTCAAGTTAGGTTTGGTTCCAGGATTATTACATTTCAAAAGAGGGCAGAGGAAGGCAGGAGGAATCTACCATCAGATACTCTTCTGATAGTAGATTATTCATGGTAGATTTCCTTTAAACCCATTGGTGTATAGTTGTATGCGCATACTCAAGTAAGCGAAACCATTCCACTTTCCTGTATGTCATTTCCAGATGCACAGAGTAGATTTGGGATTCTAAACAACAGCTAAAAGCATTTGCTTTCAAACTACCTCCCAGGTTCCCTTAATGTTTCATTTTTCTTCCAATGTCTATATCCACTATAACTGTTGAAATAAAGAACACGGGGATATAAACATTCTTCTGCATTGTATGGCATTCTCATTTCATCTGACCAGAAACTTGCTAAATGCAAATTTTATTTGTTATCACAAAGAAAGTCTTAAGCAGCAATGTAGAAGTGACATGTTCCCACTATTCAGTGATTATTTACAGTGATATCGTTGTGAAGACTACTTCTCTGGTTTTGTATTCATTCCAGCAGACAGATCATTTCGTAAAACTCTGTAGAAATGTGTACTTATAAGGAGAGATGGTATATGTGACTGTATTTGTCAAACATATTAGCAAGGCTTTGTGTTGCTGTGTGCCTCAACATGTCTGTTCCTGGCTCCACTTACTGACAATTTCACATATATAAAATATTTGTATTGTTTTATCACATACCAAAGACCTGGTTAAGTTCTTAATCTCAGAACTAAATATTGCTTTAAAAATGTTCTACTCTTCATGAGGTGTCTCTTGTCTACAAGATGATTTCTGGGTGTGATGGGGAGAACTTTGCACTACCTTACATGAGGGCATGAGAGGAGGAATTGGGTGAGAAATTTACAAAAGAGCAGTAGGACGATTCCCTCCTCCTAACACATAAATGTTCGGTGTCTGGTAAAATTCAGGAGACCATTTTCAAGATCCTCACTGGGTGGTATAGGACCCCTTTTCAGCTAAACAGTATGTTTCCTTTTGTTTCCCCTATCTGCTGGCTTTGTCGGTCGTCTAGGGTTTCTATGCTACACGTCTGGTGGAACTGTGGGTTGGTAGCATCTATTTGGAATGCTATTTAAGATATTTATAGGAGGATTTGTGGAACCACTGCGGACCTATCCCAGGCCATTGCCCTACTATCCATGGGGCCAGGATGCCTCAAAGATATCAAAAGAGGATTATTTTGACACTTCCTAGTAGCAATGAGATTGGTGGTCCCTAGGTTATGGAAATCCTCCTCTCCGTCCACTAAGTTAAAGGGGTTGTCCCATGTCAGCAAATTAATGTTATTGTTTGTACTATTAAAAGTTATACAACTTTCCAATATACTTTCTGCATCAATTCCTCATGGTTTTCTAGATCCCTGCTTGCTGTCACTCTATAGAAAGCTTCTGCGTTTATTTTCGGTGGACAGAAATCTGACCATGGTCACACAGGTTTGCGCTCGTTCTATCACACAGCTCTGATTACTCTCTGTGATACTAACGAGCCATGCACACTAAAACATAGAATTATTGTGCCATGTTGATTAACATCTTAGTGCTAGTTAGCGCTGAGTCAATGCCGGTTCAGCTCTGCACCGAAGCTGAGCTGTCAGCGGTAATGTACTGCTGACATCCTCGAATAACACTCATGGTCCTGAGCTCATGGTTGTGAGCTCCGAGCATGGGTGTTAACCCTTAGAATGCAGTGGTCAGCACAACCGTATGATTAATTACTATGACGATCTCAGGGGTTAACAATCTTTGTAAAAGCTGTTTTGAGGGTGTAGATTTGAAAGTGTGTTGATATATAGGGGGCAACTAATTTAGGTGGTAAAGCTATCAGCCAAAATTTACCAATTACCACTAAAATGAAGTACAACATGTTACAAAAAAACAATCGTAAAATCACTTTAAAAGTGAAAATGTTCAAAAGTTATGCCCTTATAAAGAGACGCGTGTCAGAATAAAAATGGGGCTGAGCCTTCAGCTATAAACTAGGTACGTCCTGAAGGAGTTAATTGTACCAAATCTGACAATGTTTTCCTACTCATTTATAGCTAAATATTGGCACTATCATTCACACGTTTAAAAGAAAGACACAAAAAGTGCAAAACCCCTTATCTTTGAAAACTATGAAATTGCAATTATAGTTGCTCCAAACTTAATCCTGTTTTCAGCGTATTTTATTCAAGGAAACTGATCTATCTAGGGTATTTGATACCTTTTTAGAGCCCTCTTTCTCTTTACTAATAATTTAAAAACTAACAAGAAAATCTCAACCTACAGTATAGTAAGATTCAATCTGCATAGAATATAATTGGGTAATTGATTCCCTTTGTTTTGATGGAAGTGCAGGGCTCCGGTCCAAGAGCTTTCTGCTGTAATTACACCCAGTAAAGTTCTTTTCTATAAACCACAGGGTATGTTGTGGTGATTAGAAAACTGTCCTTAAGTGGAAATAACCTTTTACATCTTCATTTGTCATGCGTATGGATGGTGAACCTCTTTGGAAACCACCATGCCTGAACATAAGAGAATCATATTGTTCTACTGCTATACTATCCCCGATAGCTTGTGTGTGCCAGTATTGATTTTGGCAAAGCCCTACAGTGTATGTGCAGTGCTGAAGCAACAAAATCTTGAGTCTGGTATTAATATAATGAATGAAATAATTTTCAAACAGATCAAAACTGGACAGAAGAAAGTGCCTAAGATTATTTATTTTTGTCTAATCTTAACATGCAGATTTGGTCAGGCATTATATTTACTCTCCACATTAAGTGACATCTGTGGCAAACCTGAAATAATATTCACAGACTCTGCAAATACAAAATACTGTAACTCTTCCAAATATGAATGTGGCCACCATTGTATTTAGGATTCAAAAGCATGGCCTTTTCTGTTTTGAACCTTTTTTACAGCTTTCTTATACATATTATTTCAAAGGATTCTGCAACACCTACAAATCAGGCACTTATATATCTGTAAGTGGCAGCCCCAGCAACAAGCCTAACTGAGATGAAACTGTAAAGGCGAGAGCTTTTTCTTAAATACCACCCGGCTTTGTAGCCACTTTCTCTCTGCCAACTCTGCCTTTGACCCGAATGAGCTACATAAAAATCTATGCACTTCATAATGAAACTTTCTCTCCCCTATCCAGGCACATTTCAGGGCAGCTTTCTGCTGTGATGGAGTGCTATAGAGGACTTTTAAGGAGGCCAAGACATTTAAGGCAGCAGTAGAAATTATAGACGCTGAAAAGAACAAAGTATCTTAATTAGCAGGACTTAACCCATGCCAATTAGTAGACCATTATTCAGCTGCTGACATGAGATGAACTCAAAATTATTTAGTCACATCCAGTGTCCACACACGTCTCTCCTGAGATATTACACCCCTACTGTAGGGAGATGAGTGTTGGTTGCATTATACAGCATACAGTGGCTTCTGGCCACCGCAATCATTCTCTGCATTGTATTTAATTTATTTTATTTTTTGTGAGGTTTTTTTTTTTTTTTTGTGGCAGACTACATTGGTATACCATTTTTGTTTCACAATATGAATACATATTAGACAAATGCCTCAATTTTTTTTAAAGCTAAAGTTAAAACTATATGTTTAATTGAAACCTACTCTTTTTTTGAGTATTACTCAATCCTTCTAAAGCGTATAGGACAAAGTTATGGGAACCTGTCAAACAAAGCAAACTATATGAAGCTCAGTAAATTGGGTAAATATTGATAGGACCACAGATTTGAAAGAGAACATAAGCTGCTTAACCAGAGGTACCAAGAGGTGGCCCCTAAATTTCTGGTAGAAATGGCCACTCCCAATAATATTCTGATGTTAGAGAATCCCTTAAATAAATACATTTTTATTCAAATGTGTTAAATAATTAACCATGAGGATCTCAGGTTTTCACTTTTGCAATGTGAGTATTTGATACGCATTCAAAAAAAAATATGATGATAGTTTGCAAATTTTTTTCTCATTGTAATCCATTTCCCATTGCCTAATAATACATGCCTAAATCATTTTAAGACTCACTACTTGCAGCCAGCCCTCAATAAAAGCTGCTAAACTAGCTCTTCATTGTAAGACAAAACCACAATTATTCACATGGCTTTCCAGAACTCTGTAGACATAGCTGTGATAGACACGTGGCTGGACTATGCAGATTTATTTGCAATGCTGTCAATTAAAAATCTGTATCAGTAGCAGGCATGAGGCTTGGACTGTTTTTTAGAGGTTGGATACATTTAGTGTTCATTTAGTTGTAATATGTCTTTTTCCAATATACAAATTTGAAATGATTTGTCAGTTTTTATATAACTGCAACAGTAACTTAATTGAATACTGCATTTGTGCTGAGAACTCACTGTGTATAAATGGGGTTTGTCTATCATTAAGGCTACATGCAATTATGACTCACATCAGCGCTGCAGAGAGGAGCAGGGGATGAGCGCAGCTCACCCCCGTCCCTCTCCATTGGTATATACAGTGCACCGGGCCATATCACGTAGGATTCTGCAACACATACATAGGACATGTCCTATCTTTCTACGGGCTACGGAGCGGTACGGTGCCGCACGTGTGCTGCACCGTACCGCTCCCCTATGGTGCCATGAGCCCATAGAAGTGTATGGGGGACGTATATCGGCCGTATATACGTCGGCCGTATATTCGTCCCCCATACATGTGTGTGTGTGTGTGTGCGTGACTGTAGCATAACACCTACAGATAGCATCCATAGGGATGTCAAAAAAATGTAATATGTCCTGGGTTGCAAGAGACCTCCACAGGCTTGCAAATCATTTTAGAAAGTCAGATGGAGCCTTGCTGCATTATGTTTTACTGATAACAAAAGTTTAGGGTACCCAATGGTTTCATTCTGGTTCGACCACTAAAAAATTATTTCCCGGTCACTCTGCAGGAACACAAATGCACACATCGGGACCACTCACATCTACCTACAACTCTGTTTGGATTTGAAAAATCAGTGCCACCTTTCTGTAAAAATATTTGCAACTGATGGAAATTGGCCTGCATGTTGTTTCCGATCCCATGGACTGTACACACGGTCTATCTTGTGGGCTGGTACTGTAACAGTTAATAGTTAACAATTAACAGTTTGTGTGCATCAAGTCTTAGATGTCTATTTTATCTGTGTTCTTAAAAATGAGAGAAAAATAAGATGCTTCCACAGTAAATGGGGTTCCATACTTCAAGACCTTCATATACTGAAGATGAGCCCAAACCTTATATCTGCAATCTAAAACATTGTGCTGGTGGAAATTAAAAACTTTGTTGTATTTATAAATTAAAGAAAAATGCTTCTTTCTGCTAAGATCAGACTCCTTTTCAATTTGTGTTTATTAATACAGTATTCTATGGAGGTTAAAGGGGAAGTAATTAGAACTTTAGAGCTAAACTCTGGTGCTGTTTATAGAGAGATAGCAGAAATCTTATCCCCCCCCCCTCTCGATAGACTACTGTGTACTTTTTAAAAAAAAAGAGCTGACTGAGAAGAAGGAAAGCAATATAAGAAACACGGGAGGGATCATAAGTCATCCAATCCATTTATTTTCTTTCTGTCTGCAGCTACTTTTATATCACTGCTTTAAGTATTGAAGTAGATTTGGTGACCACTGTCCTGAGCAAATAAAGAAAGCCCTTCAGAATCACTTTGTTTTGCATTTTCCAGCTGACATAGGACTGAAAGGTGTCACCTGAAAACATCATATTTTTCTATGTTAATCATCCTATGTTAAACATCCTATTTTTCTATGTTACTCATATTTTTTTTCAGAATTTGGTAATGATTTTTATAAATGTTTCCATGTGTAAATGTATTAAGTACTATATCCTACAACTCTCACTCTGAGCTTCTGAAAAGCCTCACAAACAAACCCCTCTCTAAAACCTTTCTTTTAAAGTTTGTGCTTAAAATTGGCTTTGACAATGAATTTACATGTCACGGTCAAACCTAACCTTGACCAATAAATGGTGACAAAGTTTGGTGAGATGGTTTTAATGACTCAAAACAAACATTATTAACACATTGCCTTTGATGTTAAATAAATAGTGCATATAGGAAGCTGCAATGCCATTTCTTCTGTTGGAAATAGTGATGGCATGTTTACACAGTGATTGTTTGGTATCCTGTACCACGAAATATAGTAGCTGTTAGAGCTCATCTTTTTTCCCCTCTGAATTGGGCCCCAGCAGTTGCAATTTTCCAATATTTAAAACTATGAATGTTTCCAGAGTTCTAAAAACTTTAAAAACTTAAAGTAGTAACATAAATACATAATATTATCTAACAAAAAAAAAATGGTGCAATAAGATACGTTACTAAAAATGCCTATAGCTCATTTGCTCAGGACTAGTTATGTTAGTCCATACTTCACACATACTTAGTTGCTCATAATGAAACTAAAAAAAAAGGGAATGTTTTTAAAAATAGAATGGTGGAAGAAATGTTTGTACAAATTTAACACTATGACACTAAGAGAAAAACTTTGACTAAAAGGCTTGCTAAGGGGTTCAATTGTAAAAATAAAACACAACCAAATGAATACAGACCTATTTGGCAGTTCTCACTCAATTTTTCCCTCTTTGGATACTAGACATCTGTCAGTGTTTGACATACCTCAGTGATACTTAATTGAGAGTTCTGTGTTTATGGTAAATGAAACAGAGGAAACAGTTTCCGAATTCCTATTAGACGTTTATAAACAAAAACATTAATCCCCATTGGCTATTATTAGAAACCGCATCATGTTTGGAAGTTATAAGGTCCCTTTAGCATTATAAATGTGTCTGTGTTTACACATTTATTTATATTATATTTATATATAATATACATATATTATACACACTTTTAAAATGTGTGATATCAGAGTAGTATACTTCAAAGTAATCCTGATGTTTCTTTGAGAGCATGATAAATCGCTAACCCTTGGAGTTTTCTGCACCTGTTTGTTCTTGTGCCACCAACACTTTAAAGGCTCTTAACCACTGTAAACCAGACAGCCTCGCTGATGGCATGGAAAGAGAATAAATGTGCTTTCAATTATTATTAGTGTAATAGCTTTCACTTGCATTGGCTCTGTGATTAAAATCTGATTCCTGTGCTAACAGTCTAATCTCTAAATATTCTTAACATTTGTAATTTCCAACTTGAGATATTGAAAGGTTTAGGCACATTTGAGAAGATATTTGAAATTACCCCAGAACATTTTAAAGAAAACCTGGCACCAGTGACCCCACACAAACCGCACACATTACCTTTTTGATGTCTTCATACATTTTTCACTGATGCTGCTATACATGAGATCAGAGAAACCACTCTTATTGATGTCCTCTGTTATGTTACAATCATGAAAGCTGCAGTATTCAGTCAAGCTTTTCCACCCTTATCACCGCTGATACCACTAGGGGACTTTTAATGATCTCGCAGGGGCAGATCCCACACAGCCACCTCCTCCGCACCCCTCCCTCAGGGATTCTCTTCATCCTTGTGGCTGTTTGCTGTAGCTCCCTGCCTCTATGACTGAAACCAAGAACAATAAGTCTTTTTTTGAAGAACAGTGGCTCTAATCCCATTGATGGGTGCATAGGTGGAACATGTATAGAGACATCTAGAATGTACCGTGGGGTGTGGGGGGGGATGTTGCTGACAATTTCTCATTAAATTAAACATTTAGCAATTACCGTAGTTTTCTATAAGGCACACCATCAATAAATGCCTGCTAAAACATTTAGGGTCATATATAAGGCACACTGGTTTATAATGCACACCTGATTATAAGGATGAATGACCAGCAGGTGGCCGACCTGTGCACAGTTCAATGCAGTTGCAGTTCCAGGAAAATGTGTCTCCAGTGCACAGAGCTCGAATTTCAGAGGTCTGGGCTGTTAGAAAGTTAATGTTTCAAGGGTGATGCTGCAGGGGTTACGCTGTCTCCCTCTGCCCCTTCTCTTTCCCTCCTCAGACAGGGTGTTAGTCCTGTGGTGTTCCCTGTGGCTCCCTCTTTCCCCTGGTACAGGGCTGGCAGGTATAGAGGTAAAATTGCTTACTCAGGCGGCCGATGAGGATTGCTGTGTGGTCGGCATTGGTAGTACTGCCGAACCTGCCAGTGTGGGGTATTGTGCCCAGTGTACAGTGTGGGCTGGTGCAGGATATTGCTGGCTTGGAGCTCTTAAACACTTTTAAACATTATACAGTACATGTTTTATGTAAGTACGGTTCATATATAAGGCGCACTGGACTATAAGGCGCACCTTTGATTTCTGAGAAAATCAAAGGATTTTTTGTGTGCCTTATAATCTGAAAAATAAGGTATGCTAAATTTTCTGTCTACAGCTTCTTAAATATAATAGTGTACTCACGCGTTACTCTGTTCCCTGGAAGAATGTTATTTAATAATACTATCCTTATTTTTTTTAGGTACTTTGCAAAGATGTAGGTGCTAATTGTTAGTGAAAGTAATTCTGATTTATATGATAATGTTTTGTATGTTACATGGCATATTTAGTTGTACTTTATCAGGTGTGTGCATCAGTATAGGTAGAAAAGAGTCAGTGGTAGAAATGGTTACACAACATAAGGAAATGCTAACAAGTTTCATCAAGACTCAATGTGGTACTAAATGTTGAGATCTGGCAACAGAATGAGACATTGGATAATGCTGACTGTTCTTGCTTCCAATAAAAACAGGAGCCTGATATCAGATCATTTCCTCTGGCTCCAAAGCAAAAACTTTCTGGAGAGCAAATGTAAGTCTCCATCAGTGAGGAAAGCATTCTTGGAAAATTGTATTTGTATTGCAAGAGGTTGATGATCTTTCATTACTCAATAGTGTGATTCCACATGGACGCTTTCACGCGCCAAAAAACTTTAGAAAACGTTGTGCCTTTAAATGAACAAGCTGTAAGCAATTCAGATAATGTTCAATATACAGTATTATATGTTTAAATAATTGTCTGTATTTTATGTGAAGAGATATAAAACAATTAGTTTTACCATTGCTTCCTATTTTGTAGACCTGTATGGAGTTTCTGTATAGTATTTTACACTTTTTTAAATGGTCTTTCAGGCTTGTTAATTTTATGTTTAATACCTTTTGTTTTTTTATGTCAACAGCAAAGCACCTGCAAGACACCTCCTGGTACAGATGGTATGCTGGGCCTCAATTTAGCCCAGTGTTTGGTTGGAATAAAGGCCTCTTGGACAGAGCAGCTTTGTACACTCTACACCCAAAGGTAGGAAATGTGACATATTTTGTTTTTTACACACACACAATATAACCAAGTGCCAATACACCCAGAAGCAGCCAGAGCTACAGAGGCTTACTAGAGACTTTCCCATGTATGTTAAAAATTTTACAGCATAGAAATACAATATATGCACATTTCAACCAAAAATAGTAACTTGGAGTAGTCTAGAAAACTAACAAGTTCTCTGTCAGGGGGGAAAGGGAGAGTGCGAGTCCTGTAACGGTATCTATTGGTGTTGCTGCAGCTTCTCCTGCATAAATGGAAAACATGCACACAAACATATAAAGAGATATTGAATATACTAATTTAATGTTTTCTCAAAAATTTAGAATGGTAGCCAATTTTTCCCAATACTATACATATCGCTATCAAAATGATTGTCACACAATAGGGAATTATTTTATAATGTTCACTTTGAGTTTAAAGAAAAAAAAATCAGTTTGATTTTCAAACAAACTTTAAACTCAAAACAAAAAATTAAAACAAAATTCTTTTAACATTTGTCATTTTTTAACTAGATGGCACTAGAAAAAAAAACACTCAAAATTCCCTAAAAATGACATGAAAGTTTTTAAAGGCTTTCTCATGAAGGGGTTACTATATGTAGTCAATATGGCTACAAAATGATCTAAAACTTGCATGCATAAATGGATAGATATATAGTTCCTTGCAAAAGTATTCATCCCCCTTGAACTTTTCTACCTTTTGCCACATTTCAGGCTTTAAACATAAAGATATAAAATTGTAATTTTTTGGTGAAGAATCAACAAGTGGGACACAATTGTGAAGTGGAACGAAATGTATTGGATATTTAAATCTTTTGTAAAAAACTAACTGAAAAGTGAAGTGTGCAATATTATTCGCCACCTTAGGTCAATACTTTGTAGCTTCTGCTGTGATTACAGCTGCAAGTCGCTTGAGGTATGTCTCTATAAGTTTTCGAGAGACTGAAATTCTTGCCTATTCTTCCTTGCAAACCACTCCAGCTCTGTGAGGTTAGATGGAGAACGTTTGTGAACAGCAGTTTTCAGCTCTTTCCACGGATTTAGGTCTGTACTTGGCCATTCTAGCACCTGGATACATTTATTTGTGAACCTTCCATTGTAGATTTTGCTTTATGTTTGGGATCGTTGTCTTGTTGGAAGATAAATCTGCTTCCCAGTCTCAGGTCTTTTGCAGATTCCAACAGGTTTTCTTCCAGATTGGTGCTGTATTTGGCTCTTTCATCAATGCTAACCATCTTCCTGTGCCCCCGGACTGAAAAGCAGTCCCAAACCATGATACTGCCACCACCATGTTTGACAGTGTGTACAGGGTGATGAGCTGTGTTGCTTTTATGCCAAACATATTGTTTGGAATTGTGGTCAAAAAGTTCGATTTTCATCTGATCAGAGCACCTTCTTCCACATGTTTTTATGGATATCTTTGAGAAATGACATTCTTCTTGCCACTCTTCCATAAAGGCCAGATTTGTGCAGTGTACAACTGATTGTCCTGTCACCTCAGGAGACTGATCAGAGATGCAGCCAAGAGCCCCATGATCACTGTGGATGAATTGCATGGAGGAATGGGCCAACATACCAGTGTGTGCCAACCTTGTGAATACTTACAGAAAATGTTTGACCTCGGTCATTGCCAAGGATATATTGAGATGAACTTTTGTTACTGACCAAATACTTATTTTCCGCCATTATTTTCAAATGTGCATTTGCCAAATGCAATGTTTTGAGAAATCCAATAGTGGCCAGGAAGGTAGTTCAATAAATAAGGTGGGTCTTGAAATATCTTTTTCTATAGAACCACCCAGGGTTTACCCAAATCAGGCACTGTAGGCTGTTTATCCTTTGCCACTATAGGACTTATTCTAAACACACACAAGTAAGGATACCAGTGACAGGAATGAACAGGGAGCCAAGAAGTTTTTAGTTTGATTAGTTTTAACAATAAACTACATTTGCCCCCTAAGTTTAAAAAGCCCCACTTTAAATAATAGCACCTGGACAAAATTTTTACTTTAAGCATTCAGTTTTTTATTTCTTGTAAAAATCTAAAGGCTTACAGTATTACCATATATACTCAAGTATAAGCCTAGTTTTTCTGCACAAAAAAATATACTGAAAACCCAAACTCGGCTAGGACCAGCATAACAAAGGCTACCATCAGCAACACACTAAGCGCTAGGAACTCAGATCCTCAGTGTAGTCATTTCCCCTTGCTTAAGCCAGTACAGATCTGGGGCATCTAAAGAATGTCATAGGGTCAGATAAAACCAAAGTAGAACTGTTTGGTAGAATCAGTTGGTCCTAGCTTTTCTCACCGTTTTTGTGATTACCAAGGGAGATTATCCGTGGTCTTGTAGGTCTTCAATTATCTTATTACTGTTCCCACTGTTGATTTCTTCACACAAAGCTCCTAGCCTATTGCAGATTCAGTCTTCCCAGCCTGGTAAAGGTCTACATATGTGTATTTTGTAATCTTCAACAGCTCTTTGGCCATCACCACAGTGGACTTTGCAGTGTGTCTGTTAAAGGTTGTGGTCAGGTGTCTTTTATACTCAAGTTCAAATATGAGCCATAACTACAGTTAATGAGTAAAGGACAGAGGAGCATATTAAAGAGGTTACAGGTCTGTGAGAGCCAGAAATCTTGCTTCTTTGTCAGTGACCAAATACTTATTTTCCACCACAATTTGCTAATAAATTCTTTTAAAATCAGACAACAAGATTTTCTGGATTTTTTTTTTTTCACATTTTGTTTTTCATAAAGTCGAGCTATGATTTCAATTACAAACCTCTCTCATATTTTTTAGTGGAAGAACTTGCACAATTGGTGGCTGCCTAAATACTTTTTTTCTTACTTTATATTGGATGTAGATCCCATGTGATGTAGAATCCAGTCTCTAGATCTAGATAATGTTTCCCTTCTGCTATGCAACCATGAGTTCTTGCAAGCCTACTGTATTTACTATGAGTTTGTGTGCACTTAGCTGTAAAGCAGAATAAAAATAGTTTATGTACAGTATGTCTGTATGTGTCTTACATAACACATGTAGTACACAATTTCACTTTGCTTAAATGACTGTTCCTGTGAGAGCTGTTCTGGATTAAACACTAGAATATTCCAGGTATTTCCAAGCAGGAGAAAAGGGAGTGTTTGATGTGCTATATAAAATAGGCCACGCTTTGATATGTTGGCCTCTATAATCGCTTCCTCATGACAAATCGGTCACTTGTTAACTTTAACAAGGATAAAGCTAAAACACACATATGAAGCCATCTGATGTATATTACCTTGGTTATAAGGATACTAAGCAATGTATGTAGGTGGCAGTAGACATAATAATTCTTGGGAAGACAAACTTCTATAAATTTTTACAGACACTGTGATCATTTCTTCTGGTGGATTCAGGGAGAGCAGCAAGTTTATGGGATTATTAAGTTAGAATGAAAAGGAATCCGCTAATAATTGATTGACACATTTTTTATTCAATATCTTTCTCAGTATCCAATATACAATGAGTTTGTGTCATATATTGTTCAGAAAAGATTATTAACATTACTAACATCAATGACTCATTTTCATGGTTATGCCATGTAACATTAACTGACAGAATTATAACATCATGCTCATTTACAATTACTTTGCTTTTGCCTATTTATTAAGGAGAAAATAAAATTATACTTTGTAAATATTATTATTATTATTATTGTGACAAACAAACGTGTATTTCCATTTCAACCAGTCAGGAATGACTAAGTCCTGTATAACCCTTTTTAAAGAAAGCTAGTTGGTATGATATAATTCAGTCACATCTCAAGGTAGAATTTCATTGTGGTGTAAGACTGGGGAGATTAAAATATGTGTTTGTGCAAAAAGATATACTAGAACTAGAAATTAATTAATTTTTTTCTTCTATTTTGTAGGCTGAGAGAGTAATGTCCATGTTGTACTACACTCTGATTATAGCATTTCTGATCGGCATACAGGCTGCACCAAAGACCAAGGACCATGCCCCAGCCAGTTCGTCAACAAAGCATCGTATTCAGCATCATCATACACATCGAACTAAGTCTCTTCACCGAAATCATGGCAAAATAGAGACAAATGAACCTTCATCTTTTCACAACATTACAGTTGACCCTAAACTTTTCCGAAAGAGAAAATTTCGTTCTCCAAGGGTTTTGTTTAGCACCCAACCTCCACCATTGTCTGAGGACTTACGGAACTTGGAATACTTAGATGATGAGGAATCTCTCAATAAAACTATCAGAGCTAAAAGAACGGTGCATCCAGTGCTTCATCGTGGAGAGTATTCTGTATGCGATAGTGTCAGTATGTGGGTTGGTGAAAAAACCACAGCAACTGACATCAAGGGCAAGGAAGTAACTGTGTTGGGGGAAGTAAATATAAACAATAACGTTTTTAAGCAGTACTTTTTTGAGACTAGGTGTAGAGATCCAAAGCCGGTTTCAGGTGGATGCCGTGGGATTGATTCAAAACATTGGAACTCCTATTGTACCACCACTCATACATTTGTCAAAGCTTTGACAATGGAAGGGAAGCAAGCAGCGTGGAGGTTCATACGGATAGATACAGCTTGTGTCTGTGTGCTCAGCAGGAAGGGACGATCATAAGTAGACACTTCTTGCTGTTCCATCTTTTCCCCACCCCTACCTCAGCCTGTAAATTATTTTAAATTATATGGACTGCATGATATATTTAAAATTTTTACTGTAAAAAAGAGACTATTTATTAAATACTTTTGAAAATGGGTTTCTTTGTAATTTTTTATGCTTTATTTTTTTGGTGGTAATATTTTTAGGTTTTCTCCATTAAATAAAGGGCATGTATATTATAATGTTTTATTATGGTAAAATTGACACAAAAAACAAAACATAATTTCTATGCTTGTATGCAAAAATACTTTTTGTGCACATACAGTATCCTGAATATTTATTTATGATATGATATTTATGATAACTTTAGATTTAATATGACATTTAAAAAAAAAAGAAGTGGCACATGGTCAAACTGATCAAAATTCTTGAATGAGCAATAGTTAGGAAAGAGCAGCACTGTGAAAACAGATCTTTGTCCAGCGGTAGGATACACGCCTCCAACGAAGCTCGCTCTAAGGTGTGTGAAAGTCACAAATGAAAGCAGCACTCCAATTAAGTATTAATGTATTATTCATCAACGGTGAGGAACATACAAAGTTTCAGTCCCTCCATTGAGCTCCATGATCAAATATATTTTTTTTTCACTGTTGGTGTATAAAGCATTTATACTTCATTGGAATACTTCTTCCTTGATTCCTTCATTTGTTAAAAATTATTTTTTTAACTGGGTTCTCCAGGAAGAATAGAATTGATGACTGGGAGGGGCTTTTGAAACCATAAACTTCTAATAATCAATGGCCATCATTTTTCCATGGGGTTGCCCAGTCCTGACCACAGCCATGTCTGCTACAACTTCAGTTTAGATAATATCAGGCATGCAGCAGTTTTATGGATGGCAATGTTGCAGCAGGAAAATGGGAGTATGATTAGAAAAAAAATTTTGTAAGCCACCCTTATATAATTTTATTTTTAATTCCCAGACAACCCCTAAAGTTAAAATAAAAAGCCTCATTATGTTTTGCATGACTTCCAATGTGTTTACTGTAAATATTCTGTTAAAAAATAACTCCATTAGAAAACAAAATGGTTCCATGATTGTACTGCACTTATGGTTATAAATACATAGTTGGACCTGAAGTTTACATAAACTATATAAAAATACACAAATGTATGTTTTTCTTACTATCTGAATGGGAAAAAACTATTCTCGTTTTTAGGTCGATTAGGATTACCAAAATTATTTATGTTTGCCAAATGGCAGAATAATAAGAGAGGGAATTTTTTAATCCATTTTTATTGCTTTCTGAAAGTCAAAAGTTTACATACACTAATACTAATACTATGCCTTTAAAAAAAATTGAGACGGCTCATATGATGATATCATGTCTTTGGAAGCTTTGGCTTTTTGGCATCATTTTAGTCAATTTGAGACATACCTATGGATGTATTTTAAGGAACATCTGAAACACATTGCTTCTTTGTGCCACATCATGGAAAATTTGAAAAAAATCAGCCAATATATCAGAAAGAGAATTGTGTACTTGCACAAGTCTGGTTCATCCTTGAGTGGAATTTCCAGTTACTTGAAACTGCCTCATTCATATATACAAACAATTATACACATGATGGGAATCTCCTGCCATCATACCTCTCAGAAAGGAGATGGGTTATATGTCCCATAGATAAACATGCTCTGGTTCGTACTGTGCATATCAACCCAAGAACAAAAGAAAAAGACCTTGTAAAGATGCTGGTAAGAGTGTGTCATATTCCACAGTGAAATGAAAGGGGCTGAAAGGAAGAAGGCTTTACTCCAAAAGGAAATAAAACTGCACCTTAATGTTTATAAATGCACACAAGAATAAAATCTTTATTTTGGAGATGTCCTGTAATCTGACAAAACTAAAATTGAACTATTTGGCCATAATAACTGTTTGGAGGAAAAAGGGAGAAGCTTCCATGCTTGAGAACACCATCCCAACTGTGATACACATGGATGGCAGCATCATGTTGTGGGGTTGCTTATTCGCTGCAGGAGGGACTGTGGCACTTCACAAAATAGATGGTCAGGAAGTTAAAGATTGTGCACAAGTGCACATTCTTGTGGGTCTTCCAAATATACAATCCCAAAACTTTCTGCCAAACTGGTTACAAAGTGGCTTAAGGATAACAAAGTCAATGTTTTGCAGTGCCAGTCACAGATCTCAGTCCTATTGGAAATTTATAGACAAATCTGAAAAGGCAGTTGGAAGCCAGGTGACATGGCTCAGTTACATCAGTTATGTCTGGAGGAATGGGTACAAATTTCTACCGACTATTATGAAAAGCTTGTGGAAGGATCCATAAGGCTTGTCCCAAGTAATACAGTTTAAAGGAAATCTATCACCAACATTAAGGATAGTAAACCATGAACACCTACTTGCTAGTGTGTGCCCCCTTTGGTAGCATACACTCTTCTTTTAGCTTCCTATGCCCTCCTTTTTATAAAAAAAGGTTCCAGAGCCCCTCGGGCTCATTTGCATAATTTTTAAGCGTTAATCCTGGTGGTAGATATCCTTTAAGGGCAAGGGTTCCAAATACCAATGAAATGTATGTTAACTTTTGATTAAGCAAAAAACGGGAAAGGTTTATTATGATTGTGTCAGAAAAACATGCAACCAGAAAACTTCTGGTTTCAACTGCATATGTCTATGTTAATGGAAAAAACATTTGTGTTTACGCTCGGAATACAACAATGTAGGGTATGTTATGGTTAAACATTGTTTTTGAACCAATGTTTGCAATCTATAACTACAGGAAGATTTTTTTAAAAATAGGATCAATAAAGTATAACTTTATGTAAATTGATTTATCCACATCTGGCCGGGGTTTCAAAGCCTGCATCAAAACTGCTGTTTCATTTTTACTAACAAGTTACAAATTTGTTGTATTTGCACTGTGCCTCGGTCATTTTACAAGCTTTGCATGACAATGGTTACACTAATTATGTAACCTGCTTGAATTTGAAAACATTATACCCTTGGTATCATCTGAGTATGCAATTTTTAAAGTCTGATCAGTAGGCATCAATAGTGATAAATGCATTTTAAAATAAAATCAATAAATTCTTAAACTCATTCTTAGACATAAAGGGAATGTGTTATAAGGAAGTAACTTAAATTGGTATTAATTTATATTATGATTATTATTTGGTTTATCTTGTACATTTTTCCTATTTTGTCAAAATTTTAAAAATTATACAATTGTTTAATATATTTATCACTGTTGCTACTATAGGGAGCACTATATGTATGCTTTGTCAATGAACCGCAGAGTACACAAATTATTCATACTTGCCAAAGGCTGTTTGATGAAGTTATGATAAGAAAGGGATAAGTATTGTGCACTTGTTCTTCTAAATGAATAGGAACAAGTTTTGAAAATTGAGGAAACTGCACATGGTGATTTGTAAAGCTCAATAGAACATGATGGCGCTATATAAAGATCATTATTATTATGGTACTACGCTGATCTGGTTACTGAAGGTTAAGCAGTAGATATGTCTGAAAAACGAATTGAGTATGAGAAACTGTGTCAGCCAGAGCCAACATTAGTTTTCGCATAGCTGGAGAGAGCCTTTGACAAAAATTCCAATGATGCCTTCTTTCATACTATCATACTTCTTTGTAGCCTGAGATCCAGCTTGATATATCTATTAGCTCTACTTATTAAATTATCTTCTCTTGATGTTGGCAGGCACTTCCTGTTTGTGACATCAGCTAAGGGCACTGGAGGCCAGAGCACCTCCCTCACTTCCCATAATGCTGAGTTCTCCTCTCTATCTCTAGCAGCCTAGCTAATATTGACACAGAATCTCAGGCTAAGGGATTTCCTCAATGTTACTGATGTGCAACACATATGTGACCCTAACCTGATAAGATGTAAAACTGATAATTAACAGAGAAACGGCTGCAATAAGATAATGAATGTATATTGGAAAAATGCTAGTTTTAAACATACCCCAAGCAAATCCCATGAACACCCCTAAAGAAACGCAGAACATGATAATAATATATATATTTTTCTTCTTTTTAGCATATTATTTATTAGTTTTTTCCCTTGACTATGCACCAACAGTTACTATAGAAGCACACATTATTTCTCTGAGGGAAAATACCACCCATGTGAACACAATAATATCAGATTTCAGTTTAGAAACCTATTGACTACATATATTAGAGAAAATACCAACACAGGCCCTGTGATTGACTTTTATCATGTGCCTCTGGCAGTTCTCATGTGTAGGGAATAACAGGTTATGCAAGCATTAGCTTTGGTCTTTATATAAGGTGTCATCCATCTATGTTTTCAAAACCTCAGCCAGGCTTCAAAAATATCCTCTAAATAAATCACAATGAATATACCTAGGTCTTGTCTAAACTGTTATTTATGGAAAAAATGAAAGCTTTATCCCATCTGATCAGTAAGATCTTACAAAATGAAAAGTATTATCTGAGTCTGTGGTACCCAGGTTCTGGCCTGAATGTCCAAAGCAACCCCCAGCTACCAACTACCTTGTCTGAGGTTGAATCATATCGAAATGTAAAAACAATAAAATACATGAAAACATGGTTTTTCTGCAAAGGTAATCACCATAAGGATAATTTTATTTTATTTTGTATGGATCCTGAACTCATATTCATATTCAAAGCTGTTATTGACAGCATCTGTGATACAGAGGGACAACTGACACTGTATGAAAGTGCCTGGTTTAAAAAATTAGACATCCAAGAATGCTATGATTGACCAGGACAAGTTCTGTGAATTCAGGAATATTTACAGAGTTTTTATTGTTTTCATAGTTAATCTGCAAAGAGTACTGGCTCACTTTAGATTTACACTCACGCTGCCGCATGGGGGATGTATATACAGCCAACGTATATATACAGCCAATATACGCCCCCCCCATAGACGGCAATAGGCGCACGGCGCCCTACGGGAACGGCACTGTATCGCTCTGCTCCCCGTGAAAAGATAAAACATGTCCTATGCGCTCACCTCCTCCTCCTCACCCCGCACTCTGCCGTGTGCCCGCCGTGCTACGGTACGGAGGGCAACGGCTGTGTGAATCCAGCCTTAGATATATTATTTCATAGATGACTCAAAATACATATGGATCTAAAAGAGTCAATTCAATCGACTGATATAAATGGTAGCCATAGTATACAGGGTAAATATGCTTGTTATAAGCTGGGAGTAATGTTATTAGGCAGTCACAAAAAATACTTCCTCAGGTAGGGGGATGGTCCAAGGAGGACATCCAAGGAGGGACTAGTAGGAGACTCGGGCAGAAGGGGTATTGTAAGATTAGTAAATGTTGAATATTTTAACCCATTCTGGAAAGAACATGATAGGTTTTATATTTGAATCCATTTTAATGCTTTGTTTACAACTGATTTGACTACCAGATAAGACAACCAATCTCAACAATGCTAAAGTAAAGAAATTTTATTGTAATTAGTAAAACTTCTCTCAAATACCAAAAGTGTCAAAAAAGCATTTCACTTCATACTAGCTATTGCCCCTTCTTGATGTAGTATGTTTGCAAGCAATACTTTATATTTCTGGATGGGATTTTATAAGCACCCATATGTATGTAATGCAGTAAAGATAAAGCGTAATTTATTTTACATCAATTAGGTTTTTTACATTGTTTTGGTATTCTACTACTTTTTGAAGAACAAGGTATGTTGTGGCCAAACTCAAGCAATAACAGTTAAGATGCAGACATATTAGGTTGTCAAATGATGTGTTGGATTTAGAATTACAATAGATTACTATGTAGGCAACAGGCATGGCATACTAGAATAGCCTTTAATAATGCAGGATCATTCTCTCATTTTATGAACATAGTCATGTGTTGTCCCACCTCAGATGTATTGTAGTGTAAGTATAAAATTATATAATTTATAACACATAATGAATTAGTATAAGTCTGTCCAAGACTTTAAGCACAACAAAAGACAGGAATACACCCACTTTGTATCAATTTCACAAGATTTTGACTTTAATTGTTTAATCAAGCTATACTTAATGAACCTGAAAATTTTACTGCTTGGAAACACATATTTTCCAGACTGTTTACAACTAGTGTTATGCTTTAGATCTTGATGACGTTCATATAAACTCCAAAGTTTGGTTGAAGGCTTTGGCTCAAGTGCAGTGTTCTCTATACAGAGACATGCCTCATCGTGTTCTCAAGACAAATAGTTAAGGGCAATTATCATTAAGGGATTATAGGGTTTCCCAAAGCAAGTTTGACATCAATGGAAGATGGTTAATTTCCACCCAAATATACAAAATACAAGCTGAGATGACTTGGACAATGTGTTTCTATGTAGGCATGCAGTACACAAACTTTGGTTGTGCAGTTAAAAAATAATTTTCATATACTATAACAGGGATAGTGTTCATTTTTCGGATCAGCTGTTCCAAGTGTGAATATTGGAATTATCATAATATTGGATCATAAAGTGCCTTGCAATCTTGAAATCTCAAATCCTGAATTTAACTGGTGGTTAAACTATCTGCTATGATGTCCTAGATGCTGTTAACTCTTACTCTTTATTTGATGATGGAAATAACATGGAAAACTCCCTAACAGCTGCAGGAGCCCCTGTGTATCTCTTGAATTCACTTTTACTTGCCATCCCCCCCCCCAAAATTTCAATGGGCAGCCAGTTTGTGCTTGTCTCTCTCCAACTCCTCGTTATTCTCCTTTACTATAAAGTACAGATGGAGCAAGATTTAACTTCACATCCTAACCCGACTTTTTTAATTACTTTTTAATTTGATTTGTAAAATTAATTGTGATGGTAAAACTATCTGTCTCAAAGGAGAAAATATTTAAAATGATACATTTTTCAAAAACTTTGCCATATTTTAGTTTTTTTTTTAATGAAAGCAAAACAATTCAACCAACATTTTATCACTAGCATGAAGTACAACAAATCAGGAAAAAATCTTAAAATACCAAAACAAGTGTTTTATTTTCACATTTCAGTGACATGGCATAAATTAAGCCTTAGCATAGACATAAACAAAACAAACCCTGCCCACTTGGGAACTGACTAATACAATAGCATTATCATTAGAATATCATTTCTGTATAAGAAGTACAGTAAGGTATGCAGGCCTTCTCTTTTTCAGTTAAAGGTAATAAATGTTTATTAAAGGTCAAACGACTAATAAATTCTCAAGTAAGATTGAGCACAGCCTCCTCTCCTAGGGACTAGGATGTAACAAGGGTCATACATACATATATCATGATATCCTAAATAACAGGAGATGCTATTTAATCCCAAAGCCTCTAAGAATGACAATAAGATGACTACTAATCCTGCCCTAGTGTACACAGCAAATCAGGAGCAGTGGTTACTGTCCACCATGAGTCGGTCAGGTCTGTAGGTTTTTTAGTTACTGACTGGATCGGTGTAAAAATATGGAGAACAAGAGGAAAATTCTTGTATAATTTAATGAGTTACATAAACTGCCCCCCCCCCCCCACTACAAACATTCAAATGTAACCTGAAAAACCACCTGTTTTAAATTGGCAACAATACACAATAACCCTACTGTTTCTTTTTACCCTACCATACATACATATACATTCACTCTGTGTTTTGTATGTTATAGTCTTCTGCATTTGTATTTGAACTTCTTTAGAATGTATGCTACTGTGGAATAAAAATTTTCTATAATGTTCTACATAGTATTAATGAAAGTAATGACTTTAACGTATATAATTTTCTTTTTCTATGCTGCTTACAATGCAACGTGACTTTTAGAAAGTAGGGGATTGTATTTCTTTAACTCCCCAGAAGCAGTGCTACAAATTCAGATGAAATTGTTCTGGATGAAATTCAGATGAAATTATTCTAGTAGGCCAATAAACTATTTTGTATTGAACTAAGATATAATAACAGACATAGCCTATGTTTCAGGACTGTCAATGTCTTTGACAAAATTTACAGTTATACCCCGAATATTCTACTTTTTTTTTTTTTACAAAACAGTACCAATAACGATGAGATAGGAATGATAAATTAATATTTTATTATTGGGAATTTAGCAGTGAATTTATTCTATTGAAAATATACTTATTTAAGAAAAGACTCTACACATCCCTGAACAATGGTTTAATAGGAACTTAACAGGCTGCTGAAATATGCAGTGATCACTATGTGAAACGCTGATAGACAATACATTATTCCTGCAGTGGCCACAGTGGTATTATAAAGTGCCACTTTATTTTGGCCAGAATGATTTAATTTATTTGAAATTGGATTAAAATGTTTAGGCTTGAAAGCTTAAACAGGCTATACTGTACACATTATTGATGAGTGCAAAGATGTAATGCTCAGAAAATAGTCTCTAAAAGTTAAAGTGGCTAGGAATGTTCCTTTACAGTATGTGCGAAGAATGAAAAAAATAGTTTAATATTCCCTTTTGCCTTTTAGTCTTTAAAGGAACATGGAAACATTAAATCAATGCAAAACAATCAAAGTCAAATGCTGTCAGTTTTAAGATGCTGTTTTCCATAAATGAGTTTAGTTATAAAATTTCTCCAAGATGAAAACACTGAAACTTAAGTGCCAACAAATCTTATGTAAGTACTTAAAAGTATTAAAAGTGTGACTTTATTACAGTCTACATTTAAGAAGCCGACACATGGTTTGATGTCAATGGTTTTAAGCCACCTGATGAACAGATGTTAATAGCATCCATCAACATGATCGGCAAATGTGCATATAACACTTTTCAAGCCTCTTTCATAAAGTCTATAAGTTCAGGTTACAATGTCAAATAGCTGAGTTTTGTTGGAAATGGTTAAAAAAAATACAAAGTCAAACAAGTTCACAGTTTTGTTAAATAAATCCAGATGAGGGCAAATACATGAAAATGTTGTAAGTCTGGAAATATCCAGTGTCAAGATGCCAGTCATATTTAACGTTAAAAAGTTTAGATTTAATTTTTAGAATTTATTTTTAACTCCCATGAAACAATATATATCAGGCCGTTGGGTTCCAATACCCTCAGTTTTGATTTAAATTGAGAGCAAGAGATGACAGATAATTGTATCAATCATCAATTGATTGCTGAAAGATAAAGTTAAGCATACCACACCAGACAGCATGTCTGGAGCACAGATACAACAGATAGCAGGGTACGATAGCCAAAATGCTCCCAAATGCTCTTGTTTGAGACACAACATATGTTGCATGATGTCAGGTGCTGTTTTCTTATTCTAAATACCACTACAGACAGTAGTTATTGTAAAGTAGATGACGTAGTAGATAAATGCGTTATAAGGCATTGATTGGTGAAGTTGGTGGGATATTAAAATATAACAAGAGATGAGCGAGTATACTCGTCTGAGTATACTGCGCGGTCGAGTATTAGCATACTCGGACCGGCTCGTTACTCGGAAGATTATTTCCCCTGCTCGCGATCTAGCATTAAATTAAATGAAGAACAGTGAAGAACAGTGTTTTTAGTGTTTAATAAAATATTACAGATGTTTCCTGATCTTTTGCTTGTAAAAACACATTCAAATAACTCTATTCTTCACTTTCCAGGTGTGCACGTGTCTCCCGCTAGGTTCGGAGATGTTCGGAACATCTGGAATGTGAAGAATATTGTTCTTTCAATGTGTTCTGCACTTAAATGGTCCTGTATTCACTGTTTTTAATGTTTTATTTCTATTCTTCACTTTGCAGATGAGCATGCGTGTCTTCCGAGGAAACATCAGGAAACATCTGGAATATTTAATTAAGCACTGTTCTTTTACTGTTCTGTTTTAGCAAAAAAATGCTCGGGTCTCCCATTGACTTCAATGGGGCTCGTTATTCGAGACGAGCACTCGAGCATCTGGAAAAGTTTGTCTCGAATAACGAGCACCCGAGCATTTTAGTGCTCGCTCATCTCTAAATATAACCTATTATTCATAAAAAAGAGGGGCAAGAGGGAAAAGTACAAAAACTGTGTATATTGTGCCCGAAACAACTAGCCCGGTGCCATCAGGAGCTGCGACACAAGTTCAGGTACTACTTCTGTGTTGTACATCTACGTGCGACCTAGGAGTTCAATCTATACGGATCCGCTATGTCAGTAATGGCCAGGCTGTCACCCCAGTGAATGCTGTGTCTGCTTAGAGATGAGATAACCATATTTGTTGTTTCATAGAACAGCAGGACAATGGTAATGACTGCTTTATGACAATAAAGTAAACTGCTGTACCACCAGACAAAAGTAATGTGCCCTGCTTCATCAGAGGTGTTAAATATGAAGAATGAACCCAGCTATATGACTTGGTGTGCCGCAAGCCCCATCATCAGAGAGGGACTGATTTGGGTCCCCACTCCCAGTTATTATGATTGGATATATATCATCCTAACTAACTAGATTTTGAAGCCAGTCACAAATAACCTGCCTTACTAGATGCCTCTGGCATATAAGCATGGGATTGTTTGTCAAAAAGCAGAACCAGGAGCAAATACATTGGGGCCCAGGTCTGACTGACTTTGCACATTGTTTTTGGTGTAAACTGCCTCCACAGGTATTTATGAAGTGTCTGTACCATAATTGTGTTACTTTTGACCGTTTTGTGGCGCTCAGTCAGACCTTGCACCTGATTTAACATACAAAGTCTGTTGCATATCCTATGTTAAAAGTGCAACACAAAAAAGTTGGTGAACTCTTTTGGGCCAGTGCAGGTAAGCGACAGATTCATGAATCTTAATGAATCTGGTGCACCGAGCATTATACACAGTCAGAGCAGTTTAATTGAAGTTTCCCACATTCTTAGTAAATGTGCCCCATTTTGACCTTCTAAAACAACCTACAGAAATACAGTAGAAGGCAATGAAGAAATGTGAGTTTTTAATTTGTGACAATATGGCTGTGTTCCTTTTTAACAGAGAAAGGATAAAACATGTTTGTCAGTCAGTGAAAGTAGGTCTTCACATCTATTATTTTTTTGCCAAAATGATGGTAATTTTTACCGAAACTGCAGTTAAAATGAACTGGCAACATTAGTGTCTGTGAAATGATGGATTCACTAAATGTTTAACATTTTAAATTTCCAAAATTTCTGATTTGTTATATTTCATTTGATTATATATTCAATTATGCTTAAAAATTGGAGCTAGGCTTAGAAGTGTTCTCATCTCGACATATTGATACTGCACTTTTACTTACCTGCTGAGATCCCTTTATCATCACCTAAACACTGCTGTAAAGCCAATATATCTCAATGTCATCCTAGAATATCAAAGGAAACCAGAGGATTGCTTCATTTCTAATACAACCTGTATAATGGACCCCTGAGGATACAAAGTCATGTATAACAACATCAAGAAATCATTTTCATGCTGGTCCAGTAAAAAATATCACAACCTGTAGAGTATCCTGTAGCACTCACTGAACATTTCTCAGACCTTTGAAGTCTTGGGAAAGCCTTTACAAATGTAGTATTATTATGATCTCTTCTTCCTGCAAGAGCAGTTACAACTGTAATGTGAAGCCTTGCCTTTATTTCCATATTACTGCGAATCCTGAAAACAGTAATAAAAATTTAAGATAGTTTAACCCCTTGAGGATGGAGCCCTTTTCAGTTTTTGTGTTTCTGTATTTAACTCCCTTTCTTCTACATGCCATATACACTCACAGGCCCCTTTATTAGGTACACCTGTCCAACTGCTCGTTAACACTTAATTTCTAGTCAGCCAATCACATGGCGGCAACTCAGTGCATTTAGGCATGTAGACATGGTCAAGACAATCTCCTGCAGTTCAAACTGAGCATCAGTATGGGGAAGAAAGGTGATTTGAGTGCTTTTGAACGTGGCATGGTTGTTGGTGCCAGAAGAGCTGGTCTGAGTATTTCAGAAACTGCTGATCTACTGGGATTTTCACACACAACCATCTCTAGGGTTTACAGAGAATGGTCCGAAAAAGAAAAAACATCCAGTGAGCGGCAGTTCTGTGGGCGGAAATGCCTTGTTGATGCCAGAGGTCAGAGGAGAATGGGCAGACTGGTTCGAGCTGATAGAAAGGCAACAGTGACTCAAATCGCCACCCGTTACCACCAATGTAGGACGAGCGCTCTCTGAATGCACAGTACGTCGAACTTTGAGGCAGATGGGCTACAGCAGGAGAAGACCACACCGGGTGCCAGTCCTTTCAGCTAAGAACAGGAAACTGAGGCTACAATTTGCACAAGCTCATCGAAATTGGACAGTAGAAGATTTGAAAAACGTTGCCTGGTCTGATGAGTCTTGATTTCTGCTGCAACATTCGGATGGTAGGGTCAACAACATGAAAGCATGGATCCATCCTGCCTTGTATCAACGGTTCAGGCTGGTGGTGGTGGTGTCATGGTGTGGGGAATATTTTCTTGGCACTCTTTGGGTCCCTTGGTACCAATTGAGCATCGTTGCAACGCCACAGCCTGCCTGAGTATTGTTGCTGACCATGTCCATCCCTTTATGACCACAATGTACCCAACATCTGATGGCTACTTTCATCAGGATAATCCGCCATGTCATAAAGCTGGAATCATCTCAGACTGGTTTCTTTAACATGACAATGAGTTCACTGTACTCAAATGGCCTCCACAGTCACCAGATCTCAATCCAATAGAGCATCTTTGGGATGTGGTGGAACGGGAGATTCGAATCATGGATGTGCAGCCGACAAATCTGCGGCAACTGTGTGATGCCATCATGTCAATATGGACCAAAATCTCTGAGGAATGCTTCCAGCACCTTGTTGAATCTATGCCACGAAGAATTGAGGCAGTTCTGAAGGCAAAAGGGGGTCCAACCCGTTACTAGCATGGTGTACCTAATAAAGTGGCAGGTGAGTGTATTTTTTATTTTTCCATTTACAGAGCCATATGATGGCTTGTTATCCACAAGGCAAATTGTACTGTGTAGTGGAACTATTTAATAAACTGTTTAGTTAACTGGGAAACTGGAAAAAACATTCCAAGTGTTGTGTAATTGATGAAAAATCACAGTTGCACCCTTTTCTATTGGGCTTTGTTATCACTGGTTTCAGTTTGTGGTCCAGGTGACATGTCCTCTTTATTATTTAGGCAAGTAAAATCATGGAGATACTTAAATGTATGTAGTGTTGTCATGCATTACTAAAAAAATTTTATAACAATTTTCAAAACTTTGTAAAAGAAAAAAATGTTTGCATCACCATTTCTAATCATCACAACTTTTCATGTTTTTATGTACAGATCTTTATAAGATGTCACTTTTTCCTGGATGAGATGACATTTTTATCAATACCCTTTTAAGAACTCTGCAACCTTTTTCTTAGAGATAAAAAGTGGCAGCTCAGACATTTGGAAGTTATTCTTTATTAACACATACATGGTAGGGAATAATCAATTTTATATGTTGGTCAGACATTTTCGGTCACCTGGATACCTTACATGCTTAGGATATTAATTTTTTTTATCTTTATACTGTAAAAGTCTGTAATTGAGTCAGTCAAATGATGGATATGACAGCTAATTACAGGCTCCCACCTGTCATGGCAACCTATCAGTGCCCTCCGATGACATCAATGGGGGAGGGGTTGGGATGCTGATCTTCAAATCTTGTGTAACATCTTAACAGCTGCAGTTGGTATCAGCACAAATAGCAGAAGTTACCCACAGAACTCCAAAAACTGTATATTGATATGCAGTGAGTAAGTAATGAGATTTTTCAAGAAGACCATGATAAACTCATGAAAAACTTGGAAACAGGACTCAGAACCTGAAAGAATAAACTTTGTTTTGCTGTGGCAAGGTGGACTTGAGCCTCAAACAATACAGAAGTACAAAGGTACAAATATAGAGTTGAGAATCTCACTGAGATCAAATTGCATCTTCACCAGCACATGTCAACTGCCCAGAAATGTGGCCCAACATCTAATGGGATGCAGGAGGAGGTAACTAAAGGAGTAATTGTAAATAATATTTACAATAATTTTATCATGTATTCTTCAACTGACAAAACAATACTTGTGACCTTTGAAAGCATTATATGGCATAGAATAATATATTTCTTTATCTTAATACAAAGTATATAGCTTTTAATTGTGTCTTTTTCTATTAGTAGCACTACATTTCTAGAGTTAAAAGAGAAATATTTACCTTTTTTATGTTCATATTAAACAAAATGAAGGAAACAATTAAAATTCCTAAAAAGATTACTACTTAGCTACAGTTCCCTGCAGTTTTGTCAGTAAATCACCATATCATAACGTTTATTCTTATTGGATGTCTTGAACTAATTTTGTGTAGCAAAATTGTTATGCATCAAAAACAAGCAATAAATCAAAATCTCAAATGTATTTCCAAAGACTTATTTTTGCTATTAAGTGAATAAAAAAAGTGTGTGATGTCTCATGTTGATAACTCATCTCACAGGTCCTGAAAGGTAAATAATAATACATGTGTGTTGGGAGCCAGCACACATGTATTACCATAGAGAGCAGAATAGGTCCTCAGTAGCACCACTCCTCCTGCCTCACTGGTAGCCACGCCTCTGCAGAGTGTATACGTTTTTTACATATGAAAGTCTATGAAGGACATATGCACAATATGCATCTACCTATCTTATGATTTCTTTTCCCAAATCTCCTTCAATAAAAAAAACTTTATCAAGATGACACATAAATGGATAAAAACAAGTACAATTAGCCCAACTTTCTATGGCTAGAAAATACTAGAATAAAAGAAAATGTGTCCATGCAGATGTATAATGGACCTGAAAGGACCTCTCCCATCTTCTCTTTGTAGGTCTAGGCTAGGCCAGATTTAGTTTCTCATACTACCAAAGCATATTATGCAGGAATTAATCTAATGGCTGTTGAATTTACTAGCTTTACATAAACTTCTACAAACCGGTGCATTGACATCAGATGCTCAGAAAAGATTGTATGCACAAAATGGCGCGTTGCCTTGTCGCGAATGACATATTTGCCTGTGTGATGACCTCTCAATAGAAGTGTGCCAATCACCCTTTCCCTGATTTCCATCGATGTTTGTCAATGGATGACTGTGCACCGCAGATACGCTTCTGTTATCGAAGGTGACCCAAAGTCGCAGATACTGGGCGAAAATTTACAAATGTTTATACTTCAGTTCAGTTAAAATATTTCTAAAAAGTTTTTGAATGACAGTATTAAATATAGAATATGCAATGGTTCAAAACACATAAGCAAATATTTTTTATGGCAGCCCTTTTTTTAACAATGGAAGACTAAAGAGTGTGTTTCTCTTTAGTGTTTGTACATTTACTGGATCTTCCTTATTGAAACTTATTGAAACTGTTTTTGCACCAAGACTTGATCTGGTTCCAAATAAGCCTTTGTCCATGTCATACTACATCTAACTGGAGAAAGGATAAGGTAAGCTGTTATGATTTTTCATATGTTTGTTTTTTGTATATTCCATCTAACTTGAACTGTATTTTGAATACTATAAGTTGCATTTTGGCTAACATGGAGATTAAAAATTATTGTATCTGACTAGACAAATTGCATTAATGCTGAAGTATCAAACACATTGAAAAGGTTTTCTTTTATCAATAGCTGGACTTGTTTATGATGATTAAACAGAACCACATTCTAACATAATCAAGAATAGGGATACATTCATACAGTATAAATGTACAATTTATTTACTTATTAAACTTGATTAGGGGGAACCTTTCAATGAGATCTCTTCTGATTAGACCTACAGGCAAGAATCATAAAAAATGCAGAACATGTGCCAAACATCAAGGTTAGATCAGGTCAAGGAAGCTAAAAGAACTAGATTACTAGACACAATCCAAACAAAGAAGAAAACATCATATCTGTCATCTTTAATATCAAAGCAGCTCGATGAAATGACAGAATCATCAATAGGCTCCAAACTGGAAGGGCAACAGGATACTTTTAGGAATGAAGTATTTCTCATCAACCCTGGAAAGTAATCTGGAAAGTAATAAAAGAAAACAACTTTATATTGCTCTGTATACTAAAAAGATTCATCCAAGTTGTTTCCCATTCCATTTGGATACTAAGTGAAACTGTAAATATTGTCTGTATTCCTGTATAACAGGGTTCCAATATTTGCAGATCAATTATTCATGTTGTCAACACCGTTTTTAGTGAGGAATATTCATCGCAGAGTTTTACTAATTTCGATTACTTATTTTATTTAAGAACAAACAGAAGGATGAAAGATATGCTAAGTACATGTTTTTCCTAGTCTATGCTGTACATTATTAAAATACAACCTTCTTATTCCTTTAAGTAAGATGGGTAAGGGAGGGAAACAAATTAGATAATGGGGAATGCTGAGATGACCCACTCTGCAATGTTCTGGCCTGTGTGAAACTTTGTTTACTTAAAAATACTTAAAATAAAAACATTAAAAAAAATTATAATAAAAATGTATAATAACAAAAAATAATTTAAACGCGCTCTGGTTGTTCACACTCTGCTATAAAAGAAGCCCTTCCTCTTACTTTGGTAAAAAGCTCTCTTGGTGTTGAGACAAAGTTATTCTCTGAAGAAGTTGTGGGAGTGTGGAATTGAAAAAGTTTAATCTGAAATTCCTGTAATGTGGAATTGAAAAAAATTAATTAAAAGTTTTGGGAATAAGGAATTTAAAAATTTCATTTGAACTTCCTGGAGTGTTGAACTGACAAGTTGAAGTTCCAGAAATGGGGAATTGAAAAATTTGGATTTAAAGTTCCAGGAATGCAGAATTCAAAAATTTCTAGTTGAAGTTCAGGGAATGCAGAACTTATTCAAGGGCTGGCAAAACGATGTTTTGAGGAATCCAAGCATTGTTCATCTTAATGAGTGTTAGGATGTGCACGTCAGCTGTAGAGAGGCAGATGCTATTGTCAGTGATAACACCACCAGCAGTGCTAAGCACAAACTCTTCAGGGCATGAGAGCACCTACAAGGCATACAGAGCAAGTTATGGCCATGTGTTCAATTTTCCCACCCAGAACTTGAACAGCAAGAACCCATCCTTCAGTACCATGAGGAGTGTGGACAGATTATCCTTCACCATGTGAGTTACATTCTGCCTCCTGGAACTACGTGCCCCATCCAATGGGGGTGAAAGTGAAGCAGAAGTAAACAAGGTATTCCACATTATGGCCATGGTGGTCTTCTTTCTGCATTGGTGACTTTCTCCTCCTATGCCTCCAACTTGTGCTGCCACTGAGCACTCCATGTCAGATGGGAACTGGGAAAAAATGTGAACACGTGCACTTTAAGCAGCAGCTCTGGCAGGTCTACATCGTTGTCCAGGAACCTTTGCACCACAAAGTTGAGCACATGTGCAATACATGGGACATTTGGGAACTTGGCTCAGCTGATAAATCTGAATTCACAGCTCACTGTTGGTGTGTGGTATTTCACCTAGATGAGTTTTAGCACTGCCTGCTGCCATTTCCCATGGCTTTGCTAAAAGTGGCGCTTGAGTTCTGCGCTGACTGAATGAGGAAGCAGGAGAGGAGGAAGTGGAGTAGGAGGAGGAGACAACTAGAGGCAAGGAGTGATATCCAGCAATTCTTGGTTTGGAGCAGAATGTGAAGTCAGGAGTCTCCTGCCTTGGGAAGAGCAACCACTACACTAACCCAGTAGGTAGAAAAAGAAAGTAGTGGCATTCACTATAAAACTTTTAATATCTTCTAAAAGTCACAACACCAAAGCCATAGGGGATAGGGGGTCCTGGATCACAAAAGAGACAGTTTTTTTGCGCTGGTCGTGCTTTCTCTAGCTAGAGAAAACACAAACCGTCGCGAAACAACCGACTGCATGCTAATCTAAAGGTTATCCTGGGATTACCCAGTATTTCTTTTATGTGGATACTAACCCAGTGGTAACATCCTTGTCCATGTTTACTGGTAAGGTGGTGAGCATTGCACAGTGCACATATGATTTTGTCCACAACCTGTTGGTGCAGGACAGGCACTGCTTGCTTGGAAAAGTAATGGCGGATGGAAATTTCATACTGTGGGACAACTGCCTTCATCAAATCTTTAAAGCTGCCGATCTCCACCAGCCTAAACGGGAGCATTTCAAAGGACAGGAATCTGGAAATGCTCCTATCCAGGGCCACAGTTTGTGCATGTGATGGGCCAAATGTTAGCTTTCTCTCCTCGATTTGGTAGATGAAAAGCTGAACAGATGATATGGACAGGCTTGGTGACGGTGGTGCTGGTGGCCGCTGCCCATCCTCCCTTAACCTAGAGACAGGTGACTTTGTTGCTTAGGGAGCCGGTGGAACAGATTGGGCCAACTAAAGCATCAGGGGGAACGTTAGGTGTTTCCAGGCTTTTTTGGCATCTCAGTCACTGCAGGTACCTGGTTACACATAAGGTACTCAGATTTTTAAGGCTTTGCCCATGCTTTATGGACTGGAGGCACGGCATGTGCTTGTTTCCTGTGTCCCTGGGTGTAGGCAGTAGCAGTCGATGATGTGGCTACAGGCTGACCACTACGCCTTTTGCTTGTGCTGCTGGCTGCCCTCATCATCACCTAGGACAGTGATGGCGAACCTTTTAGGCACTGAGTGCCAAAACTACAAGCAAAAGTCAGATATTTTTCACATAGTGCCAAATGCCAATTTAAAGTAACTCACAGGTTTCAAACGTATTGGCGTCCTGATGACACCAATACAAGAGAAAGAAGGAGAAAATCAGATTGGTATTGTAGTTTCCCTCTAAAGTCCTCTTAATAGGATGAATCATGGGTCCGCAGAAGAGACTACAATGATAATCAAGCTCTGTCCACACCTACTTGATTCAGGTCTTGAGTCCTGAATGTTGACTTTTGTACTGGGCGATTGCCTGGGTGCCCAAAGAGAGGGCTCTGAGTGCCACCTCTGGCACCCGTGCCATAGGTTCGCCACCACTGACCTAGGACCTCATCATCACCCCTTGCTGCTTATCACCGTGCTCTCACTGCTGCCCTCCTCTGTCTGCACATTGCAGAAAGCTACAGTTTTCTGTTTACTGTTGGCAGCTGTGTCTCATCATCATAGGTCTCTTCTGATGGACCACTGCCCACAACCTTAAAGCCTTTCCAGACCGATGTCTTCTAATGATCAGCAAATATTAATCAGATGTTAGTAGTGCTAATTCCAACAACAGCACAACTTGATCTGTTAAGTTAGTCAGCATATAACAAAAGCAGATGGATATTGAGCAATAGGGCCTGCCTGGCAAAACTCTCCTCTGCCCCTTCAATGTGCTTTCCTGCAGTGTTAGTTAACAGAAAATGACCTTCAAGCCTTTCCAGACCATAATCTTCCTATAATCAACCAGTTGTTAATCTGTTATTAGTGGTATCAATTTTGTCAGTAACATGGCTTAAACCATGAAAATAGTCTACAAATCAGTGTGTCAAAAGCAGATAATTCCTGCTAGATTAGTAGCAAGCAATAGTTTTAGCAGCAGTAAGGACACAACAAACACAAGCCGCTGAGTTTTCATTACACATAGGGCAGACTAAACAGAAGGCTTATATTTCTATTATTTAGCTGGATCTCACCCCTTCCCTGAGTTCCATGGGTTTCTTCACAGAGGAATCCTGCACAATTCCTTGAGCCTGTCTTGGTGTCCTCCACTCCCATAACACTCTGCACCACAAGGTCTGTGATCTAACTTTTACGGAGGTCCCTACGTCAGTCAGCACTTGCGCTTCGCTCTGTGTCTTCCCCAAAGACGATACAGGATGGCTGCTCCGCAAGACCCACTGCACTTCTACAACTGTTCTGGAGCTTAAGCAGCCTCAGCTACGAGATCAGGAATCAGAGCAAGTTGGCACAAGGTAGTTCCCTGTAGTCAGGCTCAAAATGTTAAGTCCGGGTTCTGCAGCTTGGAGCCAGGGAGAACCACAAGGGGCGATCAAGCAGCCCACCGGATTCAGAAACATCAGGGGGAGTTGGTCAAGCTGGAGAGGGAGCTGCCTGTGACATGCCTACCTCACATCACGACAGCACGCACCTTCAGTTACTACCAACAAACTTATACTGCAGTGAGAATTCTTGGAAATCCTGGAACTCTGTCTCTGCTACTGAGCCAGGCAGCTGGGCCACAGAATCCCATCTAGGAGATTTATCTTACAGTACATTTTTATGATCATGGTATTCCTGGACCCTATTCGTGAACAACAGAACTTTTATGATCCACATGTTCACTATTGACTTCAGCAGTCAATCAAGCAGCTTAGCGCTTTTCCTTAATCATGACCCAGATCCTGAACAGCAATGCATGTGTGGTCCCTGGGCCTGTGGGTGCCAAACCTGCCAAATTAGGTAACAACTCTAATTGTGCACTTAGGGTTTTTCTTATTTCTGATGACTATGAATGCAACATCCATGCCAAAGTTTTCCTCTGTCCGCATAGTGATAGTTTTTCTTTGTGTTGAGATTGATTGAGCAACACCAAGTTCTATGCAGCCCAGCCAGTGTTACTAGAGTGATCGAGGGTCGATCTAGCCAGCTGGCATCGTCGTTCAAGAACTCCTTTATAGATTTACCCAGTTCGATTAAACATTGTTAGTTCTACTCTTCTCCCAATACATTTTCCTTATTACTGCATGTTATAACTTTGCTATTCTGTGTATCTAACCTTTTGGTTTTTACCCTGTTCTGTCTGACTCCACTTACTTGTCTGTCTCTGTTGTTTGTCCCTCTGTTCTTGTGTGTAGGTGTGTAGGTTTCTCTATCTATGACTTCATCTTAACTCCACTATCCAGCAGCTGCCAGATGAAATAAGTTCTCCTTATCCACATCCATGGTCTCTCAGGGTCTGTTAGCAGGTTCCTGTTACTGGGTTCACCCATATCAGGGCTGTATATCTTTTTTAGGCGGGGTTATAGACTGCAGGGACATCGCAGGGTGAGTTAACCACCACTCACCCAGTCTGAAAGCAAGCGCCAAGTCTGGTGGTTGTGCAGATTGCTGTAGAGGTATCTGACAGGAAATACATTTTGTGAATTAGCATATTTGTCTTTCAAAGATTCTAGTCTGCACAATCCACCCCGGATACAAAAACATATAGATTGTTTTTCATTTACTATATACAGTACATTATAAAATTAATATCTTAAACGTTAAACCACATTATTATGATTCGTGTTTCCATGTCTGTGATGATATTTATTTATGGTTTCCAGCAATTTCCCAAAGTCCTATGTGACATATTATGAACTTTGTGTTTCCTCTTTGCTTATTTTAGGGTAAATGTATGAAGACAAATAATCTGTCTCCTGTTTTGCAAAAACATCATAGAAAGACATTAAAACTATTCCCAATATCCAAGTTATACATTCCAGAATGTTTTTATGCTTTTGCTTAGCTCCCTTTAGTTGTTTTAGAATGTCCTTTATAATTGTTGGGACTACTGTATTACTCAACGTCAGGCCAATGGTTCATTTTTGGAAACAATAATAGGCAAATATTTTTCAGCTGGGGCTAATTCCCCTAAATGTGCAAAAATATACCAGATCTACTTAGATCAATGTGTTCAGATGTATCAGCATGTATGAATGCTATGCTTCTGGGATTTATCTGTTTACAGGATCCTTGGTTTTTGCCATTAATCTCAATAGATACAGAGAGTTCACATTTTTTAGACCTGTAATATTAATTTTTTCATTAATTGAACTAACAAATGAGTGGTCAAATATAGTGTGCAGTATATGAAACTATTTTGGTGACACTTTGAAAGCTCTATGAAGCCATGATGTGCTTGTGTAGGTTTAACCAGTTCGCGACCGCACGCCGTGTATTCACGGCGGCGGTCGCTTTCCGATGCATGGAGAGGGCTCGCGGGCCAAGCCCTCTCCATAGCCGGTAAGTCTCTGCTGCATATTGCAGCAAAGGCTTACCGGTAACACGCGCGATCGGTGCCGGCACCGATCACGTGTGTTTTCTTGCTGATCGCCGCCGGCAAAGCTGCTGGCGGCTGCAAACTGATGGGCGCCGCCATCTTTCCGAGGAAAGGTGATCCGTCGCCATGGTAGCTTCGGGTCTCACGAAGACCCGAAGCTACTTCGGGTTAACCCATTCATTACAATGTGCTATCAGCACATTGTAATGTATGAGGAGTAAAATCCCCATATACTGCCATACTGTAGTATGGCAGTATATGGTAGGATCGATCAGACAACCTAGGGTTAAAGTACCCTAGGGAGTCTGAAAAATAGTAAAAATAAAAAAAAAGTTAAAAAAAAAAATTATAATAAAAAACCCTAAAAATTCAAATCACCCCCCTTTCCCTAGAACTGATATAAATATAAATAAACAGTAAAAATCATAAACACATTAGGTATCGCCGTGTCCAAAAATGCCTGATCTATCAAAATATAATAACGGTTTTTCACTGCGTTTAACCCCGTAACGGAAAATCGCGTCCAAAGTCAAAACTGGCACTTTTTTGCCATTTAAAAAAAAATTAAAATTTCTATAAAAAGTGATCAAAAGGTCGTACAGTCCTAAAAATAATATCATTGAAAACATCACCAAAAGTCGCAAAATATGACACCACCCTCAACTCCATACAACGAAGTATGAAAAAGTTATAAGCACTAGAAAACGGCAAAATAAAACAAAAATTTTTGTACATGAGGTTTTAATTTTTGTAAATGTATGAAAACATTATAAAACCTATATAAATTTTGTATCCCTGTAATTGTATTAACCCAAAGAATAAATTAGAAGCGTCATTTGTGGCGTGAAGTGAAAGCCGTAATATCCAAGCCCACAAGAATACGACACAAATGCGTTTTTTCACCATTTTCACTGCATTTGGAATTCTTTTCCTGCTTTCCATTACATGGCATGGAATATTCAATGCGATCACTATGAAGTGCAATTTGTTACGCAAAAAACAAGCTGTCACATAGCTTTTTACGTGTAAAAATAAAAAAGTTTTAGATTTTTGAAGGTGGGGAGTGAAAAATGGAAATGAAAAAACGGGAAAGGGCCCGGTCCTTAACCGGTTAAAATACATCCACAAGCAGAATACAGTAAGTTGACTATGATAAATGTTATTTATATAGGAAAAAATATATTTACACTACAGATAAAGAAAGCCATTTGGCTCATACATGAACTGTACATGCTTGGCCTTTGAGTTGTTTTGTGTGTTGCTGCTTTTTTTTAGACTTTATTTTTTTATGTAAAAATTAGACATGAGCGAGTATACTCGTCCGAGTATACTGCTCGGTCGAGTATTAACATACTCAGACCGGCTCGTTGCTTGGACGAGTATCTCGCCGGCTCGTGTTCGAGCATTAAATTAATAAAAGACAGTGAAGAACAGTGTTTACAGTGAAGAATAGCACATTACAGATGTTTACAGATGTTTTCCTTGTAAGAACACATTGAAATAACACTATTCTTCACTTTGCAGGTGTTCGCGCGTGTCTTCTGCTAAGTTAGGAGATGTGCACGAACATCCTGAATGTGAAGAATAGTGTTCTTTCAATGTGTTCGGCACTTAAATGGCCCTGTGTTCACTGTTTTTATTCTATTCTTCACTTTGCAGATGTGCGCGCACATCTCCAAACTTATCGGAAGATACGCGCGAACACCTGCAATGTGAAGAATAGAATAAAAACAGTGAACACAGGACCATTTAAATGCAGAAATCTGTAAATCTGGGAAGCAAGGCTTGCACAAGTTATTTGTTGGAGCATTTGTTTAAAACTCTCCAGGGCAAGGTTTATATGACTGGATTCAAGGCTGGTAGTGGGGCGGTCCATTCCACCTCGCTGTTAGGCTAGGTCAGGTTTGTGTAGTCCAGCACTTTGGACACAGGTTGTGGTAGCAGCCTAATTAGGCGGCATAAAGCTGCTGAGGAGAGCAGCAAGGAGAGGTATAGCCCTTACTTCCAAGCCTGGGACGGTGATATCCCTGCAAAGTGACTACATGTCTTAGTGGTGAGTTAGGGGAACCCTTTGTATAGCTAGCACTCAAATGGGTAGGACTTTTGTAGGTAGTTTGTGCCTGAATTAGAAGGCTATTCTGTTGTACCTGCTGTTTGAATAAATGCAGGCAAGACCTGGTTTTGGACTGATCTTTGAGGTCTTTGTCATCTTGCCAGCTCAGTCCCTGACCCCAATGGGGCTCGCAATTTAATCAATCTACCAGTATGTTTTGGAGTGTGGGAGGAAACCAGAGGATCCGGAGGAAACCCACCCAAACACGGAGAGAACATACGAACTCTTTGTGGATGTTGACCCTGGGAAATGAACCCAGGTCCCCAGTGCTGCAAGGCTGTAATGCTAACCACTAAGCCACCGTGCTGCTCAATATATCTATATATACACTAATGTAGTGCAGTGCATTATATGCCCCTGACAGGAATCTATTAGTTTCGCCCTATAGATAGATAACCTAGATAGATAGATAGATAGATAGATAGATAGATAGATAGATAGATAGCCTAGACAGTCTTGGGGTCTATCAGTGGACCCCGGGCTGCCATGCAACACCATCGGCATACTGCAATCATTGCTGTGTGGTGCCAGTGGGTGCAACATGGAGCTCTCTCCCTCTGAACCAGCTTAGATACTGTGGTCAAATGTTGGACCACTGTGTATAAGGGGTTAAACACACAGGATTCTATTTTACTAATCCCAGGTGTAAGCTGTGATAACACACCCCAGAAGAAATATTTAGCTTGTGACAACAGCCTATGCTATGCTGATTTTAAAATTGCCTTTGTCAGTATTCTTAAACATTTCAGTACTTTATAAAACTTTATTTTACATTACATGGCATCCTACCAGCTGCATGTGGCAAGTCTCCTCATGCACTTTTCCTCTACTGCACACCATCTACCTTCCTCCTCTGCCTGCTCAATGCACATGACAGGAAATGGAGTAGGGTGAAGAAGCTGCATGAGGCAAGAGGAGAGGATACAGGCACACACAAGCTGCAGCTGCCTCCTCCCCAGGGACCCCCAAATGCTGCTGGCAGGGAGCCAGGTAATGTGATCAAACTATTAAAAACTGCTAAAAAAGAATTGACTTTTTTTTAAAAAAGGAATTTTTTAAATTAGCATATCATAGATTATTAGAACCTCTTACCAGCTAAAAATCACATTCCTGGTTACACGGGTGCTTTGATGATCTACATAAGATGTCGATATGGCAGTCATACAGGGGTTAATTAACAGTTGTCACTCTATTGTTTCTAGCAAAGTTAGTCGCCACTTTTCCGAAGCAATAATTGCTTTTAGATTCAGCTTCCAAAATTGCCACTTATGATTTACTGTCAATTTATGCTCTCTAATGTCTCTTCTGTCAATTTACTGGTCTGGGGCTGAAGCAGATTCTGCTAGGACTGTCCATCTATGATTAGCATATTGAGTGTTGGAATTAACAGAAATAATTGTTCTGGGGTTAGATGAACTCTTGGTTAGATTGTAGTCACTTTTTTTCTCTATCTGTATTTTTTACAAATCTTTTATAGTAAACAATGAGAATAGCGCTTCACATGGTATCAGTAGAGTGTCATGGCAATTATAGCCTGCTATGAGAACAGTTACATTACTAAGAACTGAACAAAATAATATCAACCATAAACAAGCAACAAAGGGTCAAAAGACAAGGGATGTGACAGAAAAATGAAAATGGTGAAAGTGATTCCTTTAAAACTAGATTTTTTTCTTTATGTGCTTATACATAACAATTTTGAAATCATAGAGAATACATTTAATTTTTTCTAAAGGCAAATTTCATAATCTAACAAGGTAGGTTCAATATACACTATAACAACCTATGTTGTCTTTATGTAGTTTCATTTTAGCTTAAATTTACTTTACTAAGGACCTTATTGTTTCAATAACATATACAATAAAAATGTCAGAATATGAAAGATTACTAGTTCATCCATCTTTGTAGTTCTGGGGAAGGTTCCACCCTATGTAAAGCTGTACTGCTAATCAAGGTATTAAGCAATGTCATCTTGGGCAATTGATCGGTCCCTATACAAGTTCCCTAAAGACTGACAGGATCAAAATAACGCAAAGAAAATCCCCTTCAGCAGAGACAGGATTAAAGGCTGTGTGAAGTTTCATTAAAATCACAGTAATCTTTTATGTAGACTCCAGTTAGGTGGAAAGTGTTCAAAAGAATATACAGGAATGGGCTGTTAAAATGTGCCTAAGGCTATAATGTTTTTGGGGAAACCTTTCTTTAGGATATGAGTGAACACCCACTAAACACTTGTTTCTATATGGTATCCTCCAGTATCAGCTTGTTTGAGAATTCAATATATAGATGCAGAATGTGACTAATGTCTAGAAAAAAAAATTGGAAACACATACAAACTTTCTGATAATAAAAAAAATATATATTTTATTGTTGTCAGGATCGGTGGTAGTGGATCCTCTGTACCATCGCAGATAATGGCGTAAGCCGACACCTGGGACAGGAGTGTACGTGGTACCCGGTTTTCACCAGAGCCTGCCGCAAGGCTGGTTGGACTTGTTGCAGCTTGGTACCACCAGGTCATTCCACAGGCGTGACTTTCTCAAGGCGTAGTACAAAATCATCAGGCAAACTCATGGTTGGGAACAGGCAGTAGGTCGAGACAGGGAGCACAGGATCGGAGTTGGGGACGTAACGGTAGGTCAGGACAGGCAGCACGGAATCAGAGCCAAAAATAAAACTGGGATCACAACGGGAATTCGGAAACACAGAAAAATGCATGGAACAGCATTCTCTGAGGCACTTGGCAGGAGACACAGGAAGGGGTAGGAATTTATCTTAGCAGGCAGCCAGCCAGCACCAATTACCAGCTCACTGGCCGTTTAAATCTTACAGAGCTGGTGCAGGGAGTGAGGAGGCTGCCACTGGAGCAGGGAGAGGTGAGTTAATGAGCAAGCAGGCTCCAGGGGCAAGGTAAGGCACACGGGTGCTCCTGTGACAATTGTGTAGTATAACTATGAAAAAATGAGAATGAGAGAATGTGGAGTGGTCACTTTTCACATTAAACATATATGTCCCTTGTAGATATGGTAGGCAAATGTGGCATATATATTAAAATATATGTTGGAACATGGATATTCCGTCAAAATCGACAAAAAATGGTGCTCTACTCCTTTTGATCCAATAGCAGCATTCAAAATATATAAAAAAATAGAAGTAGGAATGGCATTCACCACATGGTCTTCAGCAATCTGTTAATTTAGACATACTCACAAGGTAAATAGGGAGGTATTGTACGTGGGGAGGGAGGGGAACACTGTACTCGCCTTTCCGATATCCCCCGTAGGTCCTCTTCTGATTCCGATTCTCTTGTGCCTCCTCGGGGGTCCTTCGGTCCTCTCTGGGTCTTCACGCTCGGCCGGTACACAGAATGACGTCAGCAGCTTGCCGACGTCATTGTTTGCGAGCCATTGGCATCGCAAGGGGACCCAAAGAGCAGCCCAAGAGGAGCGGAAGAACCCGAAGTGGATCTGAAGGACCCAACGAGGCACCGGAGCATTAGAAGCAGAAGAGGACCTATGGGGGGTGTTGGAAAGGTGAGTACAGTGTTAATTTTTTTATAGACACGAGTAAAAGCCAAATGGGCTTATACTCGAGTATATACAGTATATATATATGTATATGTATATATATAAAATGTTTGTGTATATATAGTAATAATACACTTGTATACACATTTAAAAAAGGCTGTGCGCCAGTTTTCTGTAGGACTTTGCATGTTCTTTTCAGTGCAAACTGCTTGCACATGTATTTAACAAGTGTCCAAGACAAAATTGTGGTGCACACTGTACAATACCTGATGTAACACAAAGTTATCCATGGTAATGGGCGTTCCAGTGTTCAGCTGGACCATTTTCAACATTTATCAAGCAAATTCTGGCCGAAATATGTGGCACATCCCATGTTAAAGGCACACCAACAAAAAAAAGGACAGTGCAAGGGGCACTGAAGGATGGGCAGTACAAATCGTGAATCTACACTGTTTTCACTGTTCTCAGTAAATGTGCCCCAGTATGTTCACAGTTACATTTACAGACACTACTAATCCACTGCAGGAGTTCATCTTCAGATGGAATCAGGAGGAGATGCATAGTGGGATGATTCTTCAGCACAGAAGAACTCCACTCCCCCTCTGACTGCAGAGGAAAAAAGTAGCAGGGAGCAGGACAGCCACCAAGGGGTTACAAGATCTTTAGATCCCTCTGCTAGCACTTGCTGAAGGGCAACATTCTTCCTCCTGCACCTACTGGGTCATTGAGAGGGTGCAGTCGGCTCTTCCTGCCCACTCTGATGCTCTATTGCACCAGTCTAGGCCCCCCTTCTTTATAAGAATGGTAATGCAAATTGGGATTTGCTCTATGTAATAACAGCCAATGTGTTATGTAAATGGCTGTTTACATAGAGCTCATCTGGGTATTCCAAATTTTTGTTACCGTTCTTCCCGTGAATTAAAAGGGTTCCTAGCCTCAGGGAAATCTGGTCAAAGCTGATCAAGGCCCTAGCACCATGATAACCTTCCCATGTTGGAGATGCTTCCCCATACTGGTAAAGGCTATAAAATCAGGGGTTTCTTCACTTTTAACTCTACATTTGTAATGTTTTTGTTATCAAGTGCCCCTGTGGCCTCCTTTATGTAGGAGAGACCATTCAGTATTTGAAACTAGGATCTCTAAACATAACTCTGATATTGGATGTCAATCACTACTACCCAACACTTTGATGAGGCCAGACATTCCATTTCACAACTCAAATTCCAGGAACATGAGCAATCTCCATATGATAGAAGAGGTGGTAACCAAATCTAGACTCTTCTTCAAAGGGAAACGTACTGGATACACAAGTTGGACATACTCACCCCAATGGGACATAACAGGGAATATGAAGTTTGAGGTTTTCTATAAATATACTGGCCATAGATTCAGTTAAGAAATATCATTAGGTTTTGTATTGTGTTTTCATTTACTCTCCAATACAGGCAGTCCCCGGGTTACATACAAGATAGGGTCTGGAGGTTTGTTCTTAAGTTGAATTTGTATGTAAGTCGAAACTGTATATTTTATAATGGAAGTTCTAGACAATTTTTTTTCTTTTGCCCCAGTGACATTTGGAGTTTCAAAATTTTTGGTGTAATTGGACCAAGAATGATCAATAAAGCTTCATTACAGACACCTTACAGCTGATCATTGCAGCCTAGGACTATAGTAAAGCATCCAGAGAGATTCACCAGAGGTCACATGGGGCAGAGGGGTCCGTCTGTAACTATGGGTTGCCTGTAAGTCGGGTGTCCTTAAGTAGGGGACCGCCTGTATCGTTATTATGTCAGTTGGTACTAAGAAGTTGTTATAAAGTTGTATCTTGTGATTGACATGTATTTCTTTCGACATGCTCATTTCTTTTAGATGTGATGATTGTCCATCAGTGGGGGCATCATTTCTACTATGGAGAGGTATTTTCTCACCACTCTTTTCCTATGTCCATATATCTCCCTCTCTATATTTTTACCTATATACTAATTTTTTCCCCTTTTTGCCCTCTACTTTTCCCATGTCTACGCATTAGGCGTTTTTAAACTTTCATATTATTTTTCATTGTATTTTACATTGTACCTTTACATCTCTTTTACTGAGATTCACCTTACTCTCAACTATTTTTTTATCTTTATTCCATCTTTACTCTCTGAACTTACCTTTTAGGTTCCAGGACTGATTATCCTATATGGTCTGCAACAATATTGCTCCCTTGTTGCCTGGATACCAACTGGAACTGCTTTGTGGTTCTTGCTTTGTCACTTCTGGTTTCTGGTTGGCTTGGCCATTATTGGGATGTCCATCCAGATGCCAACCCCCCCCCCCTTCTACTACTGACGTCTTCTTACTTCCAGTATTACTTCTGGCATCTTAGCCTAGCAACATGGCTAATATACTACTGCCAGAGATCACTCTTTCCTCCGACTCTTCTCTTGAAATCTTGACGAGTTACTCCTCCGTCCACTTTCCCCTGATTGTGCTTTGTGTTTCATTGTTATGAGTCTCACATTATTGACCATATTGTGGATTATTTTAGTCCACAACTACTATGGATTGTTTTAGTCCATAGCCACTGCACTGCTCTTATCCTCATACTTTATGCTTATACTACGGACTCTCTTATAATGCACTATGTTATATAGCATATATTATATTTTTACCTGTTAGATACAGACTTTTCAACATCTGCTATTTTTTGTATCATATTTATCTTTTTGTCTGATTTGTTATGACTACTAGAGATGAGCGAGCACTAAAATGCTCGGGAAACACCACGGAAATGGACAGGAAACAGCAGGGGCAGCATGCATGGATGCCTCTGAGGCTGCTTAAACGCACCATTATGCCAAAATTATGGGCAACAGCATGGCCATGACAGAGTGACAGAATGAAGCTAGATAGCATCTAAAACATCCAATAATTGACCCTGACACTATAGGGGACGGCATGCAGAGGCAGCGGCAGCAGCGGCAGGCTAGAGAGTGGCATGGCGACATACCCTAAATGGACTCAGGCTTCAAACCAATGGATGGCAGAGAGGAACCAAAGGAGGTGAGCAAGAAGCGCTGAAATTATTTCCTCTGTGAACAAAAGGTTGACGGTATATTTAGTCGATAACACAGCATGGTGGCGACATAGTGACCAAGTTCCATAACGTATCTGGTGAAACACCCGAAAAATGAGCCTGACACAGCTCGTTTGATAAGGGGACGACATTTGGAGGCAGCCATGGAGAGGACTTCCATGATTAAGAGCGACAGTATGGGGCATCCATATTGCGCTTCTATGATTGCAACTGCAGATCTCCAGCATGGCGGCGACAGACGCGCCGAGTTCCACTATGTATGTGGTGAAACACCTGAAAATTCTGCCTGACACAGCTCGTTTATAAGGGGACCATGTATGGAGGCAGTGAATTAGTAGTAGATTAAAGGTGCTGCAGTTAAAACTATGTTAGTTGGATCTTGGGATGGAGCTGGCGCTCCGCTGCCAGGCGAGCTTTCGCCAATCCAAGCCCCTGTCTCTAGGCTACTCCCCAAACAGCACTTCTAAGAACCTTTTGTATAAGATCAAGTGTAGTAGCGTTCTTATAAGTTTGGGATATGGCGGGTGAGGGGAATGTAAACAGATGCGCAAGAAGCGCTGAAATAATATCGGTAAATGCTAAAAGTTTGCCAGTATATTTTGTGGATTACACAGCAGGGTGGCGACAAAGTTAACAAGTTTGATGTGGAATGCCCTGTAATAGCTCTTGGGCGGTGTGCCTTTTATCGCCTAGGCTCAGCAGTTTGAGCACCGCCTGCTGTCGCTTAGCGACGGCACTGCTGCTGTGCCTAGAGCTACCGACTGATGGCGCCATGCCCACGGATGGTAATTCGGAGGAGGAGGAGGTGGAGGAGGGGTGGGAGGAGGAGGAGGTATAGTAGGCCTTTGAGACCTGGACCGAGGTAGGCCCCGCAATCCTCGGCGTCGGCAGTATATGACCAGCCCCAGGGTCAGACTCGGTCCCAGCCTCCACCAAGTTAAGTGTAGTAGCGTTCTTATAAGTTTGGGATATGGCGGGTGAGGGGAATTTAAACAGATGCGCAAGAAGCGCTGAAATAATATCCGTAAATGGTAAAAGTTTGGCAGTATATTTTGTGGATTACACAGCAGTGTAATCAACAGATGAGCAAGAAGTGCTGAAATAATATCGGTTAATCATTAAAGTTTGCCAGTATATTTTGTGGATAACACAGAGGGGTGGCGACAAAGTTAACAACTTTGATGTGGAATCCATGAAAACAACCCAAATTTCTGCCTGACACACCTCGTTTGATAAGGGGACGATGTATGGAGGCAGCTATATGGACGACTTTTGGAGGTAGCAATGGAGACAACGTGTGGAGGCTGCTATGGAGACAATTTAATTTGGATAGTGCCTGTATGTGGCAGTCCAAAAAAGTTTTCAACCAAGGAGCAGTAGGAGGTGGCCCTCCAGAAAAATGAAATAGATTGAGTGCCTGTATGTGGCAGTCCAAAAAAGTTTTCAAACCAAGGAGCAGGTAGGTGCCCCTCCAGAAAAATGAAATAGATTGAGTGCCTGTATGTGGCAGTCCAAAAAAGTTTTCAAACCAGAGGAGCGGTAGTGGCCCTCCAGAAAAATTGAATAGATTGAGTGCCTGTATGTGGCAGTCCCAAAAATTGTTTAAAAACAGAGACCGGGTAGGTGGCCTCCAAAAAATTAAATGCATAAAGTACTATAGCTAGAGCCAGTGGGCCCTGTCAAAAAATAGCAGCCATTTTTCCTTCCATCTACCGTCTCTACTCGAGATATTCCCCTCTCGCGCTCTAGCTCTTATAGAACGTAAGAACAGTTTTTTGTTTAAATATTACGACTTTTCCTGATCTTTTGCTTGTAAAACACATTCAAATACGCTATCTCGTTTGCCTGGCCGGTACTCCTAGTGGTCGAATGTTCGGAACATCGATAAAATGTTGTTCTTCAAGTGTCTGGCACTAATGTCCTGTTTCACTGTTTTTAATTGTTTGAATTTCGGTCTTCTTCTGCACGTTGCAAGACATGCTCTTTTCGAGAACGCAGGAACTGCTGTGATTTATTACGCCCGTGCTTCTTACGTCTGTTTTATGCAGAAACTCGTCGTGTCTCCCTTTGTTCATTGGCTCGTTATCGAGACGCACTACGCGTGTTCTGGAAATTTTCGGTCATCTCCCTTACCGCCCCCAGCCGCCGGCATTTAGGCTCGCTCTTCTCTGCAATATAACCTATTATTCGTAAAAAAGAGGGGAAAGAGGGAAAAGTTACAAAAACTGTGTATATTGGTTGCCCGAAACAACTAGCCCGGTTCCATCAGATGCTGCGCCAATAACCATTCCTAGGTAACTACTTCTTGGTTGTACATCTACGTGCGACCAGGAGTTCAAGCTATACGCTCCTCTAATGTCCTACTGCGGCTGTCATCCCCAGTGGAATGCTGTGTCTGCTTATGGATGAGATAACATTTTGTTGTGGCATAGAACACAGGACAATGGTAATGACTGCTTTAGGACAAGAAAGTCAACTGCTGTACCACCAGACAAAGTACTGTGCCCTGCTCATCAGAGTGTTAATATGAAGAATGACCCAGCTATCTTACTTGGTGTGCCGCCACCCCATCATCAGAGGTACTTATTTGGGTCCCCACTCCCATTATTAGGATTGATAATATCATCCTAACTCACTCGATTTTGAAGGCCATCCCCAATACCCTAGAGCTTCCTAGATGCCTCTGGCATAAAGCATGGGTGTTTTGTCAAAAAGCAGAACCAATAGAGCAAATACTTGGGGCCCAGGTCCTTGACTGACCTTTGCACATTGTTTTTGGTGTAAACTGCCCTCCCCAGTATTTTAAGTGTCTGTACCATAATTGTTTTACTTTTTTGACTTTGGACCGTTTTGTGGCGCTCAGTCAGACCTTGGCCACCTGATTTATACCATACAACTCTGTTGCTATCCTCCTATGTTTGAAAAGTTGCACCACAAAAAATTTGGTGAACTCTTTTTGCCATTGCATGTAGCGACAGATCTTAAATCTTAATGAATCTGGTGCACCCGAGCATTATTTATACAACAGTCAGAGCAGTTAAAAATTGAGTTTTCCTCCCACATTCTTAGTACTGTGCCCCATTTGACCTTCTAAAACAAACCTAACAGAAATACATTATAAGGCAATGAAGAAATGTGAGTTTTTAATGAATTTGTGACAATAGGCTGTGTTCCTTTTTAACAAGACAGATAAAACAGGTTTGGTCATTCAGTGAAATCAGTCATCTTCACATCGATTAGGTTTTTTGGCCAAATGCATGGTAATTTTTTACCGAAACTGCAGTAAAATGAACTGGCCACATCGTGTCTGTAAATGATGGATCACTAAATTTTTTAAATTTTAAATTTCCAAATTTCTGAGTTGTTTATATTTCATTTGATTATATATTTCAATTATGCTTAAAATTGGAGCTAGGCTTAGAAGTGTGCTCATCTCGACATAGTGATAGCCTGCACTTTTACTTACCTTCTGAGATCCCTTTATCATCACCTACACTGGCCTGTATACACCATAAATCTCAATGTCATCCTAAGAATAAATCAAAGGAACCCAGAGGATGGCTTCATTTCCTAATACAACCCTGTATATGGAGACCCCTGAGGATTCAAAGTCTGTATAACAACATCCTCAAATCATTTTCATGCTGTCCAGTAAAAAATATCACAACCTGTAGATTATCCTTAAGCACTCACTGACTTCTCAGACCTTTGAAGTCTTGGGAAAGCCCTGTACAATGTATATTATTTATCTCTTCTTCCTGCAAGAGCGAGTTTACAACTGTAATGTGAACCTTGCCTATATTTCCATATTACTATTACTGCGAATCCGGAAAACAGTAATAAAAATTTAAGATAGTTTAAAACACCCTTTAGATGGAGCCCTTTTTCAGTTTTTTGTGTTTTCTGTATTTAAAACAACTCCCTTTCTTGGCTAATTCCATATACACTCACAGGCCCCTTTATAGGTCAACACCTGTCCACTGCTTCGTTAACACTTAATTTCTAGTCACCAATCACATGCGGCAACTTCCCCCCCCCAGTGCAAATTTAGGCATGTAGAAACTGTCAAGACAATCTCCTGCAGTTCAAACTGAGCATCGTATGGGGAAAAAGGTGATTTGGAAGTCTTTTTGAAACGTGGCATGGTTGTTGTTTGCCATAATAGCTTGGTCCTGATTAAGTTCAGAACCTGCTGATCTACTGGTGTTCACACACACCCATCTCTAGGTTTACAGAGAATGGTCCTAAAAGACAAACACATCCCAGTTAGCGCAGTTCTGTGGGCGAAAGCCTTGTGTTGATGCCAGAGGTCAAGAGAATGGGCAGACTGGTTCGAGCTGATAGAAATCAACAGTGACTCAAATCGCACCCGTTAACAACCAAGGTAGGCCGACGAAGCATCTCTGAATGCACATACTCTAACTTTGGGCAATGGGCTACGCAGGAGAAACCACACCGGGTGCCATTCCTTTCAGCTGAACAGGAAACTGATGCTACAATTTGCACAAGCTCATCTCAAATTGGACATTAGAAGAATTTGAAACACGTGCATGTGTGCGATGAGTCGTCATTTCTGCTGGCAACATTTCGGATGGTAGGGTCAGCAACATGAAAGCATGGATCCATCCTGCCTTGTATCAAGGTTCATCTGGTTGTGGTGGTTGTCATGGGTGGGATATTTTCTTGCACTCTTTGGGGGTCCCTTGGTCCCAATTGAGCATCGTTGCAAACGCCACCGCCGCCTGAGTATGTTGCTGACCATGTCCTCCCTTTATGACCACAATGTACCCACATCTGATGGCTATTTCACATCAGGATAATCCCCATGTTTCAATAAGCTGGAATCATTCAGACTGGTTTTCTTTACATGACATGATTCCTGTACTCAAATGCCTCCACAGTCACAGATCTCAATCCAATAGAGCACTTTGGGATGTGGTGAACGGAGATTCGAATCACATGGATGTGGCAGGCCGACAAACTCTCTGCGGCAACTGTGTGATGCCATCATGTCAATTGGACCAAAAAATCTCTGATGAACTTACACACCTGTTGAATCTATGCCCGAAGAATTGGCAGTTCTGAAGTCAAAGGGGGTGTTCCAACCCTTACTAGCATGGTGTACCTAATAAAGTGGCAGTGTGAAGTGTATTTTTTATTTTTCCATTTACGATCCACGAGGATGGCTTGTTTAGCCACAAGCAGTGCCAAATTGGTACTTGTGTAGTGGAACTCTTTACTACAACTGTTTATTTAACTGGGAACTTGGAAAAACATTCCAAGTGGTTTTGTAATTGAGAAAATCACAGTTTCACCCTTCTATTGGCTTTGTTATCACTGGTTTCAGTTTGTGGTCCAGGTGACATGTCCTCTTTATTATTTAGGCAAGTAAAATCATGGAGATACTTAAATGTATGTAGTGTTGTCATGCATTACAAAAAAAATTTTATAACAATGTTCAAACTTTTGTAAAAGAAAAAATGTTGCATCAAAACCATTCTATTATCAACAACTTTTCCATTTTTTTAATGTACAGATCTTTATAGTAATGTCACTTTTTCCTGGATGAGAACTTTTATGCAATACCCGTTTAAGAACTCTGCACTTTTTCTAGAGATAACAAGTGGCAGCTCAGACATTTGAAGTTATTCTTATTAACACATACATGGTAGGGAATAATCAATTTATATGTTGGTCAGACTTTTCGGTTCGGTCACCTGTATACCTTACACTGCTTAGGATATTAATTTTTTTTTATCTTTATACTTTAAAAGTCCTGTATTGAGTCAGTCAAATGAGGATATGACAGCTAATTACAGGCTCCCCCTGTCAATGGCAACGCTATTCAGTGCCCCTCCGATGACTCAATGGTGGAGGGGGTTGGGAATGCTGATCTCAAAATCTTGTGTACATCTTACGCAGCTGCATTTGGTATCAGCAACAAATACAGAAGTTACCCAAGAACTTCCAAAAACTGTATATTGATATCAGTTAGTACGTATGAAGATTTTTCATAGACGCATGATAAACTCATGAAAACTTGGAAACAGGACTCAGAACCTGAAAGAATAAACTTTGTTTTGCTGTGGCAAGGTGGCCTGAGCCTCAAAACAATACAGAAGTACAAATGGTACAAATATAGAGTTGATAATCTCACTGAGAATCAAATTGCATCTTCACCAGTCAGCACAGTCAAACTGCCCAGACATGTGGCCCACAACATCTAATGGGATGTCAGGAGGAGGTAACTAAAGGAGTAATTGTAAATAATATTTACAATAAATTTTATCATGTATTCTTCAAACTGACACAACATACGGTGCCTTTGAAAGCATTATATGGCATAGACTTAATATATTTCTTTCTTTATCTAATACAAAGTATATAGCTTTAATTGTGGCGTTTTTTCTATTAGTAGCACTACAGTCCAGAGGTTAAAAGAGAAATTATTTACCTTTTTATGTTCATAATTAAACAACATGAAGGAAACAATTAAATTCCTAAAAAGATTAACTCCTTTAGCTACCGTTCCCCTGCAGTTTTGTCGAATCACCATTCATACACGTTTTTCTTTTGGATGTCTTGAACTAATTTTGTTAGCAAATGGTTATGCATCAAAAACAAGCATAAGGGGATCAACACTCAACTCAATGTATTCCAAAGACTGTCTTATTTTTGGGCCCTATTAAGGAATAAAAAAGTGTGTGGATGTCGTCCCTCATGGTTGATAACTCATCCGCACAGGTCCTAAAGGTATATAAACATGTTGTTGGGAGCCACACACATGTATTACCATATAGAGCAAATAGTCCTCATCGCAACCACTCCCTCCGCTCCTGGAGCCCACGCTCCGCAGAGTGGATACGGTTTTTACCTATGAAATCATGAGGACATATGCACAATATGCATCTACCTATCGATGATTTTCTTTTCCCAAATCTCCCGCAATAAAAAAACTTTAAATCAAGATAACACCTAAAGGGGGTTGAGTGAAAACAATACCATTAGCCCAACTTTCTTTCTATTGCTTAGAAAATACTAGAATAAAAGAAAAGGTGTCCATGCAGATGTAGATGACCTGAAAGTACCTCGCCCACTGCTCTTTGTAGGTCTAGGCTAGGCCAGTGTAGTGGGCTGCAAGCTACCAAGCATATATGCAGAAAATGCTAATGAATCTACTGGCTGTTGAATTTACATAGCTTACATAAACTTCTACAAAACCTGTTCATTGACATCAGATCTCAGACAAGATTATGCACAAAAGGCGCTTGCCTGGTGTCGCGAATGACATATTTGCCTTGTTTGGGGGATACCTTCTGAATAGAAGTTGGGTCCAATCACCCGTTCCCTGATTTCCATCGATGTTTGTCAATGGATACTGTGCAACCGCAAGATACGCTCTCTGTTACGAAGGGTGACCCAAAGTCGCAAACTACTGGGGGCGAAAATTTTACAAATTTTATACTTGCAGTTTCAGTTAAAATATTTCTAAAAGTTGTTTGAATTACAGTATTAATATAGAATATTGCAATGGTTCCAACACATAAGCAAATATTTTTTATGGCACCCTTTTTTTAACAATGGGCAGACTAAGAGTGTGTTTCCTTTAGTGTTTGTACATTTTAGGATCTTCCTTATTGAAACTTATTGAAACGTGGTTTTTGCAACCAAGATCTGATCTGGTTCCAAATAAGCCTTGTCCATGTCATACTACATCTAACTGGGAAAGGATAAGTAACTTTATGATTTTTTTCATATGTTTGTATTTTTTGAATATTCCATCTAACTTGAAACTGGTATTTTGAATACATAAGTTTGCATTTTGGCTAAAGGAGATTAAAATTATTGTATCTGACTAGACAATTGCATTAATGCTGAGTATCAAACATTGCAAAAGGTTTCTCTTTATCATAGCGGACTTGTTTATGATGATTAAACATGAACCACATTCTACCATAATCAAAAAATAGTGGATCATTCATACATTATAAATTACAAAATTTATTTACTTAGTTAAACTGATTCGGGGGAACCTTTCAATGAGATCTCTTCGATTAGACTACAGGCAAGAATCAGAAATAAATGCAGAACATGTGCCAAACATCAAGGTTAATCAGGTCAGGAACTAAATAGACTATGACTATACGAACAATCCAAACAAAGAAGAAAACATCATATCTGTCATCTTTAATATCAAGGCATGCTCGATGAAATGACAGAATCATCATAGGCCTTCCAAACTGGAAGGGCCACAGGAACTTTTAGGAATTAAGGTATTGTCTCATCAACCCTGGAAAGTAATCTGGGATTATCATAAAAGAAAACACTTTATATTGCTCTTATTAGTACTCACAAAGATTCATTCCAAGTTTGTTTCCCATTCCATTTGGATACTAAGTGAAACTGTAATATTGTCTGTATTCCTGTTATAACAGTTCCAATATTTGCTCAGATCAATTTTCATGTTGTCAACAAACCCGTTTTTAATGAGGAATATTCATCAGCATATTTTCACTATTTCTGTGTACCCAGTTACTTGTATACTAGAACAACACGAGAAGTATGAAAGATATGCCAATTACATTTTGTTCCTAGTCCTATGCTGTACAGCTAATTAAATACCACCTGCTTATTGCTTTAAGTAAGATGGGTAGGTAGGAACAAGTGATATGGGGATGCTGAATTACCACTCTGCAATGTTTCTGGCCTGGTGAAACTTTGTTACTTAAAAATACTTAAATAAACAACATTAAAAAAAATTATAATAAAAATTTATCAAACAAAATCATTTAAAAACGCCTCCTGGGTTTTCACACTCTGCTATAAAGAAGCCTTCTTCCTCTTACTTTGGTAAAAAGCTCCGTCTGTGTGTGAGACAAGTTCTTCTCTGAAGTAATTGTGGGAGCTGTTGGAATTGAAAAGTTATTAATCTGAAATCTCCTGTAATGTGGAATTGAAAAAAATTAATTAAAATTTTTGGGAATAAGGAATTTTAACAAATTTCATTTGACTCCTGAGTGTTGAACTGACAATTGAAGTTCCAAAATGGGATTGAAATATTGGGATTTAAGTTCAGGTCGCAGAATTCAAAATTTCTAGGTTGAAGTTTCAGGGATGCTGAACTTATTCAGGGCTCGGCAAAAAAACGATGTTTGAGGAATCCAAGCATTGTCATCTTAATGAGTGGTTAGATGTCAACGTCAGCTGTATGAGAGTCAGATGCTATTGTCAGTGATAACACACCAGCAAGTGCTAGCACAAACTCTATCAGGCATAGAGCACCTACACAGGCATCAGAGCAAGTTATGGCCATGTGTTCAGATTTTCCCACCCGAACTTGACAGCAAGAGCCCATCCTTCGTACCATGAGAGTGTGGCACAATTATCCTTCACCCTGTGAGTTTACATTCTGCCTCCTGGACTACTGCCCCCATCCAATCGGGGGTGAAAGTGAGCAGAATAAACAAGGTATTCCACTTATGGCCATGGTGGTCTGTCTTTTCTTCTGCTTGGTGACTTTCCTCCTCCTGCCTCCAACTTGTGCTGCACTGAGCACGCCATGTCAGATGGGATCTGGAAAAAATTGAACACTGCACTTTAAGCAGCAGCCTCTGCAGGTCTACTACAATACTCGTGTCTCAGAACCTTTGCAACCACCAAGTTTGAGCACATGGCAATAATGGACATTGGGAACTTGGCTCAGCTGATAAATCTGAATTCACCAGCTCACTGTTGTGGGTGGTATTTCACTAGATAGTTTTATAGCATGTCCTGCTGGCTGCCCTATTCCCATGGCTTTGCTAAAAGTGGCGCTTGATTCTGCCGCTGACTGAATGTATGAAGCAGGCGAGGAGGAAGTGGATGAGGATGATACACCTAGAGGAGAGTGATATCCATCCCAGATTCTTGGTTTGGAGCATAGATGGTGGAAGTCAGGAGTCTCCTGCCTTGGAAGACAACCACTACAACTAACCCAGTAATTAGAAAAGAAGTATGGCATTCACTATAAAACTTTTCTATCTTCTAAAGTCCACACCAAACCATAGGGGATAGGGTCCGGGATCACAAGAGACAGTTTTTTTTTTGCGCTGGTCGTGCTTTCTCCTGCTAGATAAAAACACACCGTCGCGAAACAACCGACTGCATGCTAATCTAAAGGTTATCCCTGGATTACCAGTTACTTCTCTTTTATGTGGATCTAACCCGTGGTAACATCCTTGTCCATTTTTACTGGTAAGTGGTGAGCATTGCACAGTGCACATATGTTTTTTGTCCACAACCTTGTTGGTGCAGACAGGCACTTGCCTTGCTTGGAAAAGTAATGCGGTGGAACTTTCATACTGTGGGACAACTGCCTCATCAATCTTTAAAGCTGCCGCTCTCCACCAGCCTAAACGGAGCATTTCAAAGACAGGAATTGGAAATGCTCCTATCCAGGGCACAGTTTGTGCATGTGATGGGGCCAAATGTTAGCTTTCTCTCCTCCCTCGATTTGATAGAATGAAAGCTGAACAGATGAGTATGGTCAGTGCTTGGTTACGGTGTGTGCTGGTGGCCGCTGCCCATCCTCCCTTAACCTAGAGACATGTGACTTTGTTGCTTAGGGAGCCGGTGGAACAATTGGGCCCAACTAAGCTCACGGGGGAACGTTAGGTGTTTCCAGGTTTTTTTGGCCATCTCATCCTGCAGTACCGGTTCAACATCAGGTACCCAGATTTTTAAGGCTTTCCCCTGCTTTAATGACTGGGGCACGATGTGCTTGTTTCCGTGTCCCTGGGTGTAGGCAGGAGCAGTCGTGATGTGGCTCAGGCTGACACTACGCCTTTTGCCTTGTGCTGCTGGCTGCCCTCATCATCACCTAGGACATGATGGCGAACCTTTAGGCACTGAGGTGCCAAACTACAAACAGAAGTGCCAGTATTGTTCACATAGTGCCAAATGCCAATTTAACAGTAACTCAACAGTTTCAAACGTATTGGCGTCTGATGACACCAATACAAAGAAAGAAGGCGAAAATCAGATTGGTATTGTAGTTTCCCTCTAAAGTCTCTTAATAGTATGAATCATGGGTCCGCAGAAGAGACTACAATGATAATCAAGCCTCTGTCCACACCTACTTGATCTAGTCTTGAGTCCTAATGTTGCTTTTGTACTGGGCGATTGCCTGGTGCCCAGAGAAGGGCTCTGAGTGCCACCTCTGGCACCCGTGCCATAGTTCGCCACCACTGACCTAGGACCTCATCATCACCCCTTGCTGCTTATCACACCGTGCTCCACTGCTGCCCTCCTCTGTCTGCACATTGCAGAAAACTACAGTTTTTCTGTTACTGTGGGCAGCTGTGTCTCTCATCATAGGTCTCTTCTGATGGACCACTGCCCACAACCTTAAAGCCTTTCCAGACCGATGTCTTCTATGATCACAATATTAATCAGATGTGTAGTTGCTAATTCAACAACAGCACAACTTGATCTGTTAAGTTTAGTCAGCAATAACAAAGAGCAGATGGATATTGAGCATATGCCCTGCCTGGCAAAACTCTCCTCTCTGCCCCTTCATGTGCTTTCCTGCAGTTGTTAGTTAACAGAAAATGACCTTCAAGCCTTTCCAGACGCATAATCTTCCTATAATCAACCATTGTTTAATCTGTTATTATGTGGTATCATTTTTTGTCATTAACATGGCTAAACCATGAAATAGTCTACAAATCAGTGTGTCAAAGCAGAATTCCTGCTAGATTAGTAGCAAACAATAGTTTTAGCAGCATAAGGGACACAACAAACACAAGCCGCTGAGTTTTCATTACACTAGGGCAACTAACAGAAGGCTTATATTTCTATTTTAGCTGGATCTCACCCCTTCCCTGAGTTCCAGGGTTTCTTCAAAGAGGAATCTGCACAATTCCTTAGACCTGTCTTGGGTGTCCTCCACTCCCATAACACTCTGTCACCACAAGGTCTGTGATCTAACTTTTACGGAGGTCCCTACGTCAGTCAGCACTTGCGCTTCTCGCTGTGTCTTCCCCAAGGACAATACAGTGGCTGCTCCGCAAACCCACTGCACTTCTACAAACTGTTCTGGAGCTTAGCCAGCCTCAAGCTACGAGATCAGAAACAGAGCAAGTTGGCACAAGGTAGTTCCCTGTGTCAGGCCAAAATGTTAAGTCCGGGTTCTGCAGCTTGGACAGGAGAAACCACAGGGGCGATCAAGCAGTCCCACCGGATTCAGAAACATCAGGGGGAGTTGGTCAGCCTGGAGAGGGAGCTGCCTGTGACATGCCTACCTCACATCCACGACAGCACGCACCTTCAGTTACTACCACAAAACTTTACTGCGTGAGAATTCTTGGAAATCCTGGAACTCTGTCTCTGCTACTGAGCCAGGCAGGCTGGGCCACAGAATCCCATCTAGAGATTTTATCTTACGTACATTTTTAGATCATGGTATTCTGAACCCTATTCTTGACACAGACTTTATGATCCACATGTTCACTATTGACTTCAGCATTCAATCAAACACTTAGCGCTTTTCCTTAATCATACCCATATCCTGAACAGCAATCATGTGGGTCCCTGGGCCTGTGGTGCCAAACCTGCCAATTAGTGTACAACTCTAATTGTGCACTTAGGTTTTTCTTATTTCTGATGACTATGATATCAACCTCCATGCCAAATTTTCCTCTGTCCGCATTGTGATAGTTTTTCTTTTGTGTTGAGATTGATTAGCAACACCAAGTTCTATGCAGCCCAGCCAGTGTTACTAGAGTGATCGAGGGTCGATCTAGCCAGCTGGCATCGTCGTTCAAGAACTCCTTATAGATTACCCAGTTCGATTAAAATTGTTGTTGCTACCTTCTCCTCCCAATACATTTTTCCTTATTACTGCATGTTATAAACTTTGCTATTCTGTGTTCTAACCTTTTGGTTTTTACCCTGTTCTGTCTTGACTCCACTTACTTGTCTGTCCTGTTGGTTTGTCCCTCTGTTCTTGTGTGTAGGTTGTAGGTTTTCTCTATCTATGACTCTCTTAACTCCACTATCCAGCAGCTGCCAGATGAAATAAGTTCTCCTTATCCACATCCATGGTCTCTCAGGGTCTGTTAGCAGTTCCTGTTACTGGGTTCACCCATATCAGGGCTGTATATCTTTTTTAGGCGGGTTATAGACGGCAGGGACACTCGCCAGGGTTAAGTTAACCACCACTCACCAGTCTGAAGCAAGCGCCAAGTCTGGTGTTTGTTGGCAGATTGCTGTAGAGGTATCTGACAGGAAATACATTTTGTAATTAGCATAGTTGTCTTTCAAAGATTCTAGTCCTGCACAATCCACCCCGATACAAAACATATAGATTGTTTTTCATTTACTATATACAGTACATTATAAAATTAATATCTTAAACGTTAAAACCACATTATTATGATTCGTGTTTCCATGTCTGTGATGATATTTATTTATGGTTTCCACATTTTCCCAAAGTCCTATGTGACAATATTAGAACTTGGTGTTTCCTCTCTTGCTTATTTTAGGTAAATGTATGAAGACAAATAATCTGTCTCCTGTGTTTTGCAAAAACATCATAGAAAGACATAAAACTATTCCCAATATCCAGTTATACATTCCAGAATGTTTTTTATGCTTTTGCTTAGCTCCCTTAGTTGTTTTAGATGTCCTTTATATTGTTGGACTACTGTATTACTCAACGTCAGGCCAATGGTTCGTTTTGGAACAATAATAGGCAAATATTTTTCAGCTGGGGCGAATTCCCCTAAATGTGCAAAATATACCAGATCTTACTTAGATCAATGTGTTCAGATTGTCAGCATGTATGAATGCTTGCTTCTGGGATTTATCTGTTACAGGATCCTTGGTTTTGCCATTAACTCAATAGATACAAGAGTTCACATTTTTTAGACCTGTATATATTTTTTTTTTCATATTGAACTAACAAATGAGTGGTCAATTAGTGTGCAGTAATATGACTATTTTGGTGACACTTTGAAGCTCTATTGAAGCCATGATGGGCTTGTGAGGTTTAACCATTCGCGACCGCACGCCGTTTATCACGGCGGCGGTCGCTTTCCGATGCATGGAGAGGGCTCGCGGGCCAAGCCCTCTCCAATCCGGTAAGTCTCTGCTGCATATTGCAGCAAAGGCTTACCGTAACCACGCGCGATCGTGCCGGCACCGATCACGTGTTTTTTCTTGCTGATGCGCCGCCGGCAAAGCTGCTGGCGGCTGCAAAACTTAATGGGCGCCGCCATCTTTCCGAGGAAAGGTGATTCCGTCGCCATGGTAGCTTTCGGGTCTCACGAAGACCCGAACTACTTCGGTTAACCCATTCATTACAATGTGCTATCAGCACATTGTAATGTATGTGGAGTAAAATCCCCATATACTGCCACTGGTAGTATGTCATTATATGGTAGGATCGATCAGACAACCTAGGTTAAGTACCTAGGACTCTGAAAAATGTAAAACTAAAAAAAAAGTTAAAAAAAAAAATTATAATAAAAAAACCCTAAAAATTCAAATAACCACCCCTTTCCCTATAACTGATATAAATATAAATAAACAGAAAATCATAAACCCATTAGGTATCGCCGTGTCCAAAATGCCTGATCTATCAAAATATATAACGTTTTTCATCACTGCGTTTAACCCCGTAACGGAAAATCGCGTCCCAAAGTCAAACTGGCACTTTTTTGCCATTTAAAAAAAAATTAATTTCTATAAAAAGTGATCAAAGGTCGTACATCCTAAAAATAATATCATTGAAACATCACCAAAAGTCGCAAATCTGACACCACCCTCAACTCCATACAAACGAAGTATGAAAAAGTTATAAGCACTAGAAAACGGCACAAATAAACCAAAAATTTTTGTACATGAGGGTTTTAATTTTTGTAAATTAGAAACATTTAAAACCTATATAAATTTTGTATCCTGTATTGTATTAACCCAAAGAATAATTAGAAGCTGTCATTTGTGGCGTGAAGTGAAAGCCGTAATATCCAAGCCCACAAGAATACGACACAAATGCGTTTTTCACCATTTTCACTGCATTTGGAATTCTTTTCCTGCTTTTCCATACATGGCATGGAATATTCATGCGATCACTATGAAGTGGCAATTTGTTAACGCAAAAAACAAGCTGTCACATAGCTTTTTACGTGTAAAAATAAAAAGTTTTAGATTTTTGAAGGTGGGGAGTGAAAAATGGAAATGAAAAAACGGGAAAGGACCCGGTCCTTAACCGGTTTAAATACATCCACAAGCAGAATACAGTAAAGTTGACTATTATATGTTTTTATATAGAAAAAATATATTTACACTACGATAAAGAAGCCATTTGCTCATACATGAACTGTACATGCTTGGCCTTTGAGTTGTTTTTGTGTGTTGCTGCTTTTTTTTAGACTTTATTTTTTTATGTAAAATTAGACATGAGCGAGTATACTCGTCCGAGTATACTGCTCGGTCGAGTATTAACATACTCAGACCGGCTCGTTGCTTGGACGAGTATCTCGCCGGCTCGTGTCGAGCATTAAATTAATCAAAGACAGTGAAGAACAGTGTTTCAGTGAGAATAGCACATTACAGATGTTTACAGATGTTTTTCCTGTTAAGAACACATTGAATAAACACATTCTTCACTTGCAGGTGTTCGCGCGTGTCTTCTGCAAGTTAGGAGTATGTTGCACGAACATCCTGACTGTGAAGAATGTGTTCTTCAATGTGTTCGCACTTAAAGGCCCTGTGTTCACTGTTTTATTCTAATCTTTCACTTGCAGATGTGCGCGCACATCTCCAAACTTATCGGAAGATCAGCGCGAACACCTGCAATGTTGAAGAATAGAATAAAAACAGTGAACACAGGACCATTTAAAAAAAAAAAATGCAGGAATCTGTAAATCTGGGAAGCAAGGCTTGCACAATTTTATTTGTTGGAGCATTTTTTTAAAACTCTCCAGGGCAAGGTTTTATGACTGGATTCAAGGCTGGTAGTGGGCGGTCCCATTCCACCTCGCTGTTAGCTAGGTCAGGTTTGTGTAGTCCAGCACTTTGGCCACAGTGTGGTAGTCAGCCTAATTAGGCGGCATAAAGCTGCTGAGAGAGCAGCAGGAGGTTAGCCCTTACTTCCAAGCCTGGGCACGGTGATATCCCTTTCAAAGTGACTACATGTCTTAGTGGTGATTTAGGGAAACCCTTTGTTATAGCTAGCACTCAAATGGGTAGGACTTTTTAGGTATTTGGTGCCTGAATAGAAGGCTATTCTGTTTGTACCTGCTGTTTGAATAAATGCAGGCAGACCTGGTTTTGGACGGATCTTTGAGGTCTTTGTCATTTGCCAGCTCATCCCTGACCCCCAATGGGGCTCGCAATTTAATCAATCTACCAGTATGTTTTGGAGTGTGGGAGGCAAACCAGAGATCCGGGGAAACCACCCAAACACGAGAGAACATACGAACTCTTTGTGGTGTTGACCCTGAATGAACCCAGGTCCCCAGTGCTGCATGACTGTAATGCTAACCACTAAGCCACCGTGCTTGCTCAATATATCTATATATACACTAATGTGTGCAGTGCATTATACTGCCCTGACAGAATCTATTAGTTTCGCTATAGATAGATAACCAGATAGATAGATAATAGATAGATAGATAGATATATTAGATAGATGCCTAGACAGTCTGGGGTCTATCAGTGGTCCCGGGCTGCCATGCAAACACCATCGGCATACTGCAATCATTGCTGTGTGGTGCCAGTGGGTGCAACATGGAGCTCTCTCCTCTGACCAGCTAGAATACTGTGGTCAAATGTTGACCACTGTGTATAAGGGGTTAAACACACAGTTTCTATTTTACTAATCCCAGGTGTAAGCTGTGATAAACACACCCCAAAGAATATTTAGCTTGTGACAACAGCCTATGTCTATGCTGATTTTAAAATTGCCTTTGTCAGTATTCTAACATTTCAGTACTTTATAAACTTTATTTACTTACATGGCATCCTCCCAGCTGCTGCATGTGCAAGTCTCCTCATGCACTTTTCCTCTACTGCACACCATCTACCTTCCTCCTCTGCCTGCTCAATGCACTGACAGAAAATGGAAGTAGGTGAAGAAGCTGCATGAGGCAAGAGGATAGGATACAGGCACACACACGCTCAGCTGCCTCCTCCCCAGGGACCCCCAAATGCTGCTGGCAGGAGCCAGGTAATGTGATCAAACTATTAAAAACTGCTAAAAAAGAATGACTTTTTTTTAAAAAGGATTTTTTTAAATTATTCTATCAAGATATTAGAACCTCTCTTACCAGCTAAAAATCACATTCCTGGTTACACGGGTGCTTTGATGATCTACATAAGATGTCGATTATGGCAGTCATACAGGGGGTTTTAACAGTTGTCCTCTATTGTTTCTAGCAAATTTATCGCCACTTTTCCGAAGCATAATTGCTTTTAGATTCAGCTTCCAAAATTGCCACTTATGATTACTACGTCAATTATATGCCTCCTAATGTCTCTCTGTCATTTACTCTGGTCTGGGGCTGAAGCAGATTCTGCTAGGACTGTCCATCTATGATTACATATTGAGTGTTGGAATTAACAGAAATAATTGTTCTGGGGTTAATGAACTCTTGTTAGATGTGTAGTCACTTTTTTTCTCTATCTGTATTTTTTACAAATCTTTTATAGTAACAATGAGAATAGCGCTTCACATGGTATCAGTAGAGTGTCATGGCAATTATAGCCTGCTATGAAACAGTTTACATACTAAGAAACTGAACAAAATAAATCCAACCATAAACAAGCACAAGTTCAAAAGACCAGGGATGTGACAGAAAAATGAAATGGGTGAAAGTGATTCCTTTAAACTAGATTTTTTTTTCTTTATGTGCTTATACATAACAATTTTGAGAATCATAGAGAATACATTTAATTTTTCTAAAGGCAAATTTCATGAATCTAACAGGTAGTTTCAATATACACTATAACAACCTATGTTGTCTTTATGTAGTTTCATTTAGCTTAAATTTACTTTACTAGGACCTATTGTTTCAATAACATATACAATAAAATGTCAAATACGAAAGATTACTAGTTCATCCATCTTGTAGTTCTGGGGAGGTTCCACCCTATGTAGCTGTACTGCTAATCAAGGTATTAAGCAATGTCATCTTGGGCAATTGATCGGTCCCTATACAAGTTCCCTAAAGACTGACAGGATCAAAATAACGCAAAGAAAATCCCCTCAGCAGAGACAGGATTTAAAGGCTTTGTGTAATTTCATTAAAATCACAGTAATCTTTAGTAGACTCCAGTTATGGAAAAGTGTTCAAAAGAATATCCAGGAATGGGCTGTTAAAATGTGCTAAGGCTATAATGTTTTGGGGAAACCTTTCGTTAGGATATGAGTGAACACCCACTAAACACTTGTTTCTATATGTATCCCCAGTATCAGCTGTTTGGAAATCAATATATAGATCAGAATGTGACTATGAGTCTAGAAAAAAAAATTGGAAACACATACAAACTTTCTGATAAAAAAAAATATATATTTTATTTTGTCAGGATCGGTGGTAGTGGATCCTCTGTACCATCGCAGATAATGGCGTAAGCCGACACCTGGGACAGGAGTGTACGTGGGACCCCGGTTTTTCCACCAGAGCCTGCCGCAAGGCCTGGTTGGACTTGTTGCAGCTTGTACACCAGGTCATTCCAGGCGTGACTTTCTCAAGGCGTAGTACAAAATCATCAGGCAAACCATGGTTGGAACAGGCAGTATGTCGAGCACGAGGGAGCACAATGAGTCGGAGTGGGGACGTACCGGTAGGTCAGGACAGGCCAGCACGGAATCAGAGCCAAAAATAAAACGGGATCACAACGGGAATTCGGAAACCGACAAAAATGCATGGAACGCATTCTCTGAGCACTTGGCAGGAGACACAGGAAGGGGTGAATTTATTCTTAGCAGCCAGCCAGCCACACCAATTACCACGTCACCTGGCCGTTTAAATCTTACAGAGGCTGGTGCGGGAGTGAGGAGGCTGCCACTGAGCAGGGAGAGGTGAGTTAATGAGCAAGCGCGTCCAGGGGCAAGGTAAGGCACACGGGTGCTCCTGTGACAATTGTGTGTAGTATAACTATGAAAAAATGAGAATGAGAGAAGTGGAGTGGTCACTTTTCACATTAAACATATATGTCCCTGTAGATATGGTAGGCAAATGTGCTATATATTAAAATATATGTTGGAAACATGATATTCCGTTCAAAATCGCAAAAATGGTGCTCTACTCTCTTTTGATCCAATAGCAGCATTCAAATATTAAAAAAAATAGAAGTAGGAATGGCATTCACCACATGGTCTTCAGCAATCTGTTAATTTGACATACTCACAAGGTAAATAGGAGGTATTGTACGTGGGGAGAGGGGAACACTGCTCGGCCTTTCCGATATCCCCCGTAGGTCCTCTTCTGATTCCGATTCCTTGTGCCTCCTCGGGGGTCCTTCGGTCCTCTCTGGGTCTTCACCGCTCGGCCGGTACACAGAATGACGTTCAGCAGCTTCTCCGACGTCACTTGTTTGACGAGCCATTGGCATCGCAAGGGACCCAAGAGCAGCCAGAGGAGACGGAAAACCCGAAGTGGATCTGAAGGACCCACGAGGCACCGGGAGCGATTAGAACGACAGAGGACCTATGGGGGTTGTGGAAAGGTGAGTACAGTGTTAATTTTTTTATAGAACACGATACAAGCCAATGGGCTTATACCTAGTATATACAGTATATATATATATATATGTAATGTATAATAATAAAATGTTTGTGTATATATAGTAATAATACACTTGTATACCCATTTAAAAAAGGCTGTGCGCCAGTTTTCTGTAGGACTTTGCATGTTTCTTTTCAGTGTCAAACTGCTTGCACATGTATTAACAAGTTTCCAAGACAAATTGTGGTGCAACACTGTACAATACCTGATGTAACACAAAGTTATCCAGGTAATGGGCGTCCAGTGTTCAGCGGACCTTTTCAACATTATCAAGCAAATTCGGCCGAAATATGTGCCACATCCCATGTTAAAAGGCACAAGAACCCAACAAAAAAAAGGACAGTGCGGGCACTGAAGGATGGGCAGTACAAATCTGAATCTACACTGTTTTCACTGTTCCAGTAAATGTTGCCCCAGTATTTCACATTTCATTTACAGACACTACTAATTCCACTGCAGGAGTTCATCTTCAGATGGAATCAGGAGGAGAATGCATAGTGGGATGATTCTTCTCAGCACAGAAGAACTCCACTCCCCCTCTGACTGCAGAGGGAAAAAGTAGCAGGGAGCAGGACATGCCACCAAGGGTTACAAGATCTTTAGATCCCTCTGCTAGCACTGTCTGAAGGCAACATTCTTCCTCCTGCACCTACTGGGTCATTGACGGGTGCGGTCGCGCTCTCCTGCCCACTCTGATGCTCTATTGCACCACCGTCTAGGTGCCCCCCTTCTTTATAAGAATGGTAATGCAAATTGGGATTGCTCTATGTAATAACAGCCAATGTGTTATGTAAAATGGGCTGTTTACATAGAGCTCATCTGGGTATTCCAAATTTTTGTTACCGTTCTTCCCGTAATTAAAAGGGTTCCTAGCCTCAGGGAAATCTGGTCAAAGCTGATCAAGGCCCAGCACCATGAAACCTTCCCATGTTAGATTGCTTCCCCATACTGGTAAAGCTATAAAATCAGGGGTTCTTCACTTTTAAACTCTACATTTTGTAGTGTTTTTGTTATCAAGTGCCCTTGTGGCCTCCTTTATGTAGGGAGACCTTCAGTATTTGAAAACTAGGATCTCTAAACATAACTCTGATATTGGATGTCCATCACTACTACCCAACACTTTTGATGGGCCAGACATTCCCATTTCACAACTCAAATTCCAGGAACATGAGCAATCTCCATATGATAGAAATTGGTGGTTAAACCAAATCTAGACTCTTCTTCACAGGGAAACTTACTGGATACACAAGTTTGGACATACTCACCCCAATGGGATAACAGGAATTGAAGTTTGAGGTTTTTTCTATAAATATACTGGCCATAGATTCAGTAAGAAATATCATTAGGTTTTGTATGTTTTCATTCCTCTCCAATACAGGCGAGCCCCGGTACATACAAGATAGGGTCGGTGGTTTGTTCTTAATTTGAATTTGTATGTAAGTCAAACTGTATATTTTATAATGGAATTTCTAGACAATTTTTTTCTTTTGCCCCAGTACATTTGGAGTTTCAAAATTTTTGGTGGTAATTGGACCAAAATGATAATAAAGCTTCATTACAGACACCTTACAGCTGATTCATTGCAGCCTAGGAACTATAGTAACGCATCCAGAGAGATTCACCAGAGGTCACATGGGGCAGAGGGTCCGTCTGTAACTATGGGTTGCCTGTAGTCGGGTGTCCTTAAGTAGGGGACCGCCTGTAGCGTTTATATGTCAGTTTGGTACTAAGAAGTTGTTATAAAGTTGTATCTTGTGATTGACATGTATTTTTTCGACATGCTCATTTCTTTAGAGTGATGATGTCCATCAGTGGGGGCATCATTTCTACTATGGAGAGGTATTTTCTCACCACTCTTTTCCTATGTCCTATATCTCCCTCTCATATATTTTCACCTATATACTATTTTTTCCCTTGTTTGCCCTCTACTTTTCCCATTACGCATTAGGCGTTTTTTAAACTTTCAATATTATTTTCATTGTATTTTTACATTGTCCCTTTACATCTCTTTTACTAGAATTCACCTTACTCTAACATTTTTTTATCTTTATTCCATCTTTACTCTCTGAACTTACCTTTTAGGTTCCAGGACTGATTATCCTATATGGTCTGCAAACAATATTGCTCCCTTGTTGCCTGGAATCCAACTGGAACTGCTTTGTGGTTCTGCTTTGTCACTTCTGGTTCTGGTTGGCTTGGCCATTATTGGGATGTCCATCCACATGCCAACCCCCCCCCCCCCCCTCTAACTACTGACGTCTTCTTACTTCCAGTATTACTTCTGGCATCTTAGCCTAGCAACATGGCTAATATACTACTGCCAAGATCACTCTTTCCTCCACTCTTACTCTTGAATCTTGACGAGTTACTCCTCCGTCCACTTTCCCCTGATTGTGCTTTGGTTTTCATTGTTATGAGTTCTCACATTATTGACCATATTGTGGATTATTTTAGTCACAAACTATTGATTGTTTTGGTCCATAGCCACTGCACTGCTCTTATCCTCATCTTGTATGCTTATACTACGGCTCCTCTCTTAATCCACTTATGTTATAGCATATATTATATTTTTACCTGTTAAATACAACTTTTCAACATCTCTATTTTTTGTATCATATTTATCTTTTTGTCTGATTTGTTATGACTACTAGAGATGAGCGAGCACTAAATGCTCGGAAACAACCACGGAAATGGACAGGAAACAGCAGGGCAGCGCATGCATGGATGCCTCTGAGGCTGCTTAAACGCACCATTATGCCAAAATTATGGCACAGCATGGCCATGACAGAGTGACAGAATGAAGCTAGATAGCATCTAAAACATCCAATAATTGACCCTGCACCTATAGGGGACGGCAGGCAGAGGCAGCGGCAGCAGCGGCAGGCTAGAGAGTGGCACGGCGACATACCCTAAATGGACTCAGGCTTCAAACCAATGTGATGGCAGAGAGGAACCAAAGGAGGTGAGCAAGAAGCGCTGAATTATTTCCTCTGTGAACAAAAGGTTGAGGGTATATTAGTCGATAACACAGCATGTGCGACATAGTGACCAAGTTCCATAACGTATCTGGTTGAAACACCGCGAAAAATGAGCCTGAACACAGCTCGTTTGATGGGACGACATTTGAGAGCAGCCATGTGAGGACTTCCATGATTAAGAGCGACAGTATGGGGCATCCATATTGCGGCTTCTATATTGCAACTGCAGATCTCCAGCATGGCGGCGACAGACGCGCCGATTCCACTATGTTATGTGGTGAAACACACTAAACTCTGCCTGACACAGCTCGTTATAAGGGGACCATGTATGGAGGCAGTAACTAGTAGTAGATTAAGGTGCTGCAGTTAAAACTATTTAGTTGGATCTTGGATGGAGCTGCGCTCCGCTGCCAGGCGAGCTTTCGCCAATCAAGCCCCTGTCTCTACTACTCCCCAAACAGCACTTCTAAGAACCTTTTGTATAAGACAAGTTGTAGTAGCGTTTTATAAGTTTGGGATTATGCGGTGAGGGAATGTAAACAGATGCGCAAGAAGCGCTGAAATATAATATCGGTAAATGATAAAAGTTTGCCAGTATTTTTGTGGATACACGCAGGGTGGCGACAAAGTTAACAAGTTTGATGTGGAATGCCCTGTAATAGCTCTGGGGCGGTGTGCCTTTATCGCCTAGGCTCAGCAGTTTGAGCACCGCCTCTGCTCGCTTAGCGACGGCACATGCTGCTGGCCTAGAGCTACCACTGATTGCGCCGCCCACGGATGGTATTCGGAGGAGGAGAGGTGGAGGAGGGGTGGGGAGGAGGAGGTATATGTAGGCCTTTAAGACCTGGACCGAGGTAGGCCCCCGCAATCCTCGGCGTCGGCATGTATATTAGCTCAGCCCCAGGGTCAACTCGGTCCCAGCCATCCCCAATTAGTGTAGTAGCGTTCTTATACGTTTGGGAATGGCGGGTGAGGGAATTAAACAGATGCGCAAGAAGCGCTGAATAATACCGTAAATGGTAAAGTTTGGCAGTATATTTTGTGATTAACACAGCAAGGTAATCAACAATGATTCAAGAAGTTCTGAATAATATCGGTTATCATTAAAGTTGCCAGTAATATTTGTGGATAACACGAGGGTGGCGCAAAGTTAACACTTGATGTGGAATCCATGAAAACAACCCAAATTTCTGCCTGACACACCTCGTTTGATAAGGGGACGATGTATGGAGCACTATAATGGACGACTTTGGAGGTAGCAATGGAACAAAGTGTGGAGGCTGCTAGGAGACAATTTAATTTGGATAGTGCCTGTATTGGCATCCAAAAAGTTTTCAAACCAGAGGACAGTAGGTGCCCTCCAAAAAATGAAATGATTGAGTGCTGTATGTGGCAGTCCAAAAAAAGTTTTCAACCAGAGGAGCAGTGGTGGCCCTCCAGAAAAATGAAATAGATTGAGTGCCTGTATTGGCAGTCCAAAAAAGTTTTCAAACCAGAGGAGCAGGTAGGTGCCCTCCAGAAAATGTAATAGATTGAGTGCCTGTATGTGGCGTCCCAAAAATTGTTTAAAACAGAGGACGGTAGGTGGCCCTCCAGAAAATTAAATGCATAAAGTACTTATAGCTAGAGCAGTGGGCCCTGTCAAAAAATAAGCCAGTTTCCTCTGCTTTATTGTACAAAGAGGAGAGAAAGGGAAAATGAGGAGAGGAGTGCATAAATTATTCAGGTGGAGCTTCCTTCACCTGTGTGGAGATTGGAAATTATGAGAAATCCAGCTTTAATTCATCTTAATAACGTCCCTGTCAGCGCTGTCAGTCGACAGGCGTGTACGCTTATCTGTGTGATGCCACCAGCTGCACTGAAAACCCCTCGGACAACACACTAGCGGCAGGGCAGGCAAGAAACCTCCAAGGCGTACAGCGCCAGTTCGTGCCACATGTCCAGCTTTGAAACCCGTAGTTGTAGGGAGCTGTGTGATCATTTAAGGACCGATGGTATGGTCAGCTACGTACTCCCCTCACATCTTTCTGTGAAGATCACCCTACTCTGCCGAGACTGGGGACAGGTGACAGTTTCTTGCTGGGGTGACATAAAGCAGCAAAAGCCTTGTAAAGCTACCTTTGCCAGTGCTGGACAAGCTGCCTGCTCGCCTACTCTCCCTCGCGACTTGTCCCGCAGAACTACGCACTCTGCTCGCCGCTAGCGCTGTCAGAAGGGAAATACTGTTTCAGCTTGTGCACCAGGGCCTGCTGGTATTATGCATTCTCACAACTCCTTTCCTCCCAGGATAGAGGTGGAAGATTTTGCTTGTACCGTGGGTCCAGGAGAGTGAATACCCAGTAATCGGTGCTGGAAATAATTCTTTGAACGCGAGGGTCACGGGTATAGGCAGCCTAGCATGAAATCGCCAATGCGCCAGAGTACCAACGCGCAAGAATTCATCCCCTCACTGGCTGACTGTCCATTTCTCCGCCTCCACTCTCTTCTTCTGCCCATACACGCTGAACAGTGAAGGACTGAACAACAATGTCCCCTCTTGTGTCCTCCAACATTCTCCTCCTCTTCCTCCTCATCCTCCTCCACCTCCTCCGATATGCGCTGAGAAAACAGACCTGACGGTGCTTTGGCTATCAACAAGGGAATCTTCTTCCCCTCTCTTGTGACGAGCTCAAAGCTTCCGACTTCATGCTGATCAGAGAGTTTTTTCAACACCAAGCAGCGGATGGGTGAGCTGATGATGCGCATCGCCACTGACATTTGTGTTGACTCCTCGAAGTTACTCACACCTGACAGATATCAGACCACCACGTCCATTCCTCATTGTAGACTTGAGGAAGCTGACTGACCTGACTACCAGTTCTGGGGGAAGTTGACATCTGGCATTCTAACAATCGCTCTGCGCTGCTGGTAAACTCTGGATAACATGGTTAATGTTGAATTCCACCTCGTGGGGCACGTCGCACACAGTCGTGTGACGGGCAGTTGAGAGCGGCGCTGCGCTGCCCTGAGATTGGCAGCATCTGTGCTGGACTTCCTGAAATGCGCACAGATGCGGCGCCACCTTCGTGAGCAAATCAAGACAGATTGGGGTATGTCTTGAGGAACGCTGAACTATCAGATTTAACACATGGGCCAGGCATGGCACTGTGTCAGTCTGCCGAGTTGCAGAGCCGCCACCAGGTTACGGCCGTTGTCACACACAACAATGCCTGGCTTCAGTTTAGCTGTGCCAGCCACAGATCAGTCTCGCGCCGTGATGCCCTGTAATAGTTCTTCGGCGGTGTGCCTTTTAACGCCTAGGCTCAGCAGTTTGAGCACCGCCTGCTGTCGCTTAGCGACGGCACTGCTGCTGTGCCTAGAGCTAGCGACTGATGGCGCCTGTCCAAGGATGGTAGTTCGGAGGAGGAGTTGGAGGAGGGGTGGGAGAAGAGGAGGCATATAGGCCTGAAAGACCTGGACCGAGGTAGGCCCCCCAATCCTCGCGTCGGCAGATATGACCAGCCGCAGGGTCAGACTCGGTCCCAGCCTCCACCAAGTTAACCCAATTCCGTCAGCGATATATATGGCCCTGCCCGGCAGCACTCGTCCACGTGTTTGTGGTCAGGTGGACCTTGTCAGAAAAACGGCGTTGGTCAGGGCACGTGATGTTGTCTGACAGTGCTGGTGCAGGGGCTGGGACGGCACATCGGGAAAAGTAGTGTGGCTGGGACCGCATACCGAGGGGCGGCCGCCGCCATGAGGTTGCGAAAGGCCTCGGTATCTACTAGCCTATAGGCAGCATCTCCAGGCTAAGCAATCTGGAGATGTGGACATTAAGGGCTTGGGCGTGCGGGTGGGTTGCACTATATTTCCTTTTTCCGCTCCAAGCGTCTGGGGTAGGGAGAGCTTAACGCTGGTGGATGCTGTGGAGGATCGTGGAGGGACGATGGGGTTTTTGTGCCAGGGTCCTGGGCAGGGGGCTGACTTCAGCTGACACAGGGGAAGAGCAGTGGTTGTGCACGGCCAGGTGAACGAGCTTGGTGTCCACTGAGTGTGGGGTGTTTAGCATTCATATGCCTGCCATACTGGTGGTAGTTAAGCTAGTAGTGGTGGAACCCCCTGCTGATCCTGGTTTGGCAAAGTTGCACACCAAGTCCGTCGTCCATCCGGTGTTTTTTCCTTAAAGAACCTCCAGACTTCTGAAAATCTAGCCCTCGCCGCGGAGCCCTCGCCACGGGAGCTTCACTACGTGACACATTTGGGCGCTGATGCACCAGCTCTGGCCCTGCCTCTCCGTCTGGCCCCACCACTGCCTCTTCCAACCTGTTCTCTGCGAGGACTCTCCTCCGTCTCAGAAGCACTGTGTTCACCCGGCCTCTCAACCCAGCTTGGGTCTGTCACCATCATCATCCTCCGATCCCTCAGTCGGCTCCCCCCCTCGACTTCCTGCCCTGACAACAACTTCACCACTGTCTGACAACCGTGTCTCCTCATCGTCGTCCGACACCTCTTTACACACTTCTTCCACTACGTCAAGAAGGTCACATCACCCACAGACTGCAACTGGTGGAAAACCTGGCATCGAAATTTGCTCAGCAGCAACCGGACAAGTGGTTTGTGACTGTGGGAAGGGTCCAGAAAACGTTCCTCAGAGTATGCCGGTTCAAATGCCAAATTTTCCTGGAGGGGGCAGACTGGGGGGGAAGGGGGAGGCTGAGGTGGCAGGAGCTGGAGGAGTGCCGATTTCGGTGACATGGGGCATGCGTGGAAGACTGACTGGTGGACAAATTGCTCGAAGCATTGTCGGCAATCCACGACATCACCTGTTCGCACTGTTCTGGCCTCACAGTGCTCTACCACGAGTCCCAGTAACTTCAGACATGAAACCTAGGAGTGTAGCTCTGCGGCATTCCCCTGCTCCCTCACCACAGGTGGTGTCTCACCCCCACCCAGGACCACGCCTCTGACCCCGCGTAGTTGGACCCCACGTCCCCGCCCTCGTCCTCTACCCCAGCCCTCGGTTTAACATTTTGAAAATGAAAGTTATAAACTTTATTTTTTTTTTTTACTTTTTTTTTGTGTTTTTTTTTTTTTTTGTGTTTTTTAGTTTTTAAAACAAACGATGCTATCCTATTGCTATGGCTATTTTCTAGCCAACTTGAAAGCCACTGCTATGCCAGATGAGATGACGCTGATTTAAAAATAAACGTAAAATAAAAAGTAATGCAGACTGTGCCTATTGAAATCCAACCCCTAATAAATTGTCCCACTTCGGTCTTTGCGATGGATATGTGCGTCACTACCGCTAAACACAACGGTCGCAAGTCTCACTGCAATTCCTCACAATATGGTAGTAGATGCACTACAGCAAGGCCAGCCACTAGCACTCACAAAATAAAATATATAACGCTATTGTGGCCTAAGTAAGCCGTTTGGATTCTCCGATTGCTATTTTCTAGCCAGTATGAAAGCACAACTGGCTATGCCAGTGAGATGACGCTGAGTTATAAAAATAAAGTTAAATAAAGAACTAGCAGACTGTGCCTAATTGAATCCAACCCCTAATAACATTGTCCCCTTCGGGTCTTTGCGATGGATATGTGCGTCACTAAGCGCTAAACCAACGGCGCAAGTCTCACGCAAATTCCTCCACAATATGGTAGTATATGCACTACAGCAAGGCCAGCCACCAGCAATCAACCAGAATAAAATATATAACGCTATTGTAGGCCTAAGTAAGCCGTTTGGATTCTCCTATGGCTATTTTCTAGCCAAGTTAAAAGCACACTGCTATGCCAGATGAGATGACGCTGAGTTATGAAAAATAAACGTAAAATAAAGTTAAATGGCCGACTGTGCCCAATTGAAATCCAACCCCTAATAAATTGTCCCACTTCGGTCTTTGCGATGGATATGTGCTCACTAACGCTAAACACAACGGTCGCAAGTCTCACTGCAAATTCCTCACAATATGGTAGTAGATGCACTACAGCAAGGCCAGTCACCAGCAGCTCAACCAGAATAAAATATATAACGCTATTGTAGGCCTAAAGTAAGCCGTTTGGATTCTCCGATGGCTCTTTTCTAGCCAAGTATGAAAGCACACGGCTATGCCAGATGAGAATACGCTGAGTTAGAAAAAATAAAGTTAAATAAAAGAACTGACAGACTGTGCCTAATTGAAATCCAACCCCTAAATTGTCCCACTTCGGTCTTTGAGATGGTTATGTGTCTGTCACTAAGCGCTAAACACAACGTGTCCGTCACGTCTCACTGCAATTCCTCACAATATGGTAGTAATGCACTACGCAAGGCCCAGCCACCACAGATCAACCAGAAATAAAAATTAAACGCTATTGTAAGGCCTAATTAAGCCGTTTGGATTCTCCTAGGCTATTTTCTAGCCAAGTATGAAGCACACTGCTATGCCAGATGAGATGATGACGCTGAGTTATGAAAAAATAAACGTAAAATAAAAAGTAAATGGCAGACTGTGCTATTGAAATCCACCCCTAATAAATTGTCCACTTCGGTCTTTGCGATGGATATGTGCGTCACTAGCGCTAAACACAACGGTCGCAAGTCTCACCTGCAAATTCCTCACAATATGGTAGTAGATGCACTACAGCAAGGCCAGCCACCAGCAGCTCAACCGAAATAAAATTATAACGCTATTGTACCTAAGTAAGCCGTTTGATCTCTCCGATGGGCTATTTTCTAGCCAGTATGAAAGCACACTGCTATGCCGATGAGATGACGCGAGTTATGAAAAATAAAGTTAATAAAAAGAAACTGGCAAACTGTGCCTAATTGAAATCCAACCCCTAATAAATTGTCCCACTTTCGGTCTTTGCGATGGGATATGTGCGTCACTAAGCGCTAAACACAACGGTCGCAGTCTCACTGCAAATTCCTCACAATATGGTGTAGATGCACTACAGCAAGGCCAGCCACCAGCAGATCAAACCAAATAACAAATAACGAACTTATTGTAGGCCTAAGTAACCGTTTGGATTCTCCTATGGCTATTTTCTAGGCCAAGTATGAAGCACCTGCTATGCCAGAATGAGATGAGACGCTGAGTTTATGAAAAAATAAACGTAAAATAAAAAGTAATGGCAACTGTCCTAATTGAAATCCAACCCCTAATAAATTGTCCCACTTCGTCTTTGCGATGGATATGTGCGTCACTAGCGCTAAACACAACGGTCGCAAGTCTCCTGCAATTCCTCACATATGGTAGTAGATGCACTAACAGCAAGGCCAGCCACCAGCAATAACCAGAATATAAATATATAACCTATTGTAGGCCTAAGTAGCCGTTTGGAATTCTCCGATGGCTATTTTCTAGCCAAGTATGAAAGCACACTGCTATGCAGAATGAGATGACGCTGAGTTATGAAAAAATAAACGTAAAATAAAAGAAACGGCAGACTGTGCCTAATTGTAAATCCAACCCCTAATATGTCCCACTTCGGTCTTTGCGTGGATTGTGCGTCATAAGCGCTAAACACAACGGTCCAGTCTCACTGCAAATTCCTCACAATATGGTAGTAGATCACTACACAGCAAGGCCACCACCACAGTCAACCAGAAATAAAATATATAACGCTATTGTAGGCCTAATTAAGCCGTTTGGATTCTCCTATGGCTATTTTCTAGCCAAGTATGAAGCACACTGCTATGCAGATGAGATGATGACGCTGTTTATGAAAAAAATAAACGTAATAAAAATAAATGGCAACTGTGCCTATTGAAATCCACCCCTAAAAATTGTCCCACTTCGGTCTTGAGATGGATATGGTGCGTCACTAAGCGCTAAACACAAACGTCGCAAGTCTCACGTCAAATTCCCCACAATATGGTATATAATGCACTACAGCAAGGCCAGCCACCAGCAGATCAACCAGAAATAAATATATAACGCTATTGTAGGCCTAAGTAACCCGTTTGGATTCTCTATGGCTATTTTCTAGCCAAGTATGAAAGCACACTGCTATCCAGAGATGAGATAATTGGTCAGGACCATTTGCATGCTTGTGCAGCCTGCGTAATCTGTGTGCGCTATATAATAAAGAATTAATTATTATTATTATTAATTATTATTATGAGATGACGCTGGTTATGAAAAATAAACTTAAATAAAAGAAACTGGCAGACTGTGCCTATTGAAATCAAACCCCTAATAAATTGTCCCACTTTGGTGTTGGAGGTGGATATGTGTGTCACTAAGACTAACACAACGTGTCAAATCCCCCTGCAAATTCCTCACAATATGGTACTAGCTGCAAATAAAAAAAAAAAATGTATAACGTTATTGTAGCCCTAAGAAGTGCTGTGTTGGGGTTTCTTGTAGAATCACTCCTGCCTAACACTATTCTAATAGAACAGCCTAACGCTTTCCCTGACCCAGCACAGCTCTCTCCCTAGCGGCATCCAGACACAGAATGATCCGAGCAGCGCAGGCAGGGGCTAGTCTATTCCAGGGCTCACCTGATCTGGCCATCCAACCACTGCTATCGACTGTGTAAGGGTACCACACGTCATGCTGTGGTGGAGTGCAGAATCTCCTGGCTTGTGATGTCTCTGTTTCTGGCCGCCAAAAAGCAAATGGCGGGAGATGCCATTTTCTCGAGCGGGCGAAGTATTCGTCCGAGCAACAGCAGTTTCGATTACGCTAATGCTCGAACGAGCATCAAGCTCGGACGAGTATGTTCGCTCATCTCTAATGACTACACATATACTATGCATAGAACTTAGGCGTTTTCTATTATGGTACCATTATGACACCTATATGATGATGTATTCTTGGAATCACTGTTGGATTATATTATAAGATATTTTATATCTTCCACAGTGTCTGAAGAAGGTTTAATTGTTACTTTATGTACCACTATAATAAATTATATTCTATATTACTGATTATTGGAGTGATTTTCTGTCCACATGTCTCAAGGTAGTGAAGAATTGGTCTCCCATGTTGAATTTCTGGGTAAGTAATTTGGATACGTGGCCAGAGCTTGCACAATAAAGGCCTGCAGGTGTGGTCATACCTCGCAGAAAGTGTGCTGTCAGAGCACGTGTTCAGAACAGTGGTTTCATCACCAACAAGATTTTCCGGCTATCTGCAGCCAATGTAGACATCCTCACATTCATAAGATGAACCATGAATGGATCCCAAACAAGCATTTTCCTTCTCCATCTGCACATCATAGAAAGCCAAAGCAGTTGACAGTCAGGTTTCATCATAGATGTTTTCTAATGGTTCACTTTCCACACCCTTATCCCTATGTTGGGGCAGGGGAAGGTGTATGAGCCACAGAAGCCCTGCTAGGAGTGTAATCACACAGCATGAGTGACTGCTCCATGAGACCCTGGCACCTACTTACACCAGGGAATTTTCAAGCAGATATAGATGGAACATGCCCTCTCCCTGCAGCACCAGCTCCATCACCAGCAGCCGCTTCATCACAACCACTTGCCTCTCCTTTCATTTCTGCCATAAACTAACCTTACTCTTAAGTCACATTATGGGGTGCATTTGCACTAGAGAGCCTCACAATAAGACTCTACAAGATGGCATCTTTGCACTTAAATCTACTTACCTAGAATACTGCAATCAAACCTTTGCTGCCACTACCTATACTTACCTATACATATTAACTTATAATAAGAAGGCAAAAAGCCAACTTTCTACAAAAATTCCTCAATAATTGGGAAACTAAAAATGTTTGTTTACAGGGGCCTGGAAGCTTTCAACAGGTGGGGCACACCTACCAATGCCCTGTCCCAGGCCTGAAACAGTGTTGTATCTGAAACCACACTTTAAAGAGGACATGTCACCCTGTATAAGCCCATAATTCAGATGCCACCCCCCTCCTTTACTACTGACGTCTTCTTACTCCTGGCAAAAAGCCAACTTTCTACAAAAATTCCTCAATAATTTGGAAACTAAAAATGTTGGTTTAAAGAGGACATGTCACCCTGTATAAGCCCATAATCCAGATGCCAACCCCCCCCCTCCTTTTCTACTGATGTCATCTTACTTCCAGTATTTATACCGGCATCTTACCCTAGCAACATGGCTCGTATACTTCTGGCATTATCTACCATGGTTTCTCCATGCCATATGACTCACAGAGATCACTCTTTACTCTGACTCTTCTCTTGAAATCTTGACGAGTTACTCCTCCGTCCACTTTCCCCTGAATGTGCTTTGTGTGTCATTGTTAGGATTCTCACATTGTTGACTGTGATAATAATATTACTCCTCCACAGTTTGTTATATATATATTTTTTTCTTTCTTTGTGTTTCATTCTGCCTGTTATAAATCATTAGGCTCCATTTGTTTAAGACCAGCCAGAAGATGAGCCTGGCAGGGTGGTTATAAAACCCCAGGGAGTCTATGTTTGATCAGAGAAGCATGGTCTTCCTAAGTGGTAAAATTAACACCTTTCGGCCAGAGTAGTCTAGCTAGTGGGGGATGAAAAGAAGCCACAGACTGCATGTTTTTCCCTCCAAATTCAGACAAAGGGGAATATCATAGCTGTCCATAACTAGGACATAATTCATAATTATAGGTCCCAAGTTACACAGGACAGTTATGGGGTCTAGACACACTTCTGGACCGAAAATCAGAACATTAGCTGCAATGGAAGGCAGCCAATAGCAGAACACCCCTGATATTAGGCTAAGACACCCCGAGTTTGGTATGGGGTTAATGGGAATAACATACCCGTTTGGTTGGAAGCCATGGCACAATTGTGCCATCTCCCAATCAAAAGTTCTGATAAAAACCCAGACCCAAAAAGTAGCTCAATGATGGGAGGTGGGAGCCAGGGGTGGGGGTCAAAAAATCACCTGGGCTTAAATTAATGAAGCAGCCACATAGTAGTGTTCAGTCTGGGTGTCTCTATGACAATAGAAGGCTGGATCGATGCTTATGCCCTGTCCTCGGGCCAAAGAATTTCTTCCTATTCCACTAGCAAGAATTTTTTGTTTCTTCTTCCATAACTGTTTGTAAGTATTGTATGTGTATTGTTTTAATCCTTTTTTCATTTTATCTGACAATTTAATTCTTTGAGTGTACTGCATTTTTATGTAAATTAAAACTTTTTAATAAGCCTCTGCTTGTAGCCTTAAAGAATCTGAGTCTCTAAAGGGAATCACGTTACCAGAGGTCATTATTAGCATAGTCCATGTAGTAAGCGATTGCATGTTCTGTGTGAGTTTATAATTGTAATATCGTGTAAGTAGTGAGTGCATGTGCTGAGTTATCATCAGGGTGCATTGTCTGTGTGGTTGAGGTGCCTACGGCCTTCTTTGCATAAGTAACTCGTGGGTGGTGGCAGTGCGGATTGGCTGGGGCTGAGATTCTGTGGAGTAAATTTAGCGTAAGGATGTTTCATTCTGCCTGTTATAAATCATTAGGCTCCATTTGTTTAAGATCAGCCAGGAAGGTGAGCCTGGCAGGCTGGTTATAAAACCCCAGGGAGTCTATGTGTGATCAGAGAAGCATGGTCTTCCTAAGTGGTAAAATTAACACCTCTCGGCCAGAGTAGTCTAGTTAGTGGGGGATGAAAAGAAGCCACAGACTGCATGTTTTTCCCTCCAAATTCAGACAAAGGGGAATATCATAGCTGCCCTTAACTGGGACATAATTCATAATTATAGGTCCCAAGTTACACAGGACAGTTATGGGGTCTAGACACACTCCTGGTTCGAAAATCAGAACATTAGCTGCAATGGAAGGCAGTCAATAGCAGAACACCCCTGATATTAGGCTAAGACACCCCGAGTTTGGTATGGGGTTAATGGGAATAACATGCCCGTTTGGTTGGAAGCCATGGCACAATTGTGCCATCTCCCAATCAAAAGTTATGGGGTTCTGATAAAAACCCAGACCCAAAAAGTATCTCACTGATGGGAGGGGGATAGAAAAATTCCCCTCACAGTGACATCACAGCCAGGGGTGGGGGTCAAAAATCACCTGGGCTTAAATTAATGAAGCAGCCACATAGTAGTGTTCAGACTGAGTGACTCTATGACAATAGAAGGCTGGATCGATGCTTATGCCCTGTCCTCGGGCCAAAGAATTTCTTCCTATTCCACTAGCAAGAATTTTTTGTTTCTTCTTCCATAACTGTTTGTAAGTATTGTATGTGTATTGTTTTTAATCCTTTTTTCATTTTATCTGACAATTTAATTCTTTGAGTGTACTGCATTTTTATGTAAATTAAAACTTTTTAATAAGCCTCTGCTTGTAGCCTTAAAGAATCTGAGTCTCTAAAGGGAATCACGTTACCAGAGGTCATTATTAGCATAGTCCATGTAGTAAGCGATTGCATGTTCTGTGTGAGTTTATAATTGTAATATCGTGTAAGTAGTGAGTGCATGTGCTGAGTTATCATCAGGGTGCATTGTCTGTGTGGTTGAGGTGCCTACGGCCTTCTTTGAGCAAGTAACTCGTGGGTGGTGGCAGTGGATTGGCTGGGGCGGAAATTCTGTGGAGTAAATTTAGCGTAAGGACGCCATTTTATGGAAGTGGGCGGAGCTTAAGGGCTAAAATTCTGGGACTCCATAGAGTAGTTATCCCAGTGTGTGAACGCCGGTGAGTCGGGTTCGTGACAATTAGCATAGCACACGCCTCCAGCCCCAGCTCCTCCCCTCTGACAGAGCACATATGGTACCGCTACCAGTTTGGCCGGTGCCACACGCACCACTTTGTCTGCGTTTGAAAACAAAAACACAGACAAAGACGCGCCTCCCGGGGCGTGCCACGGTGTCATCAGTGTTTCTATGGAAACGCCTGCGATCGGGAACAAGCCACCGGTGTTTTGCATTAAATTAACGCAAAACACCAGCGGCTCGTTCCCGATCACAGGTGTTTCCATAAAAACGCTGATGCGATCAGGCCGCGGCACGCCCCAGTAGGCGTGGGTTTGTCTGCGTTCGCGTTTTCAAACGCAGACAAAGCGGTGCGTGTGGCACCAGCCTTTACTAGAAAGGAAACATTTCTTTAGAAAATATAATTTGTATTAAAATTTTCCATATTCTTGGTGCAATTATAAATGTTGTCCCAACAAAGAAGTTGGTTGAAGATTTGGTTTTTGTGGAAAAACTATTTAGCATTATTTGATCCATGTTTTGGAGGCTGGTGACCAGCAAATAACATTTAAAGGGAACCTGTCACCAGGGACCTCATTTTTCACTAAAGACAGATTGTAAAAGCTCATCACACCTGCAGTGCAAAACTGCCTTTCTGCCTTTTCTAAGCATTTGCATTACAATATAATTGTGTGTTATAACTTACTCTTGCATCCTGACAAAATCCTGGGGTAGTCACAGGGGCTGGACTTTGGTTTGCATGCATTTAATAAACAACATGTGACCTGTCTGAGCTGCAGGCTGTCTCCATGTTTGTGCTCCTGTACAGCTTGTCCCTCCCCCACTGATGTCAGGCTGACCAGGCTGTGACCTCTGAGAAGAAGCAGGAGGTGGAGCTAGACAGGAGCACAATGGTGAAGCTCTGAGGAGTGGGTAACACAGACAAGCCACATGTTGTTTTTTGAAATGCATCCAAACCAAAGTCCAGTCCCTGTGACTACCCCAGGATTTTGTCAGGGAGCAAGGTAAGTTATAACACACAATTATATAGTAATGCAAATGCTTAAAAAAGGCAGAAAGGCAAATGTGCACTGCTGGTGTGAAGGGCTTCTGCAACCTGTCTTTAGTGAAAATGAAGTCCCAGGTGACAGGTTCCCTTTAATGTTCTTTTTAAAGGGAACCTGTCAGCATAAATTGACTTAATAAACCACTAGCGGTATGTTGTCTAGCAGCTTTAAACCTGTGTGTGATGGCACCATCCAGAAAATCCACAGTTTTACAGTGGATCTCACCGTGCTGCTCCAGATGCTCGAGACAGAAGGATGCAACTTAGCAGAGTTACCACCCAAATGACAGCTATCACGAAGACTCCAGTACCCACGCCAAGGACAGTGGAGGCCATTCTAGGGGAGAAATCACAAAGGTATAAATTAAAGGAGTTAGGCACATATAAGAAAGTTTACCAGGGTAAGTACAATCCCAAATTGGTGTCACACATAATGTACTTCCCCTTGAGCAGGGACCAGATGCTGCTGCGGGCTGCTAATTATGCGTGCCCCCACAGCTCCCTCTCCCATGTTGGAGAGGGATGAAACGTCACACAGAAGGCATAAATAATTAGCAGTCTGGAGCACCGGACATTTCAGTATATAGCCAGTGCCTGCCCCCACCCCCAGTATATAGCCGGTGCCTGCCTCCCCTCAGTATAGAGCCGGTGCCTGTCCCCCGTTTATAGCCAGTGCCTGCCCTCCTAGTATATAGCCAGTGTCTGCCCCCCCCCCCCCCATCAACCCCCTGTCGCCCCCCCCCCCCCCCCCCCCCCCCCCCGCCCCCCCCCCCGGCGCCCCCCCCCCCCCCCACCACCCCGTCCGTCTCGCCGTCCGCTTTAAGTGTTTGGTTTAAGCAATTAACCCTTTCACTTAAGGGCTGAAGTATTCCTAATACTACAGTCCACAAGCAAGAGACTCAGTGCACTCAAAACTTGTCAGTCAATATACATACGTGCAAAACAGTTCCCCTCCCCCTCTTTTCTTTTCTATCTTTTGTTAGCTAACTTGAGACCACTGCTTAGATGGCAGAGGTATACAGAAACAGATCCAAGGCTGATCTGCTGACTCTCTGTGCGGAGAGAGGGCTAATAACAATGGGCCAGAACAAGGCGGAGATAATTCAAACGCTGGTGGAGTTTGATTTGCAGTCCCATCCTTCTGCGGAACCGGACCAGGGACCTCCAGCCTCAGAGGAACCGATAGGAGATGTCTTGCAGCAACCGGCTGGGCATGGCGGCGCCAGCGGTATGGACACTTCTTTTTCTCTAATTCTCCAGCAGATCGGTGACTGTGATCCTAGCCTTAGGATGCAGCTGTATATGCAACAACTGGAGAGACAGGCAGCCCGAGAAGCTGCCCGAGAAGCAGCCCAGCAGCGCAAAGCAGAGCGTGAGTTTGCTGAACGCCAAGCAGAGCGGGAGCATGAGCTGCAGATGGCCCAGATACAGCTCCAACAACAGCAAAGAGCTTCACCATCAGCACAGAGTGAGTCCATGGACAGTGTTGCTTTTAGGCCCCGCCTGGATCGTTTTCCTGTCCTGGAGAATGATGGGGCAACCGGCTGGGCATGGCGGCGCCAGCGGTATGGACACTTCTTTTTCTCTAATTCTCCAGCAGATCGGTGACTGTGATCCTAGCCTTAGGATGCAGCTGTATATGCAACAACTGGATACAGGCAGCCCGAGAAGCTGCCCGAGAAGCAGCCCAGCAGCGCAAAGCAGAGCGTGAGTTTGCGGAACAACAACGCCAAGCGGAGCGGGAGCATGAGCTGCAGATGGCCCAGATACAGCTCCAACAACAGCAAAGAGCTTCACCATCAGCACAGAGTGAGTCCATGGACAGTGTTTCTTTTAGGCCCCGTCTGGATCATTTTCCTGTCCTGGAGAATGATGGGGACCTGGATGTCTTTTTGCAAGGATTTGAGAGGGTCTGCAGGCAATTTTAACTGCCGCCCTGCATGCCGTCCCCTATAGTGTCAGGGTCAATTATTGGATGTTTTAGATGCTATCTAGCTTCATTCTGTCACTCTGTCATGGCCATGCTGTTGCCCATAGTTTTGGCATAATGGTGCGATTAAGCAGCCTCAGAGGCATCCATGCATGCTGCCCCTGCTGTTTCCTGTCCATTACCATGGTGTTTCCATCCTTTTCTGAGGTTCTCAGGTGTTTGGCCAAGCTTCCCTGTGCAGAGCCTTGGTCCCCTTGAAGGAGGGGGGGTGGGAGGAGGAGGAGGTATAGTAGGCCTTTGAGACCTGGACCGAGGTAGGCCAAGCAATCCTCGGCGTCGGCAGTATATGACCAGCCCCAGGGTCAGACTCGGTCCCAGCCTCCACCAAGTTAAGTGTAGTAGCGTTCTTATAAGTTTGGGATATGGCGGGTGAGGGGAATGTAAACAGATGCGCAAGAAGCGCTGAAATAATATCGGTTAATCATAAAAGTTTGCCAGTATATTTTGTGGATAACACAGCAGGGTGGCGACAAAGTTAACAACTTTGATGTGGAATCCATGAAAACAACCCAAATTTCTGCCTGACACACCTCGTTTGATAAGGGGACGATGTATGGAGGCAGCTATATGGACGACTTTTGGAGGTAGCAATGGAGACAACGTGGGGAGGCTTGTCAGTAGACAATCGTGTACGCTTATCGGTGATGATGCCACCAGCTGCACTGAAAACCCGCTCGGACAAGACGCTAGCGGGAGGGCAGGCAAGAACCTCCAAGGCGTACAGCGCCAGTTCGTGCCACATGTCCAGCTTTGAAACCCAGTAGTTGTAGGGAGCTGTGTGATCATTTAGGACGATGGTATGGTCAGCTACGTACTCCCTCACCATCTTTCTGTAAAGATCAGCCCTACTCTGCCGAGACTGGGGACAGGTGACAGTGTCTTGCTGGGGTGACATAAAGCTGGCAAAAGCCTTGTAAAGCGTACCCTTGCCAGTGCTGGACAAGCTGCCTGCTCGCCTACTCTCCCTCGCTACTTGTCCCGCAGAACTACGCACTCTGCCGCTAGCGCTGTCAGAAGGGAAATACTGTTTCAGCTTGTGCACCAGGGCCTGCTGGTATTCATGCATTCTCACACTCCTTTCCTCTGCAGGGATGAGAGTGGAAAGATTTTGCTTGTACCGTGGGTCCAGGAGAGTGAACACCCAGTAATCGGTGCTGGAATAAATTCTTTGAACGCGAGGGTCACGGGATAGGCAGCCTAGCATGAAATCTGCCATATGCGCCAGAGTACCAACGCGTAAGAATTCACTCCCCTCACTGGCCTGACTGTCCATTTCCTCCTCCTCCAACTCCTCCAACTCCTCTTCTTCTGCCCATACACGCTGAACAGTGAAGGACTCAACAATGGTCCCCTCTTGTGTCTCGCCAACATTCTCCTCCTCTTCCTCCTCATCCTCCTCCACCTCCACCTCCTCCGATATGCGCTGAGAAACAGACCTAAGGGTGCTTTGGCTATCAACAAGGGAATCTTCTTCCCCCGTCTCTTGTGACGAGCGCAAAGCTTCCGACTTCATGCTGATCAGAGAGTTTTTCAACAGGCCAAGCAGCGGGATGGTTAGGCTGATGATGGCGGCATCGCCACTGACCTTCTGTGTTGACTCCTCGAAGTTACTCAGCACCTGACAGATATCAGACATCCACGTCCACTCCTCATTGTAGACTTGAGGAAGCTGACTGACCTGACTACCAGTTCTGGTGGAAGTTGACATCTGGCAGTCTACAATCGCTCTGCGCTGCTGGTAAACTCTGGATAACATGGTTAATGTTGAATTCCACCTCGTGGGCACGTCGCACAACAGTCGGTGAGCGGGCAGTTGGAGGCGGCGCTGCGCTGCCCTGAAAATCAGACAGATTGGGGTATGTCTTGAGGAAACACTGAACTATCAGATTTAACACATGGGCCAGGCATGGCACATGTGTCAGTCTGCCGAGTTGCAGAGGCGCCACCAGGTTACGGCCGTTGTCACACACAACCATGCCTGGCTTCAGGTTCAGCGGTGCCAGCCACAGATCAGTCTGCGCCGTGATGCCCTGTAATAGCTCTTGGGCGGTGTGCCTTTTATCGCCTAGGCTCAGCAGTTTGAGCACCGCCTGCTGTCGCTTAGCGACGGCACTGCTGCTGTGCCTAGAGCTACCGACTGATGGCGCCGTGCCCACGGATGGTAGTTCGGAGGAGGAGGTGGAGGAGGGGTGGGAGGAGGAGGAGGCATAGTAGGCCTGAAACACCTGGACCGAGGTAGGCCCCGCAATCCTCGGCGTCGGCAGTATATGAGCAGCCCCAGGGTCAGACTCGGTCCCAGCCTCCACCAAGTTAACCCAATGTGCCGTCAGCGATATATAGTGGCCCTGCCCGGCAGCACTCGTCCACGTGTCCGTGGTCAGGTGGACCTTGTCAGAAACGGCGTTGGTCAGGGCACGGATGATGTTGTCTGACACGTGCTGGTGCAGGGCTGGGACGGCACATCGGGAAAAGTAGTGGCGGCTGGGGACCGAATACCGAGGGGCGGCCGCCGCCATGAGGTTGCGAAAGGCCTCGGTCTCTACTAGCCTATAGGGCAGCATCTCCAGGCTAAGCAATCTGGAGATGTGCACATTAAGGGCTTGGGCGTGCGGGTGGGTTGCACTATATTTGCGTTTCCGCTCCAGCGTCTGGGGTATGGAGAGCTGAACGCTGGTGGATGCTGTGGAGGATCGTGGAGGCGACGATGGGGTTTTTGTGGCAGGGTCCTGGGCAGGGGGCTGACTATCAGCTGACACAGGGGAAGGAGCAGTGGTGTGCACGGCCGGAGGTGAACGGGCTTGTTGCCACTGAGTGGGGTGTTTAGCATTCATATGCCTGCGCATACTGGTGGTAGTTAAGCTAGTAGTGGTGGAACCCCTGCTGAGCCTGGTTTGGCAAATGTTGCACACCACAGTCCGTCGGTCATCCGGTGTTTCCTTAAAGAACCTCCACACTTCTGAAGATCTAGCCCTCGCCGCAAGAGCCCTCACCACGGGAGCTTCACTAGTTGACAGTGGCGCTGATGCACCAGCTCTGGCCCTGCCTCTCCGTCTGGCCCCACCACTGCCTCTTCCAACCTGTTCAGGTCGAGGACTCTCCTCCGTCTCAGAAGCACTGTGTTCACCCGGCCTCTCAACCCAGCTTGGGTCTGTCACCTCATCATCCTCCGATCCCTCAGTCTGCTCCCCCCTCGGACTTCCTGCCCTGACAACAACTTCCCCACTGTCTGACAACCGTGTCTCCTCATCGTCGGACACCTCTTTACACACTTCCACTACGTCAAGAAGGTCATCATCACCCACAGACTGCGACTGGTGGAAAACCTGGGCATCGGAAAATTGCTCAGCAGCAACCGGACAAGTGGTTTGTGACTGTGGGAAGGGTCCAGAAAACAGTTCCTCAGAGTATGCCGGTTCAAATGGCAAATTTTCCTGGGAGGGGGCAGACTGGGGGGGAGGAGGCTGAGGTGCAGGAGCTGGAGGAGTGGGGATTTCGGTGACATGGGTGGACTGCGTGGAAGACTGACTGGTGGTGGACAAATTGCTCGAAGCATTGTCAGCAATCCACGACATCACCTGTTCGCACTGTTCTGGCCTCAACAGTGCTCTACCACGAGTCCCAGTAACTTCAGACATGAACCTAGGGAGTGTAGCTCTGCGGCGTTCCCCTGCTCCCTCATCAGCAGGTGGTGTCTCACCCCGCCCAGGACCACGGCCTCTGACCCCTGCAGTAGTTGGACGCCCACGTCCCCGCCCTCGTCCTCTACCCCTAGCCCTCGGGTTAAACATTTTGAAAATGAAAGTTATAACTTTAATTTTTTTTTTACTTTTTTTTTGTGTTTTTTTTTTTTTTTTTGTGTTTTTTAGTTTTTAAAACCAAACGATGCTATCCTATTGCTATGGCTATTTTCTAGCCAACTATGAAAGCACACTGCTATGCCAGATGAGATGACGCTGAGTTATGAAAAAATAAACGTAAAATAAAAAGTAAATGGCAGACTGTGCCTATTGAAATCCAACCCCTAATAAATTGTCCCACTTCGGTCTTTGCGATGGATATTGCGTCACTAGCTAAACACAACGGTCGCAAGTCCCCTCACTGCAATTCCTCACAATATGGTAGTAGATGCACTACAGCAAGGACCAGCCACTAGCAGCTCACATAAATAAAATATATAACGTTATTGTGGCCTAAGTAAGCCGTTTGGATTCTCCGATATGCTATTTTCTAGCCAGTATGAAAGCACAGCTGGCTATGCCAGTGAGATGACGCTGAGTTATAAAAATAAAGTTAAATAAAGGAACTAGCAGACTGTGCCTAATTGAATCCAACCCCTAATAACTTGTCCCGCTTCGGGTCTTTGCGATGGATATGTGGCGTCACTAAGCGCTAAACCAACGGCGCAAGTCTCAACGCAAATCCTCCACAATGATGGTAGTGATATGCACTACAGCAAGGCCAGCCACTCAGCAATCACCAGAATAAAATATATAACGCTATTGTAGGCCTAAGTAAGCCGTTTGGATTCTCCTATGGCTATTTTCTAGCCAAGATAAAAGCACACTGCTATGCCAGACTAGATGACCTGAGTTATGAAAAATAAACGTAAAATAAAGTTAAATGGCCGACTGTGCCAATTGAATCCAACCCCTAATAAATTGTCCCACTTCGGTCTTTGCGATGGTATGTGTCACTAAGGCTAAACACAACGGTCGCAAGTCTCACTGCAAATTCCTCACAATATGGTGTAGATGCAGCTACAGCAAGGCCAGTTCACCAGCAGCTCAACCAGAAATAAAATATATAACGCTATTGTAGGCCTAAAGTAAGCCGTTTGGATTCTCCGATGGCTTTTTCTAGCCAAGTTGAAAGCACACGGCTATGCCAGATGAGAATACGCTGAGTTAGAGAAAAAATAAAGTTAAATAAAAAACTGAGCAGACTGTGCCTAATTGAATCCACCCTAATATTGTCCCACTTCGGTCTTTGAGATGGTTATGTGCTTCACTAAGCGCTAAACACACAGGTCCGCAAGTCTCACTGCAATTCCTCACAATATGGTAGTATATGCACTACGCAAGGCCAGCCACCAGCAGATCAACCAGAAATAAAATTAAACGCTATTGTAAGGCTAATTAAGCCGTTTGGATTCTCCTATGGCTATTTTCTAGCCAAGTATGAAAGCACCTGCTATGCCAGATGGAGATGACGCTGAGTTATGAAAAAATAAACGTAAATAAAAAGTAAATGGCAGACTGTGCTCATTGAAATCCAACCCCTAATAAATTGTCCCACTTCGGTCTTTGCGATGGATATGTGCGTCACTAAGCGCTAAACACAACGGTCGCAAGTCTCCCTGCAAATTCCTCACAATATGGTAGTAGATGCACTACAGCAAGGCCAGCCACCAGCACTCAACCAGAAATAAAATATATAACGCTATTGTACCTAAGTAAGCCGTTTGTATTCTCTCTGGGCTATTTTCTAGCCAGTATGAAGCACACTGCTATGCCGATGAGATGACGCTGAGTTATGAAAAATAAGTAAAATAAAAAGAACTGCAAACTGTCCTAATTGAAATCCAAACCCCTAATAAATTGTCCCACTTCGGTCTTTGGGATGGATATTTGCGTCACTAAGCGCTAAACACAACGGTCGCAAGTCTCCTGCAAATTCCTCACAATATGGTGTAGATGCAACTACAGCAAGGCCAAGCCACCAGCAGATCAACCAAATAAAAATAACGACTCTATTGTAGGCCTAAGTAACCGTTTGGATTCTCCTATGGCTATTTTCTAGCCAAGTATGAAGCACCTGCTATGCAGATGAGATGAGACGCTGAGTTATGAAAAAATAACGTAAAATAAAAAGTAATGGCAACTGTCCTAATTGAAATCCAACCCCTAATAAATTGTCCCACTTCGTCTTTGCGATGGATATGTGCGTCACTAAGCGCTAAACACAACGGTCGCAAGTCTCCTGCAATTCCTCACATATGGTAGTAGATGCACTAACAGCAAGGCCAGCCACCACAATAACCAGAATAAAATATATAACGCTATGTAGGCTAAGTAGCCGTTTGGATTCTCCGATGGCTATTTTCTAGCCAAGTATGAAAGCCACTGCTATGCAGATGAGATGACGCTGAGTATGAAAAAATAACGTAAAATAAAAGAAACGGCAGACTGTGCCAATTGAAATCCAACCCCTAAATTGTCCCACTTCGGTCTTTTGCGTGGATTGTGCGTCACTAAGCGCAAACACAACGGTCCAGTCCACTGCAAATTCCTCACAATATGGTAGTAGATTGCACTACAGCAGCAAGGCCAGCCACCACAGCATCAACCAGAAATAAAATAATATAACGCTATTGTAGGCCTAATTAAGCCTTTGGATTCTCCTATGGCTATTTTTCTAGCAAGTATGAAGCACACTGCTATGCCAGATGAGATGATGCCTGTTATGAAAAATAAACGTAATTAAAATAAATGGCAACTGTGCCTATTGAATCCACCCCTAAAAATTGTCCCACTTCGTCCTTGAGATGGATATGGTGCGTCACTAAAGCGCTAAACACAACGTCGCAAGTCTCACTCAAATTCCCCACATATGGTATCTAATGCACTACAGCAAGGCCAGCCACCAGCAGATCAACCAGAAATACAATATATAAACGCTATTGTAGGCCTAAGTAACGTTTTGATTCTCCTATGGCTATTTTCTAGCCAAGTATGAAAGCACACTGCTATCCAGAGATGAGATAATTGGTCAGGACCATTTGCCATGCTTGTGCAGCCTGCGTAATCTGTGTGCGCTATATAATAAAGAATTAATTATTATTATTATTAATTATTATTATGAGATGACGCTGAGTTATGAAAAATAAACTAAAATAAAAAGAAACTGGCAGACTGTGCTATTAGAAATCAAACCCCTAATAATTGTCCCACTTTGGTGTTTTGAGGTGATATGTGTGTCACTAAGATCTAACACAACGTTGTCAATCCCCCTGCAAATTCCTCACAATATGGTACTAGCTGCAAATAAAAAAAAAAAATGTATAACGTTATTGTAGCCCTAAGAAGGGCTGTTGGGTTCTTGTAGAATCACTCCTGCCTAACACTATTCTAATAGAACAGCCTAACGCTTTCCCTGACCAGCAGCAGCTCTCTCCCTAGCGGCATCCAGACACAGAATGATCCGAGCAGCGCAGGCAGGGGCTAGTCTATTCCAGGGTCACCTGATCTGGCCAGCCAACCACTGCTATCGACGTGTAAGGGTACCACGTCATGCTGGGTGGAGTGCAGAGTCTCCTGGCTTGTGATTGGCTCTGTTTCTGGCCGCCAAAAAGCAAAATGGCGGGAGATGCCATTTTCTCGAGCGGGCGAAGTATTCGTCCGAGCAACGAGCAGTTTCGAGTACGCTAATGCTCGAACGAGCATCAAGCTCGGACGAGTATGTTCGCTCATCTCTAATGACTACACATATGCTATGCATAGAACTTAGGCGTTTTCTATTATGGTACCATTATGACAC